>CM029776.1:28073978-28533978 GCA_017562165.1 Ectropis grisescens
GACAGACTTACTAAGAGAATCAACTGCACTGTTATGTTCAACCATATTATCAAAGCAACATCTATATAACTCACTAGATGCCCGCCCCGGCTTCGCCCGTGGTATATTATATAGCACTCATCGGGATCCCGTACATATCCAACGGTGAAAGAATGACTGAAATCGGTTCACTCATTCCTGAGAATATCGATTACAAACAAAAAACCTCTTCAGCAACCTGCTACGCCACCTGTCGGAAATTGGTCGTACCAACTCAGATTTAGAAAAAAAAATAGCAAAGGTTTATATTCGAGGCACAGATTACTGAAATTCAATGACGCAATCTTTGACACATGCTGTCATGTGTCATGTCAAAGCACGAAATGTACGAAAACTCTCTAAAAGGGAATATTTTTTCCCGATTTTGTTACATTCTTGTTTCATGCTCCGCTTAAATGAATAGTAGAAATATTTTCTATAGCCTAAAGCCTTCCTCGATAAATGGACTATCGAATAGAAAAATAATCTTTCAATTCGGACCAGTACTTCCCGAGATCCTAGCGTTCAAGCAAACAAACAAACAAACAAACAAACAAACTCTTCAGCTTTATAATATTAGTATAGATTAGTATAGATGTATTATCAAAGCAACATCTACTTTATGCAAGAGCACCACTTCTGAAACACCCCGTACTACCTGTTCAAATGCACATGCTCCATTTACCCGGAAATAACTGGAAATGACCAGATACAGCCGGTCCGAGCCGGCCGATACCAGTAACTACTGGTTTCTATGACAATATGCCCGCTCTAAAAGTGTTTTACATTCGAATGACCATCAAGAATAGTCCTCTTGCTTTGGAATCGAGAAATCGCGTATCAAATGGGATTTGGAGTAGATAAAACCGTTTGGAAGGAGAAAAGTCTTTGATTTTGCAAAGTCCGATTGAGGAAGTATACATCTGCCAACTATTTTCTGTCATGTTAAACATTTCTATACATCCAATGTACGTTTTTTATGCCTTATTACATCGACATAATACGCACGCATTGGCTTAGCGTTTGAACAGCTACGCTCCGCGGGTATTTACCCGCGTAGTTCCCATCATCTAACCAGGCATCGTTTTACCATGATAAAAAGTAGCCTAGCTCTGTATTATTCTAGACTATAACCACAGTAAATACATAGCAGTAGGTTATCTAAGGCCGCCCGCCGAGTTATTAGCCTACTCTTGCGTTGATCCCCAGGGTTGTCACTTTTGCGAGGTTGGCGAGAGTTGAGAACGCGAGCGGTCATGTAACGTACGCACGTGCTCACAGTCGCACTGCACAGCCCGTACTGCCGCCATCTTATTCCGCCATACATTATGCTAGCGTGTGCGTGAAATCGCGTAACGACACGGCGCGCGGCGCGCACGCACACATTCAAACCGAGAGCGGCACGTTTGTATGAAGATATTTTACTGTATGTTTTACTGTGCTATAACTGATCAGACTGTAATCCGAATTTCAGCCTGATGCGTACAGACGTTCCAACGTGATTGAGTAACACATATCTAAACAATAAAACTTGCGCATTTATAAAATGAGTACTTAGTACAAATGCGCATTTCAAATATTTTACAGGATACACTCGGATGAATGTTGCACACTACTATGCAATCTCATTCTGTCTTCCCATTTCTGCTACAAGGACAGTCGTAAGTCAGCGTACTCATCAATCATCATCAGCAACAGCCCACTAAATGGTCCCACTGCTGGGACTCAAAGGCCTTTTCGCTCAAGCAGAGAGTTAAGGCCATAATTCACCACGCTGGCCCAGTGCGGGCTAGTGGATGACACATGACTTCGAAAGATTCTAGGTACATGTCAGTTTCCTCAAGATGTTTTCCTTCACCGTTTTAAGTCAGCTTACTAAACACCCCTTCATTGGTTTTCTTTTGATTATTCCTACAAAGCGATTTGACTCTTCTTTCTTTATTTATACAGTCACGAAGTGGAATGAAGTGGGCTGCGTTGTTTCTTGAGAGAGATATTCTGATGGTTTCAAGGTCAGAGTGAAATGGTACTAGTATCTTGCAGGTCACCGTCCATTACTTTCGACCGCACCGTCGGCGCCGCTTACTGTCAGGCGAGTTGGCGGTCCAATGTTGGTTAAATAGCTGATGTCCAAGCTTATGTTCAGCATTTAACGATTAATTAGTCTGAGACTTCCAGATGTTTACCATGGATAGCAAATTAACTTTTTGCTATTATCCTTCAATAAGACAAACACAACATTTTTTTTTTATTTGATTTTGACTACTTTGGATTTGTAATTTGTACAACATTCTACTAGTCAAGCCCTTTCATTTGACACCCATTTTAAGGGAGTTGTGAAAAAAAAATTTATTTCGCCATCTGGTGAAGCGCCGCATCCACAAAATGGCGAATTACATTTTTTTTTTCACAAGTACTTCTATCTTGAATCGATATTAACCAAAAATTGCTAAGAACATCCGCAAGGACATTAGCCTTCAAATAAAAAAAAACTACACCGAAATTGGCCCATTCGCTTGAGCTTTACGATGCCACAGACAGACACACAGGTATCGATGTCAAACTTATAGCACCCCTTTTTTGGTCGGGGGTTAAATAATTAAACTGCAAAAGTAAAAGATAGATATCTGAAATGGTTACCACAAAAATTACCTGAACGCAGTTTATAGGATTTTTATAGGTGTAAAGTAGCCGTATATCTAGAACAAGCCGCCATTATCGAGCTAATAGGTGCTACTGGAGAAACAAGCTCCCAAGTCTGTGCTCAAGTAGTTCTATTTGAAGAACCTCTTAAGTCGCAACTTTGGTCACTAACCGTCGGTTCGATTGCAGAGGAGGAAATTACAGAAAAATAAACGACAATCAGATATTACTGTCTCAGTTTGCCGCCTGATAGAGTTGATGCATGAATTTAAGCATTGAGTCATATTAATAATTAATCTTACTGTTTAGTTAAAAACTAATAAATTTCTCTTTCCCCCGCAGTGTTCAAAATAAACACTCTTATTTTGTACAATGTTTTATTTGTAAACCTAAATTGTAATAAAAACTGCACATACCTACTTTACCGATTAAAATGAAGCGGATGAAACTGATGAATTCGTCAACCTGGAAGTTTTATTTAGAAAAGAACAAACTTCAACCAAAAAATGTTTTTCGCGATCGTTTATTCAATCCTACCTATATTATACATGTCAATGTTTGGATGTTTGCTGCACAATCGATGGATCAGGTTTAAATTTAGAACACAGTTAGAATATACATAGTCTGGAAGTATATAGGCTACGTTTTATCGCGGAAAAAAGCGCGAACTCGTGGGTAAAACCGTGGGATACTGCTAGTCGTCAGTAATATCAAAATATGCGAGATATCTTTTAAATATTAAAAATGTGTAAGTTTGAATGTTTTGGATTAATCACGTCATCACATCGGCTGAATGTATCGGGCTAAAATTTAAAAGCTCTTACCTGGGATAGTTTTGGCAGATTTATTATAGACTAATTTTATAAAAGTATAATAAAATATTGGGCATAATTAATAAAAAAAATCAATAGTTTTTTTTTTAACAAATATGTAAAAACACGTTTGTTTTAAAGTATTGGTTACAAAATGATGTGTATTACTAGCTGTACTACTGTGCGCGTTGCTAAGCTGTCTGGCAAAAAATTGTCGTACCTACCTACCAACTCAGAAACCTTTTTTGGCTCACGCATAATGACTTTACTAGAGTTCATCAGACTATCAAATACATAGTTTGCGATTATATAAAAGACACACAGACAAACATTCATTTTTGTACACAAATTATTTCGTTGCACGTATTTTCACATACACAGTCACGTGTTTTTTGCTTTACGAATTATTGATGTAGGAGTTGATAATTTATTTGCTGTAATTAATATAGGTTGTGTAACCTGAAATTAATATAGTTTTTTATTTATCGATAAATATGATATGTGCACACACATACATGCACGGTTCTCATAGAGTTCGTTTCCCACCTTGAGTAAACCTCTGTACATATTCTGCTCTGCGGTTCGACACCTCAGTATAGTTTTCGCAGTTTACCGTTCTTGTTTATCTTTAAGGTTCTTTATTGGATTTATTTGGGTCGTTTCATGAGAGGAAACTTTAACCGGCTTGCGGGGGCGGGTCGCGGAGCGCGGGGTTAGTTTACTTACTTTAATAGTCGAAACTGTGTCCCGGGCTGTTTGTTCAGTACAATGGGATGTACAGATGTAAAACAAGACCTGGGTGGAGACAGAAATAGTACGCAGGTAGATGTCGGTTGGAAGTAAAATAACACTTTATTTATAAATTATATTCATCCTAGTAATATTATTTATGCGAGAGTGCATGTTTAGATGTATTTTTGCTCAATTACGACGTAACATCTGTACACACATACATATACATACACCTTTGCAAGTCACAAGTTTGCTTACAAGTTAACCCCTGTTGAAATAACACACAGACTACGTATAAGTCACTTATTTTTTATTTTATTAAAAATCGACAAAGATCATCAAACTTCGGAGAGGGGGTAGTGACGTCACTTTTTCGTAAAAATCGTATTACAAAGTCGATAACGAAATCACTCGATACTTCTGACCACTGTATCTATACGACCCCCCTAGAAATGTATGACTAGATGACTTATTTCTATGCCCTGTAATTTATCAGTACCTGGGTGACTTAGATTTAGACTTAGACTTAGATACATATTGATTTACTCCAAAAAAAATACTTGAAAAAAGAAAGGCGACCAGTTGGATTTGTACCCGGTCCTACCATATTATGACCGCTCATCTTCCCGACTGAGCTTAATATACTGTTGCGCGGTGTCGCGAAATTTACCGTCGCATTCTAATCGTATCGTCTAAAAACGCGCATAAAACGGCGTTTTTTTAAATAAAACCTGGCTAGATCGATATATCGTCCCCGAAGCCCCCTGTATACATAATTTCATGAAAATCGTTCGAGCCGTTTCCGAGATTCAAATTCTTTATACATATACTTACAAAAATTGCTCGTTTAAAGGTGTAAGATGAAACATTGCCTTTCAAACTGAAACATAGTGATGTTCTTACATTACTGCTTGTCGGTAGATTAAGAAGTTCTAAACTTTTTTGTGAATTGCTGTGTAAAAATTGCTATTTTTTCTTACGTTTTTCCAATGTTATGTTTACAAAATGAGTGTAATTATGACGTGAGCGGTGATATACGTCGGGACGGTGGGAATGTTTATTTATATGTGGAGTTTCCTCACGTACGCGCGGAAATAAATTAAATTTATTTATAAATAATATTCAGTGTTGTTCTGAAATACGTACATATTTATAAACAGTCGGTAAATATTGCGGTTCCCGAGTGATATTACATAATTTAATCATACACTAACTGCGCCCGTGGCGTATCTTGATTTACCTAAACCATTGCATGTCATATTTATTTATTTTGTTCGCGGATTATTTTTTCAAATATTTCAGTACCCTTAGTTAACCGTTATGACATCAACTATCAAAAACCATTTAAGTTTTCTTATGAAAGTACCGTAGCTTAAGGCGAAAATATTTAATGAAAAGTTGTTAATTTGGAATGCCAGACGTTACAGTTTTATTTATATGTGTACATAGATTTATTTAGCCTATCAAAATTACTTAGTATATCACATTATACAAACAATATTAATTTAGTACATCAAACAAAAAAGCGTGTTAAAAAAATGTTAAATGCGTAAAGTACATTTCAATTTAGTTTTTGAATCGTTTCAAAGGAGTTCAAACGAGGTAATAGAGTTTACCAAAGTTCATGTGAGGTCATCACTATACTCCAAACTCTATGCCACCATTCATGTAGATCTGGTGAAAATGCTGTACCACGCATTATAAAAGAAGAGTTGTGTTGAATCAATCAGAAATACGACAATAATGCCTCTGGCAGTTGTAAAATGGAAGTGTGGATTCTAGTCATAGATGTGACATTGATTGCTACAGTTTATGAGACTAATACGAGATGTTGTTTACGTTGTCCCGCCTCGGCTAATGGAGTTAGCGGCAGGTCTACGTGCGGCGGAGCGCGCGCGTACTCGGCCGCTTGTATAAACCCCTCCTAATGTACTGTCTGGCTTGATAGGGACTGTCTCCACGTGCAATATGCTTGCTGGGATCGTGTAGGAATCTACTACCTGTACTACAAACCAATTTGATCGAAAAAGCAAACATAACAGCTAAATACGCGTCTTTGACAGCTTGATCTTATCTCAATCTCTCTGCTTGGCTGATCTAATGAACCCTGTAAGATTTGGTTTCGTTGTTAGGTTCAGCCCCTTACATTTTCAATTTTGGCTTTTTTTCACCCACCAGCTTCCATCGTCTTCTTTTGAAATATATAAACTCCACAAAATCCAAAATCATGGCTTTTTATGGTTGGTTATCCTAGCTTATTTTGTACTTATTTTGTGTATATCTTATTTTGTACTTATTTTGTGTATATCTTATTACTAACTGAGGTATGTATTTATAGTTTCTCTCCGTCTCTATTTCTTCTGGAAGTTGTAGTAGCTTCTTGAAGTAGTACTTTCTGATAGAAGTGGTAGAAGTACGACTGGGGAGAAGTACCACACCATTATTAGTTAATCTACCGCCAAACAGGAGTGTGCAAACATTACTGTGTTCCGCTTTGAAGGGCAATATTTCCAGTAAAATTGCAGGACCTAGAGATAAAGCACACTGTGCTGTTGTGTGGCAGGCATGTTGCTTACTATCCGGGACATGTCCTGTTTGTCTCGCCATACTATATAACTAAAAAAAAAAAGCACTCGCCGGCGCAGCCGACGCATTGAACACGAAACGACTGCATCGTCTTAAACGTCTTAATTCCGTTAATTTCAAATCTTGCTTTTACTAGTCAATGTTTTGTTCAGGTTTAAATCCTAACGAAACTAATATGATTAGTATGTCTTTTGGGAACCTATATCATCTGCTTGGCCACCTTGGCATATTAACTTTCTCTGTGTCAATAAAGACCCTGAGTCGCAGAAATCGATCTATAAAAGCTATCGTTCTTGGAAAAGCGTACACAGGGCGCCAGTGTGAAATCATAAGTTTCGATGTGTACGTACTATGATTGAAACATCAGTCGCATCTCGTCGGAGATGAAAGCCATCTCTGCTTCCGAAACCAATCGATTACTTTGAAGACTGCCGACAGCCGATGGTACTCCATGATGGATACCGTTATAACTACCGCGAATGTGTTTCATTATTTTTACGATATACAAGATCGTTTACAGTTTCAATTTCTGCGCTCGATTAACAAGACAATATTTTATTTTTCAAGTAGGAAAATAAAAATCATGTTATGTTCTTTATTAGACAAAAAAAATCATTTTTTTAACACAGGTTTCATATTTTTCGGTAATGTCTATAAAACAGCAAAAACTTCTGTTTTTTAAGGACCACTGTTCTTCTGTTTCATCTTCTGTACTTCTGTTCCACTAAAATTTTAATTTTATTTTGTTAACAAAAGTACTATTTCACCTGTAAAACCCTATGATTGAACGAACTATTTACGTTCCACAATGACGAAGTTTTAAAACCCGCCCTGCATAGTAACAAAATTAAAAAGATTTTCTCCAATCCGTCAAATGGTTCCCGAAAGCACATTCAACTTACAAATAAACTCTTCCGTTTATATATTACTTTAGACTATTAGCATCGTCAAAATTTGTCGCAAAAAATGTCGAAAATAAAAAGTCTATGCGCAATTTCAGACTACAAACCATCTGTACCAAATTTGGTTAGCTCCGTTATATACCTATTTCGTACATGAAATAGTAGATATATAACAAACGTTCATGAATAAATTTTCTCTTTTACAATTAGTATATTAGGATGATTAAGAAAAACCGTTGATAGTCGATAACATTTTTTTTTTAATTTCAATCAATCAAGGGGTTGATGGTAAGCAACTCGCCAGTACCTATCTGTTGTACAGCACGCTGTCTTTTTTCTACTTCTGACTAATATTAAAAATGGGAAAGTTTGTATGTATGGATACTTGTTCCTCTCTAAAGCAAACCGCTAAAGGAATCTGAATGAAAATCGGTGCATAGATTGATAATAGATTAGAATAGCAGGCTACTACTAGTTTTAATATAAAAAGTTTAAATGATTGCCTTCAACGATACAAAATTATCCACCTCATGCCCTCTAACTTTTCTGGAAACATTTTGTTTCAAACCAGAACCTTCCTAATAATCATTAAAAAACGTAGTTATCACTCTATTTTCGTAGTCGTATAAAAAGTGTTGAGCCGTCTATCAGCAAATGAGGAAGTCTTCAACAAGCTAAGCCGTATAAGAGCTGGTTCCGGGAACAGGCAGCTTCCCAGAGCCGCTCAGCACCACAAATCCCCTTAAGTGATTACTCGACCACTTGATCCTATTGAAGTTACTCAGGCTGCTTAAACACAGCTTTCAGCGTTTTTCTCTTTAGAAGGTTTTATTTAACGGTATTATATTAAGAGTAATTAGCTTTAGCCCGTGGGTTTTAATATCATCGTTGGCTACTGAAGCGTTTGTGAGAGAGAGCTATACATATTAGTAACAGTACCTGGTTGACCGAGCTTTGCTCGGTTTAAATGCGGTTATAAAACGCTCTAAGTATAAGATTTTCTCAGAAAAATAAATTGCAAAAAGAAAAATCCCGAGTGAAACCATCAGGATTCGAACCGAGGCCTGTTGACTTCGAAGGCGAGCATATTCCGTCTGCGCTATTTAGACTTAAAGAACTGTGGCGAAATAAGTTATCGTATTCTAATGACATTGTAGGAGTTTTTCGTTGCCTAAAAACGCGCATAAAATGATGTTTAAAAAAAATAAACCTAGCTAGATCGATTTATCATCTGTATACATAATTTCATGAAAATCGTTCGAGCCGTTTCCGAGATTCAGATTCTATAAATATATACAACAATTGCTCGTTTAAAGGTATAAGATATCGGACTAATTGACTGGCCTCGTGGCTTAGTGGGTAGTAACTCTGCCTGCGAAGCCGAGGGTCGTGGGTTCGATTCCCACTCAGTGCAAATATTTGTGTGATGAATTCAAATGTTTGCACTGTGTCTGAGTGTTTCTATTTATAATAAGTATGTACTTAAAACTATATAAGTATTATATCAGCTATTTGGCCGCCATAGTACAAGCTATGCTTAGTTTGGGGTCAGATGGTGTTGTGTGTGAATTGTCCACCAATATTTATTATTTATTTAATTTTACAAACTAATCACACTTTTATTATAAATGCAAGTTTGTATGTTTGTTTGTAGCTCTTTAAAGCAAAAACTATTGAAATGATCTCGATGAAATTCGGTACTTAGATACTAGTCTTGTGTAACACATAGACTATTTTTTTAAGTAACTTCTTACGGCGCGCCACGAGCAGATTTTTCGTGGGCTGAGAATTGAATTCTGGCATCACGCTCGGGAATGATAAGAAATTTTCGGATAAACTCGGGACATTGGTCAATGGGACTATGTTCATGGTCACGCCCGCGCCCTCCGGTTTCACCCGCATAGTTTCCAAACTAAGCGATCAAATTCTGAGTTATAAGTTTTTACTTCTATCGGCAGTTCCTATGACGGCCAATTTTTCAGATTGCGAGTCAAGGTATCGATCACTGCGCGGATGAGGGATACTACTATTATAGATGCAAAAGTTTCAATGCCAAACGGCCAACGATCACGTTCGCGCACTCTTATTAAAAAAGACCGCCGGACGCGGCCGAAACTTGAGGCGAATTGGACCGACCACATCACACGTGGGATACCCGTTGACTTAACTAAATATGAAAGTTTGGATGTCTTAACGTTTGTTATTTAATTACGTCGTAACGCTCAAACCAGGAGCGGATTGAAATTTAGAACATAGATAGATTATAAGTCTGGAAGAATATATAGGCTACTTTTTATCCCGGGAAAATAACGGGGATGAGATACCTTGATGACAAACCTCTTTGTTCGAGTCTTTGGAACGTCCACCATGAAACGATGTCACTTTTTGTAACTACGAGATGTCCGATAGAAAAAGACGAGGTGAAATTAGATCATTCAGATCAGTTGCACACTGTCCGAAATGTAGCCTACAAAAGCCGAAAAGATAGCCTGTGATTCCGGTGGCAAACCCTAGCAACATTTTAATTATTAAATGTCTTTTTCCATGGTGTAGTGAAGTAGCAATAATCTGATAACATAATAATACCCTTGAAAGGGTGAAATTTCCGTCGGTCGTGTAAAAAGCGACCTTTTCCGCATAATCGCGCCGCAACAAACAACAATGGAGCTATTTCCGACGCAGCCGTATATTTCCTTCAAACTCCGTTTCTTTCATCTCGTAAATTAACGAAGCGAAAAAAACAGAACTGTAATTCTGATGTAAAGTTTAGTTCCGCGGCGGAGGCGGGGGCGGGGGGCAGACAGGGTTCATAGGTCTGCACCATAGATCAGAAACCAGAGCGCTGTGGTCTACTCCGAGGTAACGCGATAGGTGTCGTCGCGCTCATGTCTCATATGCCCCACTAGGAGCGTCCCGCCGTTTTACCCGTGTAGATTTCGTGTCCGTTACTTTCCTGAGATATATTTAAAAAAATTCAACCAGATCCATTCAGACGTTACGACGTGTTGAGTATCAAACATACAAATATGTCATCATCATCAGCCAAAAGACGTCCATTGCTGAACGTCCGTAAGAAAATCCCACCAATTTTTATATATATTTATACCAAGCTCTCGGAATATAAGTACTTTTATCTCGTATCAATTTACTTTCATCTATTATGGTTATTGTACTCGTAGTAAGTATACTGTTGGTGTTCACTAAATAAATAAACTATTAAATGAAGTGAGTAGTAGACATTGTATTGACATGATAGGCATAACATATTTCATCTAAATTTCAATCCGCTCCCGGTTTGAGCGTTACGACGTAATTGACTAACAAACGTTAAAACTATTTAGTTAAGTCAACGGGTAACTCACGTGTGATGTGGTCGGTCCAATTCGTCTAAAGTTTCGGCCGCGTCCAGAGGTATTTTTTAAGAAGAGTGCGCGCACGTGATCGTTGGCCGTTTGGCATTGAAACTTTTGCATCTACAATAGTAGTAGTAGTATCCCGTAAATTCATCCGCGCAGTGACCAATAACTTTATTCGCAATCTGAAAAAAAAAATGGCAGTTATAGAAACTGCCGATAGAAGTAAAAACTTATAACACAGAATTTCATAGCTCACTTTGGAAACTATGCGGCTGAAACCGGAGGGCGCGGGCGTGACCATGAACATAGTCCCATTGACCAATGTCCCGAGTTTATCCGAAATATTAGATAGATAAGCAATAAAACTAATTAGGATGTGTCACGTTTCCAAGGAGGAGCCTGCTTGTGCTAGCTATCATGTAATCTAGGCTATCCTATTGGGAAATATAAATCCAGGTGATTCAGTTGAACTTGAACGGCATTCCCTGATGGGTGACTTCAAGTCGAGCGCAAATTGGTATCTTCTAGACCGCTGACCGCATCGTCATCAACCATAATATCAGGCGGGACGGCGGTCAAGTGAAAACCAATCGTTATTAAAAAAACTTGGCGTAGACCCTGTTCGAATACAACAAAATCTTTTTTTTTTTTTTCTAACTGACTTATGGCTGCTGGGCTGCTGGCCCGGAGGCCCCTACTGCCTATCTGACTATTGAGTTAGCGCCGGAGGCGCATGACCCAAAATAACCTAACCTGACAACTATCATACTTATGAATCTAACCTGTAAGAAAAATCGAACTAAGGAGAAAGAGCTACCTAGCTATCTAACTCATACATACATACCGAACGTAAGCACTCTAGCTGAGCGCTAACGGACCTAGTGCGCCCGTGAACCGCATGTCGCGGAGGGCAGTGACGCGGGTACGGTGACGAACAACAAAATCAAAAATGGTTTCAATTTTATTGAAAAAAATTTAACAGAAAGTGATTGTAAGCTTCTAACCCTCCCACCTTTTTGCCACAATCTTCTTCAATTTCAAAGGCGGTTAAATCTCTTTTTAATCGAAACGTTTTTAATTTGAAATTCAGTCGCAAGACCTGTCCACGCGAACGAAGCAGCGGGTTCACTGAATTGCGAACTTTCTTGGATCAACGTTAAAAGTCGGTATTCCACAGACTGACCTAGTAGGATTAGTAGTTACTAATCCTACTAATATTATAAATGCGAAACATTGGATATTTAGATATGTCTTGCTCCATCACGTCGGATCGTCTGAACAGATCAGGTTGAAATTTAGATTACGGTTAGAATATAGTCGAGTCGATTACTATCGGAATCCCAACCGGTAGTGATCGGGTCAACAGACGGCACTAGAATTAGATGAAAATGTTCCTTTTTGGTCTCCTGATACAAGAAATATGTAAAAAAATAGTACTGAAACGAAAAAGGTCACGGACCCTGAAGTCTGTAAGTCTGTGGTAAAATTAAATTTAAAAAAAGTGTGGGTTAGAGAAAAAAAACCTATAAAAAAATAAAACGAATAGCGGCTTTTGTAAATATCATTCGTTGTTTTATTTATAAGTTTTCCAAGGTTACACTTGACCACCATCTTGGGGCATGCTGACCTAGAGAGGACCGATTCATTCTCGATTTATAGACTCCAAGATTGTAACCATCGGAAAAACCCCACTTAGGCAACGCATTCCACAGTCTAGACGTTTTTATCACAAATTTAGTGTCAAATCTCTTTGTTCGAGATTTTGGAACGTCAACGATAAAACGATGTCGCTTTTTCGAGCTACGAGTAGTCCGATAGAAAAAAGAGCAAGGCGGAATCAGATCAAGCAGTCGAACACTCTGCGAAATGTATCCGATAAAATACGTTGTTGACGTTATAGACGCCGCGCCGCCGAGTAATTATTTCTAACTCACTCGCAACCCCGCGTAGGTGTGCCCGCGTCTAATTCGCTTGTGGAAAGTCAATAAAAGCGAAAGCGGTCGATTAACTCGCGAATGTGCTGTATAAAACGCTTTAAGGAAATTGCCACTTAAAGATGTTCCGTTGCTGTGTCATTTGGACGGGAATAACTTCGGGTTCAGCGCTCGCGTCTGACACGCTCCGCGGCTGAAAGACGCACAAACATCTACGTTGGGCACTTTCTTTATGCAACCAAACAACATGCAACATTTTATGTAACCTGCAAATTCAAGTCATAAAATAAACAATTTTCGTACAAAAAATTAAACCGACTTCAAAACCACAAATAGGCACTCAAAAGCGAAAAATAAACTAAAATCATTGTTATAAGCGCTACTCACTCATCTATTTGAAGTCGGTGCCAGCTAAATCTAACAGGTATAGGATAGATACTACTTACCTGTGCCTACATAGCATCAATCTACTAACTTTTTGACCTGACTGGCACCGACTTCAAATAGATGAGTGAGTAGCGCTTATAACAATGATTTTAGTTTATTTTTCGCTTTTGAGTGCCTATTTGTGGTTTTGAAGTCGGTTTCATTTTTTGTACGAAAATTGTTTATTTTACTCTATTTAACCGACTTCCAAAAAAAGGAGGAGGTTATCAATTCGACCCCTATGTTTTTTTTTTTTTTTTTTTTATGTATGTTACCTGATTTCTCGAGAACCTCTGAACCGATTTTAAAATTTCTTTTTGTGTTCGGATGGGTATGCTTCCCGAATGGTCCCATATAAATCTTTTCGAAATCGGTCAAGTAGTTTTTGAAATATGAACCAAAAACTGAAAAATTGCGTATCTGGATGACGTTGTAGATTTCACAAAGTTATGAATCTCGACCCTGTCAATACAAAATTGTGTAAATGCTTTAATAAAAACTTGTTTTAACCCCGACCAAAAAAAAAGGGTGTTATAAGTGACGTCGATGTCTGTCTGTGTGTCTGTCTGTCTGCTGTGGCACCGTAGTAGAACTCAAACAGATGGGCCGATTTCGATGCGGTTTCTTTTATTTCAAGGTTAATACCATAGCAGATGTTCTTAGCTATGTCTGGTTAATGTCGATTCAAGATGGCCGCCTCCACAAAATGGCGGACAAAATATTTTCACAACCTACCTCAATTTGGGTATCCAATGAAAGGGCTTGACTAGTGGAGTACTATGTACTATAACATTTTTCAAATCCAAAATGGCCACCACGACAAAATGGCGAATTATATTATATTTTTCATTACTACCTCAATTTGGGTATCAAACGAAAGAGCTTGACTAGTAGAATACTTTTCACTATGAAAAAATTCAAAACCAAGATGGCCGCTTCCACAAAATGCCGAAATACATTTGTTTTTTCACAACTCCCTTTATATGGGTATCAAATGAAAGGGCTTGACTAGTAGAATGTTGTACAGATAACAAATCCAAGGTAGTCGGGGTTTAATCAAAATTTTAATTTTGTTCTTGTACACTAAAAGAGTAAAATAAACAATTTTCGTACAAAAAATGAAACCGACTTCAAAACCACAAATAGGCACTCAAAAGCGAAAAATAAACTAAAATCATTGTTATAAGCGCTACTCACTCATCTATTTGAAGTCGGTGCCAGTCAGGTCAAAAAGTTAGTAGATTGATACTATGTAGGCACAGGTAAGTAGTATCTATCCTATACCTGTTAGATTTAGCTGGCACCGACTTCAAATAGATGAGTGAGTAGCGCTTATAACAATGATTTTAGTTTATTTTTCGCTTTTGAGTGCCTATTTGTGGTTTTGAAGTCGGTTTCATTTTTTGTACGAAAATTGTTTATCAGTGTACAAGAACAAAATTAAAATTTTTGATTAAACCCCGACTACCTTGGATTTGTTATCTGTACAACATTCTACTAGTCAAGCTCTTTCGTTTGATACCCAAATTGAGGTAGTAATGAAAAATATAATATAATTCGCCATTTTGTCGTGGTGGCCATTTTGGATTTGAAATTTGTTATAGTACATAGTACTCTACTAGTCAAGCCCTTTCATTTGATACCCAAATTGAGGTGGGTTGTGAAAATATTTTGTCCGCCATTTTGTGGAGGCGGCCATCTTGAATCGACATTAACCAGACATAGCTAAGAACATCTGCTATGGTATTAACCTTGAAATAAAAGAAACCGCATCGAAATCGGCCCATCTGTTTGAGTTCTACTACGGTGCCACAGCAGATAGACAGACACACAGACAGACATCGACGTCACTTATAACACCCCTTTTTGGTCGGGTAAAACAAGTTTTATTAAAGCATTTACACAATTTTGTATTGACAGGGTCGAGATTCATAACTTTTGTGAAATCTACAACGTCATCCAGATACGCAATTTTTCAGTTTTGGTTCATATTTCAAAAACTACTTGACCGATTTCGAAAAGATTTATATGGGACCATTCGAGAAGCATACCCATCCGAACACAAAAAGAAATTTTAAAATCGGTTCAGAGGTTCTCGAGAAATCAGGTAACATACAAAAAAAAAAAAAAAAAAAAAAAAAAAAATATCATAGGGGTCGAATTGATAACCTCCTCCTTTTTTTGGAAGTCGGTTAATAAACTCCTACCGCTACAGAATGTAAGTTTCAGAATATTTCGACAAAAATTTGAAATTTCTTACTTCTTACCTAGAAGAAATCGATTCACTCTCGATTTAAAAATACTAAGATCGGGAACCTTTAATCAGGCAACGCATTCCACAGTCTAGACGTTCCTACCAAAGAAGTCAAATGAAGAGACAAGTCTTTGGAATGTCAACCATGAATCGACGTCACATTTTCGAGCTACAACAAGCAGCTCGATAGAAAAAGGATAGGTGGGATTAGACTTTGACATGATTATGCAGATTAAAAAATGTATCCGATAAAAACCACATGAGCTAGCGATTCTAGGGCGATGTCAAACAAGGTTTCAATCAAAGAGTATGTAACAACAACACTACATGGTACAACTCCAAGTTTTATGTACAGCGATATTTAAATGTATCTTATACCTTTAAACGAGCAATTCTTGTATATATCTACATATATATAGAATCTGAATCTCGGAAACGGCTCGAACGATTTTCATGAAATTATGTATACAGGAGGTTTCGGGGACGATAAATCGATCTAGCTAGGTTTCATTTTTTAAAAACATCATTTTATGCGCGTTTTTAGACAATGAAAACTCCTACAATGTCATTAGAATACGATAACTTATTTCGCCACTGTTCTTTAAATCTAAATGGCTCAGACGGAATATGCTCGCCCTCGGAGACAACGGGTCCCGGTTCGAATCCTGGTGGTTACTTTTCTTTTTGTTCTTTTTTTTTGCTCGCCTTCGGAGTCAAATAGGCTCCGGTTCGAATCCTGGTGGTCCTTTTCTTTTTGTTCTTTTTTTTCTGAGAAAATCTTATACTTAGCGCCTTTTAGTAGGTCTAAGTAAGTCATCACTTCGTAATTCGTACCTGCCTAAATATCATTTAAAAAACCGAGCAAAGCTCGGTCAACCAGGTACTAAGACCTATAATCGAATAGCAAGTGTTGTAAAAATAGCCACAATTTCCGTTCAAAACCTACCAACATAGGTCATAGCTGAAAAAGGGCAACAAATTGAAGCGGGCAGTGTTGTAGGAGTTGTATGAGCGACGTCAAATCAATAGCCGTCCACAATGAGGCGTGTTTGTCAGCACACGTCCCGGGCACCCTCGTCAGCGGCCGGTCGGACCAAATACCCCAGGGACGAGCGACTGTTTCACTGGCTTACAGTTAGCACACATGCGACCGATGTGTATGGGCATTTGCTGCTCAATCATATCGTAACGGCCCAACGGAGAAGCCATTCTATCGCCCAACTAAGTCAGCATTGGCTTTGCTATTGCTGTCTCTATATTCTTAAGCAAAAAGAAAAGAGAATTATGTCAAAGCTAAGACAGTTTTGTTTATAGAGTTGAAATAAATTGAGTAAGTTTCCAATTTTTGTCAAAAAATTCTGAAAAATACTAAACTAATTTTTTTGAACGGTAGTACATTTTTAAAATGGTAGGTAGGTTTTCGTAGAGTCCGACTAGATAGCAAACACAAATTGACACAAACTTGAACTAAATACTGTTGTTACAATCTTACATGTCCCAAGCCTTGTTTGCCAAATCTTTGACCTTAAAAGGTTGGTAAAGGCCATTGAGGGCAACACAGGCTTGGGAATTTATTCCGACAAATACTCGAGATCATTTCGGTCGCTTTCACTCTTGCGCAACTAGGGTAATAAGTAAAAAAGACGGCGATAAGATCTCTACCAAACGAGAATTAGGATGAAAACGGTACAAACGTAACGCGATGTACAGATCACAAGTGACGAGGGTCGAAATGCAATTTCCAGCTAATCTTGCGTAACAGTACGCAAATATATACATTTATACGTTCGATTTTTCTGTTTGAATGTAACGACTTATTTCGAATTCTGAGAACTAGACATTCGTTCTTTCGTCATTTATCTTCCAAGTTTAGATTTGTTTACGTAAACAAATTAAATTGGACGAAAAATTCATTAAAAATTCCTTGTTCGTAAACGACGTCTTGAACATCGACGCAAAGTTGCAAGATTATACGATTTTTATCAGAATCAAATAAATCGTTTTGTCAGTTGTTTTTTTTTTTTGTTGACATTATGTGAATTATTATTATTTTGCATGCTGAAGGGTGGAATATTGAGCTCTGGATTGTACATGTGTATTTGTTAATATCCTTACGTTAACATTTTTTGAGCTACGAGTAGTCCAATAAAAAATAACAAGTTGGTGTCGGATTTTGTAATTCAGTTGCACACTTTCCAAAGTGTATACGATAAAAACCCGATAAGATACAATTTTGCGGCGATACTAGACTGTCTCATCTCAAACCTACGAATCATAATTTTAAATTGTATTAGTTATCAATAAATTGTTGCCACAACTTCGTATCTAGGTTAAACCTTATTCCTAAAAGTTAAATATTAGAGTACTTTGGTGGCTCATTACAGCACTCCTAGTGAAGCGTAGATTCCGCGTCACCACTCATGACCCCCCAAAAAGGCACCAACACCGTATTTCCCAAACACAAACGAAATCCCTCCTATATAAGCAAGATAGTTCAATAGTTTAGCCACAAGACATCAGTAGCGGCGCGGTTTCTAATTTTAATCAAAATAAATTGTAAGTACAGAGTAAGTTTTTAGCCAAGAACCGAGAAGAGGCGAGGCGGGCAAAGCTAGTTCATTAAACTAGTTAACACCTGGCACGGGCTGCATTAGAGTTTGCTTGTTCGCGCGGATTAGAAGAACCACGTTCAATCTTAGTGGAGTTATTTTGGAAAAACCTGCCTGTTTTAGAAGAGTCTTGTGTGCTGTAGTGTTGAAAAAATCACACACGAAAATGAAAAGTGACTCATTGACTGGCCTCATGGCTTAGTGGGTAGCAGCTCTGCCTGCGAAGCGGAGGGTCGTGGGTTCGATTACCACCCAGTGCAAATATTTGTGTGATGAATTCAAATGTGTGTACTGTGTCTGGGTGTTTCTATATATATTAAGTTCTATTTAAAAAAACTGTATAAGTATTACAGCTATCTGGCCGACATAGTACAACCTTTGCTTAGTTTGGGGTCAGATGGTGTTGTGTGTGAATTGTCCGCCAATATTATTTATTTAATACGTTTTTATTTGTTTTGATGCGTAGTATCAGTATCCCTATTTGTAGCTAAACAGATGACATATCGTTAAAAATTAGTGTCTTACTGTTTAAGAAGTGTTGTGAAGACTTCAAAGCATTACATAGAGCACTAATCTACGATCGGCACCTAGTTAAATAAGACCATTTATCTCCATGCTGTGTACATAATAGCTAGAACAAAATATGTTGGTACATTACTGCTTGGCGGTAGAGTAACAGGCCAAAGTGCTGTACTTTCCCAGGCGGACTCTAGAAAAAGTGCTACCACTAAGTACCTACATACTTACAAGATGTAGTAAACAAGACCATTATGAACTCCGAAATAGATATAAATATCACACGTCGAAAATAACGAAAAATTCCAAATACACAATACGTGCTTACGAGAAATAATGAACATCTTCACGTGGGCACAGACTTATTGTAACTACAATAACCAAATTTTAAATTACGTGTTCAACACACGCAACATCTTCTCATTTGATCTTAAAGATATATTCCTAGAATACAAAATGCTATCACAATGTATTCAGCATTAACAGAGTCAAGTTTAGCGGCAAACCAAGGCAATTACTGCGAGAGATAAATAATATGTCAGAAAAAATGTTCGCCCTTCAGTAATACAAAGGGCGCACTTCGCGATAAAACTGGCGAAGCAGAGGAAATCATAAATTTATTATATTTCTTTCAAGTCCTTTTAACGATGCTCACTATGAGACGATATGAAGTACAACAGCACCCGTGAACGTTGAATAAAGGTGTTATTGTCGCATTATATGACTACAATCAACTACAAAAATGGTAGTTACAAGGACTGTCAATAGAGGTGAAATCTTAGTACTCAAAAGTCATCGGTAGCCCCGATCGAATTATAAACGTATATTGGTAGGACTCTTGGCAGTCCGCCTGGGGATGAACCACACCTTTGCCAATTATTCTACCGCCAAGCAGTAATGTGCAAACATTACTGTGTTCCGGTTTCATGGGCAATGTTTCTAGGTAAATTACAGGGCTTATAGATTATATTTTATCATCTTAGATCTCTGGGTGACGAGCGCATGATAGTGCTAGGTAATGATTAGAACTCTTCATGTTCCAATAGTTGCGTGTCACTGTGCTGTTATGTGGCAGGCATGTTGCTTACCAGCAGGAATATGTCCTGCTCGTCTCGTCACTCTTTACTATAAAAAACCTACTAAACATATTGGTACTTACCAAACAAAACTTAATATTGTACTATACGCAATCTGTATAGCTGGATATGTTACGCATGTTGGGGACGCCAACTCGTAAGATTTCACAGAGAAAATGTCTAAATGCACACATGTGCAGATTTATTTATTTATCTTATACCTTTAAACGAGCAATTCTTGTAGGTATATATATATATATAGAATCTGAATCTCGGAAACGACTCGAACGATTTTCATGAAATTATGTATACAGGGGGTTTCGGGGATGATAAATCGATCTAGCTAGGTTTTATTTAAAAAAAACGCCGTTTTATGCGCGTTTTTAGACAATGAAAAACTATTACTATTAAAGTCTTCACGATCACGTGGTTGTACACCTTGGGGGGCGGCGCGGGCGGCGGCGGCGGCGAGGCGGGCGGCGCGGGCGCTGCGGCCAGCGACTGCACGATGGCGATGACTGGCATGCCGCCCCCGCCGCCGCCCGCGCCAATTGTCGCCAATTTGTCCACCAATATATACATATATATATATATATATATATATAATATAAAGATTAGAATGCGACGGTAAATTTCGCGACGCCGAGCGACAGTATGTTAGCTCAGTCGGGAAGATGGGCGGTTATAATACGGTAGGTCCGGGTTCGGATCCAACTGGCCACCTTACTTTTTTCAAGTTTTTTTTTTTGAGAAAATCAGAATGTATCTAAGAACCGAGCAAAGCTCGGTCACCTAGATACTACAATAATAATATCAGCAATATTTATTTATATGTGCGCACATAATACATGTATTCGTATACGCAGGCCGCTACGCACGCAGTCTGTCATCAGAGCAATACAATAAAGATTATCAGGGCACGCGTTCGCTAACAAAAAGTCTTGAAGGCGGCTATAGAAAGTTTCACTTCAAAGTGAAAAGAACTGTAGTTCAACGATTTTGCCATCTGGGTTCAATGGTGACGTTAAATGTAGGCACTAACATGGAAATATAGAAAATGGCGGCTGTCAAAAAGCATTACTCCAAGAGAGTAATAAGAAGGGTGATAGAAGTCACTCGCAGTAGGCTGACGCGCGAGGCAGCCGCCTGCCACATTGATGCGACACCCGAGACAGACATCACGTATGGAATAATGTTTTAGTTATGTTCTCCATCAGTTCACATTATCTAGTGACCTGCGCTACGGAGATATTTTCATCCCCGTCGCAAAAACGTTGAAGTGTTATTAGACGATATTAGACGTCTCTGTATGTGTTTCTTTGCGGCATCGTAGTTCCAAAACAGTATTTAATTATTTTTTTAAGTAGTCACAAATGTGTTTATAGGTATGTTACATGAAAATCGATCCAAGATGGCCGCTGTCATAACTATATCGTAAGTCCCTCTTTCACTCGGTATCTATTGCTGAATGTGATGATGTGCGTTTAGTGGCAATAAAAGCTAGGTTGTGTAACAAGTGTGTGTTGATATTTAGCGTGTATATGCCCACTGACTCGAAGGATAGTGAAAGGGAAAATCTTATTGAGTTTACACAGTGTCTAGGTAAACTTAGCTCCATTGTAGAAGAGAATTCTGATGTAGATGCGGTTTTTATGTTGGGTGATTTTAATGCTCATCCTGGTGCACGGTTTGGAAATAAATTGTTGGATTTTTTGTAAAGATCAGGAATGGAGGTGGGTGGATATGGATATGTCGGTCTCAGGTCCGGCTACTTTTACTTATGTTAGTGATGTGCATGGATGTGCGAGATGGTTAGATCACTGTCTTGTAACTAGTGCGACAATGCCAGTCATTGAGAAAATATGGGTAAGACTAGACCCTGTATGGTCTGATCATTTCCCGCTTGTTATTGAGTGTAACCTGGGTGGGATTAGAAGTAGAGAACCTGAAACTGTGGCCGAAGTTAACAAAGTAGTGTGGGGGAGAGCGAACTGATGAGCAAATTGTTAATTATCATCAGCTATGTCACACTAGGTTGAGAGACATTGATTTCCCAGGCGAGCTCTCGCATTGTTGTGATGGAGTGTGCAATAATTTGGAGCATAGGAAGGTATTAGACAAAATGTATGTAGACATTGTTACTATTTTATCGGAAGCTGCATCAAATACTTGTAAACATGTGAGAGCACATAAAGATAGGGCTGTTGTTGTTGGTTGGAATAAATATGTAGCTCCGGTCCATAGGGAGGCCAGGCTTAAGTTTTGGTATGGGTGGAAGCGGGGTAAGCCTACGGATGGGCAAATATATGAAAACATGTGTGAGAGTAGGAAGTCATTCAAAAACAACTTAAGTGGTGTCAAATAAAACAAGACCAGATCAAAATTGATATTCTTGCATCTCAGCATGCTGCCAAAGACTTTAAGCAGTTTTGGAAAAGCACAAACAGAATGAATGTTAAGTCTGGCCTCCCTGTGAGTGTTAATGGCGAGTGTGATCACAAATCTATTGCTGATGTTTTCAGAGAACACTTTAGAGTACAGAGAGCGGCGGGGACAGACTCAGCGGAGTGTGAGATGCTGGACGAGGGAACTGTCAGTCCGGAGCGGTTAGTTACTTTTAATGCAAAGCAAGTAATGAAGGTTATTCATGACATGCAAAGAGGCAAGTCTCCAGGATATGACAGTTTAAGCGTTGAGCATCTCAAACATGCAGGAAGTCACTTGCCTCGTGTGCTCTCCATGTTTTACAACTTCTGTTTGTGTCACAGCTATTTGCCGGAGTAGCTAACAAAGACAGTAATAGTACCCATTATTAAGTGTAAAACAGGAGATGCCTCAGATAAGAACAACTATCGGCCTATTTCGCTGGCGACTGTGTTGGCCAAAGTGCTTGACAGCTTGCTTAATAGCATATTATTGAGACACATAGATCTGCACGATGCTCAGTTCGGTTTTAGGGCCGGTTTATCAACCGAGTGTGCAATTTTATGTCTTAAGCGAGCTGTCAGGTATTACACTGATAGGAAAACACCCGTGTATGCTTGCTTTCTGGACATCTCTAGAGCTTTTGATACAGTATTGTATGAAAAGCTTTGGGGAAAGCTGGAAGCTGCGGGCGTGCCGAGTGAAGTAACAGCTATTTTACGGCGTTGGTATGGTTGCCAGCGAAATCAGGTACGATGGGGGGGAGCCTTTTCGGAGGAATATGGCATGGATTGTGGCGTGAGGCAAGGAGGATAACTTCACCTTTGCTGTTCTGTTTGTACATTAATGACCTCATAGGCGAACTCAGCAGTACTCATACGGGCTGTATAATTGACGGAGTCTGTGTTAATAATATTAGTTTTGCAGATGATATGGTACTGCTGGGACCGTCTGTTGGGGCTATTCGAAAGCTACTATCAATTTGTGAGGCTTATGCGGCGAAACATGGACTGAGGTATAACTCAAGGAAAAGCGAGGTGCTTACATTTAAGAGTAGAAATGTAAAGCCGGTACATGTTCCGCCGATTGTGCTGAGCGGTGAAACTCTGCAATTGGTCGATAGCTTTAGGTATTTGGGACATGTTGTAACAGATGACCTAAGTGACGATGATGACATTGAAAGGGAGCGTAGAGCGCTTGCTGTCCGGGGAAATATGATCGCACGTAGGTTTGCCCGCTGCTCGAGGGATGTAAAAATCACTCTTTTTAAAGCTTACTGTCAGTCATTCTACTCAAGCAGCCTGTGGATAAAGCATACTCGCCGGACGGCCAGCGCTCTACGTGTACAATATAATGACATATTTAGGATGCTGATGCGGCTGCCTCGTTTTTGTAGCGCATCGCAGATGTTCGCGGAGGCGCGTACGGACGACTTTCATGCGGTAATTCGTAAAGAAGTCGCTTCCATACGGCGGCGGGCTCGAGGCGGCTGTAACGGTATCCTTCAAATGATGGTGTCGCGTGTGGACTGTCCCATCCAGTACAGATGGATGAGAGTGTTGATGGGCGAAAAACTGTAGGACTACCGTGTGGATGAGCATGTCGGTCACCCGAAAACTTTTAATGTTTGTATTGTGTTATTTGTTTTGTCAAAATTGTTAGTTATTTAATATTATTATTATTATTTTTTTTGGACATCATTTTTATTTTTTATTTATATAAAAAATTTTTTTGATATGGAATGTAATTTCTGAAATAAATGATTGAATTGAATTGAATTGAATTGAATAACTTGTGTATACATACTTAAGATACTCAAAAAAAATGTGTGTTATTAATTAACCGATTTCAAAGGAGGAGGTTCTTAATTCGATAGTTCTTTTTTGTAAATACGTCAAAGTCAAAGTTTTTTTATTGATAAATGTACAATTTTATTTACACGTCAATTAATAAAAAAAAACAAAAGAAAGGCAAAGGAAAGAGCATACAATTTGTATACCTATGTTTTCAAAGTTTAAAATATTTACTTCAATGTATCATAATAATCATCGTCACAGAAAATTGTCAAGCATTATGCGAGTATAATAATTATGTTTGATACTTCAACTATTTATTTTGGCTTCCATTCGGTAATGTCGTGTCGCCGTAATTTCGCCAATGTCTAGCGTTTGAGCATTGGGAATATCTTTGTTATGTTAAGTTATTTTTAATACAATACTTACTACTTATGTCATGTCATGTCATGATGTGACGCAATAGCGCGTCAATTGGCAATCGATATTGATGGTTACTCTTTTGTTTGACCGAAGAGGTGCTCTCATAGAATTTTATCGAATTCGGTGTAGACAAAAAACTTGAATTTGATTCCATGTATTTAAATAACGTAGTGATAGATTCGAATGATATTTGGTCGAGAGTCTGAATTTAAGTTTAAATTGAAGCCAGTTTTTGTTTTTTTGGATGAAATAATTAAAATTAACTTGTGTAACAATATATCGCGTCCGTAGGATATTTATATATTTATGGTAATAAAGTTCTGGTGTTCAAGTATCCCTTAGCAGAAGAGATAGATGGTAGATAGGTGTGGTTGATTATGCTTGACAGTTGAGAAGTCGCAAGGCGCTCACATTTAATTGTTTTATACGTGATAGTTTACTGTTTTAAGTCCCCTAATTATAATTTGTGTATAAATAATATACATAGTGTGAAATCCAACGATCGTGTTTCGAACCATTCCTTACTTCCCTGAGACTGTAACATAAGTTATACTTGTAATAAAATATAATTTTAATTCATGTAAACTTCCATACATATACATATATACATATATTACGGAATCTCTAAAGGAACATGTTAAGATTTTCTATTTTCTATTAACACGTCAACGCATTAGGTTCCAAAGAAATCTTTCCCAGAACATTTATTATTCCGTAGCTCGTTATATTATTTGAATTGTTGTAATTTAACTCAATAAGTTTGGTTTCTCGAGAACATGAATAAGCAATTAGGCACCTGTTTGTAATTTTCCTATTACAATAAACTTTAAGAACTGTATTTAAAGTCCGCTTTTGGAAGTACCACACCTTTGCCTGTTATTCTACTGCCTAGCAGTGACGTGCAACCCTATCATTCTTAAAAAAAACTAAAAAGAACAGCTTAAGAATGAACAGCCCCACTAAAAGACCAGGCAAAGCAATCTGTGAAAAACAATACAAAACAGATACTAGCCTCAAGTCAGGTTGGAAGCGCGCGCTTTGAGACGGAAATAAATACTATGCATGGAGAAATGAGCGCAAACATTTGTAGACGGCCCATGACTAAGGGCCTTATTTCCAAATACCTACGCTCTACTTTCCGTTTCCTTCGACTCGGTCAGCTAACGAGTGATATGATCGAACCCCCTGTTGAGTTGCGTTTTGAACCAAGTAATAAGTTCAGAGAGGTACGCGAACAAAAAAAAACTGTTATAGCGTAGGCACGCGGTAATAGCACAATTTGTTGCCCAACTTTTGCTGATGTTGCTCGTAAATCTGCATGTGAAGAGACCAAAACTTACTTCTAATCACCGGAAATTAATATGGAGTATGTGGTTGAAGCACAAGCAACATTCCTGTTCATAACAGTACAGCGTTACGGTGCTATGATCATCACGTACACGTATGTTTTTGAAAATAAGCCCCTATAGTTTGAACAGCAGTAGTTGGCTACTCGCTCCGGTTAACCCGGATCATTCCCGGGTTATGATTCGAGCTAACAATGCAAATTAAAACGAAATATTAACTTACGGTTGCAAACATAGGGTCTTATTAAACAAGCAAGGTCTTAAATAACAAAACTAAATTAAAATAAAACGAATTCCAATCATTTATTAATAGACGTGTAAATTGTACATTTATGAATAAAGTACTTTGACTTTGATTTTGACTTTGCATCTGTTACACGAAATTTAAACACTTTACAGAACTTAATCATGGTCAAATGCAAACACAAAAATCTTTATTGCCGTTTGCAGATAAGATAAGGTGATGCGAAACATTTTAAAAGTTGACCCATACAAACTGACCTTTTCTTCTAGAGGCATGCAATATGTCTGGCAACACAGTTGCTATTGGGCTGAATTTAAACAATGATATAGTCAGCTGATAAAAGTCTTTTTCTTCTTTAGCTTTTAAACGGTTGTATCATATTATATGTCATCTGAATCATTGTCAGTTAAGTTCTGGCTTCTATCCGGTTGTGTTATGTCCTTATATGTGTGATATGTTCGGTGAGCACAATTAAGGCAACGTCTAATGCTTCACCAGGATGTTGTTGTCGAATTTGACAAGTATCTAGTTTAGATCCAAGGTCTTGCAGTAGTAGTTTTTGCAGTTCCATCAGTGTGAGCAATGTTAAAGAATGTCATTATAATATATAGAATAATCAAAAAAAAGTCAATATGTGTTTATAATAAAATAACGTCAACATGTATAAAAGAAAAACTATCATTTAATTACGTCGACAACTAAATGATAGTTTTGATAGTGATTAACTCCTGTAAAGTGTTTAAATTATTATGTGTTGAAATCGCGAAAGTTTAAAAACAACATCTGTTACACTATATTATATATAATATAGTGTAACAATATAATCTTTTTTGAATAATAATTAAATACACGCACATAATTCATTCTATATATACTCGTACTTTATCATCATCACTCTTGTGTTGCATGTTGAAAGGCAAGATAATAAATATGGTGCATATTAATTGACTGCAATTTTATCTGTATTAATTATTCTCTATAATTTTAAACGAATACTTTTTTAATATTACGTAATATTTAAAAAAAATTATTTGTAAGTCATGGACAGGAAGAAGTGGATGGTAATGGAAGAAGATTTTAGTATGAAAACTAACGTGGTTATTACACATTTTACATAAATACACGGGTAACTCACTTAAAATGTAGTCAGTCCAGTCCGACTCAAGTTTCGATCGCGTCCGGCGATCTTTTTCAAGGAGAGTGCGCGCTAAACGAATGTGCTAAACGAGCTGCGAACCCGCGCGCGCACTCTCCTTGAAAAAGATCGCCGGACGCGATCGAAACTTGAGTCGGACTGGACTGACTACATTATACGTGAGTTACCCGTGTATTTATGTAAGAAGAAGATTTTACCCACCTATAGACAATTATGAACAAAAATACACACACGTGCCTGTAAAATAGCGCAGTGGTTTAAAATTCATATTGAAAACCGAACCTTTCATGTAAGTAGGATTTTTATGTTGAGTGATGGAACGACTCGGTACCCTGCAGATATGGTATTGCAAACTTTGAAAATATAAAGAATTCAAATCATTGCCTAGCATTGCACTACGCTTTTCAGCTATTTATGTGCCGACTTGTAGGCGAGACCTAGCAACGCGGCTAGTTCTCACTAAATACGAGTAGATTTAATAAAGGCAGCGCAGAACGATCCAGAAGTGCGCGCTGTGTGCACTACACTCGACAAACTTACTCGCTGCCAAGTGCCGCATTACTAGGGCTGCCAACTACTTACTCGTTTTTCTTTTTGCGAGACCATTCCAATAAACTCAAACATGCAAGCTCGGCTGCAAATTGGTGAGGAGGAGTCGAGTGTCGTAGGGATGTCAGATGTGCGTGTCTTATTGTGTTTGGATTTGCTATTAATTGAATACTGCTTGTGTTATTTATTATTTAACTTTTTACTATAGTTTTTTTTTAAAGGGACCTATGGCAGGATTCAAGAGACCGTTATTTCCCGCCGCAGTTCAAACGAACGCAGCAGGTGCAAGGGCCTACTACTAAATAAATGTTACCGCATCCAATGAGTACCTACTAGATCTTGTATGAGGACTAACGTAAGGGCACTTCAGACAATGCGACTGCGAAGAAATAGTGATATTTAAGTTGTGTTTATAGTGTATGTGGCATTGCTGTGATGAAAATAGGTATCATTTTGTGTGTTTACGTAGTGTAAGTGTTGTGATAAAACAGTAATACGAGTATATTACAACAAAAACTGTTTTGCAATGGATGTGAAATGCAAATTTAATATTTCTGACAAGTTCAATTAATGAGGTAAGTACCTAGAAGTTAATATTGCGATAAAAAAGACATAAATATAATTAACTCAGGTAAACAGGGACTATATTATCTTTCTCACTCTGACTCACTTGTTCACTGTATTTTGTTTTTCGCTCTAGCACCCCGAGTTTACCTGAAAAGCTATTATTAGTGAAAAAAGAAATGTATTTCGCCATTTTGTGGTAGCGGCCATCTTGGATTTGAAATTTGTCATAGTGCAAAGTATTCTATTAGTCAAGCCCTTTCGTTTGATACCCATATTGAGGTAGTAGTGAAAAAAATTATATAATTCACCATATTGTGGTGGCGGCCATCTTGGATTTTTTTTATAGTGTATAGTATTTTACTAGTCAAGCCCTTTCATTTGATACCTATATTGAGGTAGGCTGTGAAGAAATATTTTGTCCGCCATTTTGTGGAGGCGGCCACCTTGAATCGATATTAATCAAATATATAACTAAGAGCGGGTGTTCTTAGTTACACAAATATAAATCTTCAAATAAAAAAAAACGCATCGAAATCGGCCCACCCGTTTGAGCTCTACGGTGCCACAAACAGACACACACAAAGACAGACACACACACACAGACAGACACACACACAGACAGACAGGCAGACAAACAGACAGACAGACATCGACGTCAAACTTATAACACCCCTTTTTTTGGTCGGGGGTTAAAAATATGAAAATACATAAACTGAGCATACAGTCATGAATCGCAATCAACGTTTTGCGGTTAGTGACGTCATGTCAGTCGTTAGTGTTTTAGCGGGAAAATTCTATATTACTTTATTATTGTATCTTTATTAACTCATCGAAAATAATAATATATTTTTTATGGTAAACAAAAGTCAATCTTCAAAATCTTCAAAAAGCAGTTCCGAAATATTTTTTACATTCCTGTTGTGAAACGAAAATATTCACGCCAGGGCTACTACGAGTTACTCCACTACTCGTAATTATAATGCTTCGTCTGTACCACGCGGCAACCCTACGCGCCGCCGTATGAGCAGACGTCCAGCAGCGCACTCGCCCGCTGCCGGCGCCGCGCCGCCTGCGCGGGCTCTTACTCCAATAACACGCGCTCTTCGTGCTCATTACGAAGATTAGATTAGAGAATTCAACTCGCACTAGAGGATATTTCTCGCCTGACCCGGTGCAGCTAATTGTCCGTTACTACTAGATAATTTAGTGGCGTTCTTAGAAGAAATGTTTATAATAAGATTATCTTTAAGATTAAGACGTAGGCTTATTAAGATTAAGACTGTTTTTAAGATTAGTCATCCCCCCTTATTTTCGTTTTCTTCTCCTTATCATATGTAAAAATAGAACTCAAATAATATCTAACAGTTATGACCCCGGAGTCTGTGTCGTTACAAAATTTTAAATTAAAAAAACGTAAACGTAAAAATTACGAGTAACGAACCTCCGTTACTTGGGCTTGGCCTTTGTGGTGAATTAAAATAATAAATATTGCTGGACAATTCACACACAACGCCATCTGACCCCAAACTAAGCAAAGCTTGTACTATGGAAGCCAGATATCTGATATAATTCTTATATAATTTTAAATACGTACTTATTTATTTACATTATTTATATACATATATATAATTTATATATTATATATATATAAATAATATATATATTGTACATAGAAAACACCCAGGCGCAGTACAAACATATTTTAATTCATTCAGGCTTCGCAGGCAGACTTACCTACTAACAACTAAGCCACCAGGCTACCAGATGATTATGGTTTTAAATTAAATTTCTCTTTTTGTGACCGGGGGCGAACCGAAGCTTTGAAAGTATAAAATGGGCTTTTTGCGAGTAAACTCGCGAAAAATAAGTACTCGTTCATAAAAAATAGTTTTACGATCAAACTATGAATACATCGCAGATTAATCTCTTCAATGTGAAGTTCACCACACGAGAGCTGAACTCGCGACCTCCCAGCCGAGAGCCGCTGTCTCACTCGCCCTCGTCCGCACGAGCGCGCTCGCCTCATTTCCATTTAGTAATACGTACATGATTTTATGAATAATTTAACGACTAGTGATTGAGCTCTGTCTGCCAGTGACTTTACTTGCGTGAATTTCATGATATTAATATTTTGATTGTATGTTTTTGTTTCCCATCCCACAAAGTCTAAAGACCAAAATGTACAATCAGTGCGTCTGTTATGACCTACGGTGCTGAAACGTGGACACTGGCAGTAAAAATGGCCCGTAAGTTCAAAGTCGCCCAGCGAGCTATGGAAAGGGCTATGCTGGAGTTTTCTCTGAAAGATTGCATCTGCAATGAAGTAATTCGTCCGAGATCTAGACTCGCCGACATAGCTCAGTGTATTAGCAAACTGAAGTGGCAGTAGGCCGGTCACATCTGTCTAAGATCTGATAACTATTGGAGTAGACGGGTTCTGGAGCGGATACCGCGAACCGTGAGACGTAGTGTAGGATGCCCTGACACTATCTGGGGTAAAGACTTACAAAAAAGTCAGCTGATGACGGTTGGAAACGTAAGACCGAGGATCGGGCTGAGTGGCGTATTTTATGTTCAGCACTGACATAGTGAAAATTGCGAGAGAATCCCGACGACCAGGTGTAGGAACATTTAGTGAGCTAAATAATATGTAGCTCACTAAATATAGCTATATGCTAAGTCTTTGTAAGCTTTTTTTCCCGCCAAGTCAATAAATTGTACCAATAAGTCGTCCATATGATCATGTTGCGATTGCTCGCGCCAAACAACTGACTCGCTCGTGAATCCATCCCCGCGCAGACAGCCCCGCGTTTAATTTCCCCGAAGGTTCTAGTTTATTTTACCATCGTTATACCAATATTAGATATCGGACGATTGTTTGATTTGTAAATTTACTGACTACAGTCGCTTAACTATGAAATACTTATGTTTGTTACGCTATTTACCTTTCATTATTCGATCAATAAACTATCTACGCTTAGTAGGTAAATATTATAAGATTCAGACACAGTTTCGATCTTGTATAGAGTACTGTTTCTACTTTTAACACTTTTGTAATAGGTTGTCGAAGTTTCAGCTGGAGGCTCAATTGAAATTCGTGCCAAATCATGTTTGTGATAGTTTATAGATTTTTATTGGATACAATTTGGAGGGTGTTCAGCTGGTCTGCATAATCTTTCTTGTCCGTTATCCTATCAGATAGAGTAAGATCCCAGGGCCGCCAGAAGTCACGTATTTTCTGATGGATGAAATGTGGAGTACGTACTAAGAACACATGCTTACCCGCTAACTAGCTTAGACGGCCAATTTTGAGATATAGAGTCCATAAGATAAATTACTTACTTCACGTATTTTCTGATAACTGATTTTCACGTATGTTATAAGTAATATCTTTAAAAATAAGGCCCCAGTACTCCCAGACATTTTCCAGACGCTTTAAAACTCCCAAAATAATAGAGTTTTAAAGCGTAAATTAAGCGAAAGTGCCGACGTAAAATGTCTGGGAGTATTGGGGCATTATTTTTAAAGATATCGCTTATAACACACGTGAAAATCAGTTATCAGAAAATACGTGAAGTAAGTAATTTATCTTATGGACTCTATATCTCAAAATTGGCCGTCTAAGCAAGTTAGCGGGTAAGCATGTGTTCTTAGTACGTACTAACTCTACTCAATCGTCCACATTTCATCCATCAGAAAATACGTGACGTCTGGCGTCTCTGGGATCTTGGGACTAAGACAGCTTGTAGCTCAAAGTTAGTGACAATAATAGCTCGACGTAATGTTTTTGAAGTAAAAACTTCTTTTGGCGCGCCTTGGCAGATTTTTCGTGGGCTGTGAATTGAATATTAGCGTCACGCTCCGGATAAGAGATTTTCGGGTAAACTCCGGATGCTAAAGCGAGAAACATCAATCATGATCAATCATATAAACTGCTACGAATAGATTAATAATAATGATATTGTGTTTAGTAACGTATATAGTTTTATTTTATGTTTACACATTAAAGAATAATGTTTTTATACCTGATTAGAGCTTATATTTTTATTGTGTAACTCATTTAGTGAATAGTGATTTGTAAAACTTCCCTTAAAAGATGTCTTCATAAACTGGTGCAGAATTCTTGTCTACAAGGTCCAACAGGTAGAGTAATTAGCACAACTTTCTAAGCGGGCTGTGCAAAGAGTTCTACTACTACGAAATTATTTTTAAAAAAAAAACTTGATTCTAAAATTGTGGGCCTCATAACGAAGCTCAAAGTCACACAGCAAGCTATGGAGAGAGCTATGCTCGGAATCTCTTTGCGGGACAGAATCTGTAATGAGGATATTCGCAAAAGAACGAAAGTGGCTGACATAGCTCAAAGAGTAAGCAAGCTGAAGTGGCAATGGGCAGGCCACATCGCTCGCAGAACTGACAACCGATGGGTAAGAAAGGTTCTCGAGTGGCGACCATGAACCAGAAGACGCAGTGTTGGACGGCCTCTGGATGGGCAGATGACCTTACAAAGGACGCTGGACACCGCTGGTTGCAGGTTGCGCAGGACCGATCGTTGTAGAAATCTAGGGGGCGGCCTATGTTCAGCAGTGGGTGTCTTGCGGCTGATGATTATGATGATGATGAAAACTGTGAGACGTAACGTTTTACTATCTAGTTTATTTTTTTCTGCGAGATGTTTATATACCTAAATAAGTCACCAAGTCAACCCGTACCATCATAAATAGTCTTTGACGAATAGCACCACAAACGTTTTTAATCCAAATCATATAGAGCGAAAATAGTTCACGATGTTTGTCACAGGTCCTGAGGAGAGACGCCGATTCTACGCCTAAATCTAGAGAAGTATACCGAAGAGGTGCTCCGTGGAGCAGTAAACTAGACTCGTAAAGCGAATCTCATCTGTTGGTGGAGGAAGCGTGGCCGTTACGTTACTGCTCGTTTGTGGCTGCTCTTTGCTTCACAGTATTCCAATATACAGGGTTACTGGTAATCAGCCTGCATCCGTTTAAGGGCATGTTCTGTATATATAAACAAAGAACTTTTGTTCTACAACTTTTGATCAAACTCGACACATATCCTAAAAAAATTGTGTTTGTTGTCCACTCTAGCACTGTTCAGCGGATGTTTCATATTTAATACATAAATTCGATTCATCATTTATCGAGTGTTAAAGAACGCACGCGCTTCTTATAAACTGTAGAACTAAAGTTTACGTATTTAATATATTTAACATCCCTTTAAAAGGATGTAGACTGATTACCAATAACCCTGTATATAGGTTGACTAGTGACGTACTAACGATAATCGATAAAACGTGATAATAAGTGTATCGATATAACCCTGTATAGTAGGTAGAGACTAGACACCACGGTGTGACGTAAAATAACGGTATGGGCCTGAAAAACCTTATGAACCATGATGGAAACCCTGGTGTTCTGGTGAATGTGCAATTTATTAATTGGATCTTAGGTTTGAATTTCGTTTGCGCCTCTGAGTATATTTCCAATTGGAAATGTAAAAAATGTCATTTACATGTTACGACTGGTTTTAATTATTAAACTGGAATGTCTAAAAAATACCTTTTGAAGACATCTGACAACCCGAATTAAGTCAGCGCGTAGCAAAAAAATATCGAAATCTATGGTCAGCGTGATAGATTATGATTTGATGCTCTCCGTGTAAGAAAAATAAATCTGCGTCCCTAAGTGTTGATTATATGAAAAACTGCGAAGAAAATTCATACTAAAAAAAAATAGTATAAAAAAAAGTGTTCAAAAATAAATCAACATTCATATGCCCTTAGTATGTTGTCGAAAACAGTCAATCAATCCACAGTTCTGGCTGCATATAACGGTAATGTCTCGTCAATGCTGCGGTACGGTATTATGTTCTGGGGTAATAGTACATTTAAAGAAAGGGTGTTTAAGGCCCAAAAGAAATGTGTTAGAGCTATTTGTCGGCTACGTCAAAGACAAAGTTGCAAACCGTTTTTCGTAAGTTTGAATGTCCTGACCCTACCATGCTTATATATATACGAATGTGTAATTTTTGTTCGTAATAATATGGACTTGTTTCAAAATTTAAGATGTTCCCGACATAAACATAAATTAAATGTACCTAAGCGACAAACAACACAATTTGCCAATAGTGTTTTGTGCATGGCACCAATGCTGTATAACCATTTGCCAACGGAAATTGTTAAATTAGAACAAACTCACATTTTCAAACGCAAGTTGAAAAGTTTTTTAATAGAAAAGGCGTATTATAACATAAAGGAGTATTTGCGAGACAAATTTTTGAGCACAACCGCAAACTCACACTAGTGGACTTGTACATGCATCTTTTTGTGTATGTTGACATACACCACACTATGACTCACATTGTTAAATCTGTCAATCTGGCACTTTACGTTGTTATTACCAATAAGTTAAGTTTTAGATCGAAATTATTATATATCTACTAATATTATTACTATTAATAAAACATAATTCTTTGACATATTTCCTATGAGATAGGAGACGGTAAAGTGATTATTTGAAGTAGATTATTGTAGCCTCTCTGACTAAGTTATTGTGAATGTAAAATTATTTTTATTATTGACAAATTTATGTGACATTATTTGTATTTATGACGTTTATAAATCTGTAATTATTCTTAGGACATTACTATGTACTAAATAAATCAGTTATTTTACGTTAATTAATATGAATTTGCAAAATTACAAGACAACGGAATTGACTTAAAAAAAATAAATAAATATTGTAATCAGTAAAATTGTCCTATAGCATTGTATGACCATGAACAGCCTGCTTTATTTCATGCTAGCTTGTTATTGGCGGTCTATTGGCTACAAAGATCAGGATTGATCTTTGATTGGCTTATTACGTCTGATTGTTGCTGACATTGGTTGATAACAAGAAAGTCTATAATCTTTAACATTTTTAACCACAGATTGCAAATTTTTTACTAATATTATTGTTATTTGCATGCCGAAAGGTAGAATATGGAGTTCTTTTTCTTTATATAAAATGTTTTTACTTGTTGTACCCATATACGCGAATAAATGAATTGAATTGAATTGAAAAAAAACCTCCATCAAAATATTCGGCATTCGCTAACATAAACATGTACATAACCAGCAAGTAATAAGATAGTTAATACTAAGTAAAAAAGTAACATTGGTGTACATTTTTCACACAACATCTTCAGGCACCTATCTAACCAAATTTATAGGTATTATGAAAACCAGACTGATGTAATACATATTTAATTATTAAATACATTCCTACATTCATCATAGGAAGAACCAGACACAGAAACAAGAATGAACCTATCCTACCAATATTATAACGGGTCGGGCTGAAATTTGGATTACAGGTAGCATATAGATCAATACTAGAAGGTATCCCGGTAAAATATCAGGAACGGAAACTACGCGGGACACTGCTCATTAATATTATAAGAGTCAATGTCTGGATGTTTGTTGCTCAATCACGTAGTGACGTATGTACGGATCGGGCTGATATTTGGAACATAGTTAGATTATAGTGTGGAAAAAACAAAAGATACTTTTTATTTCGACATTTTTTCGACGGTAAGGGGAACTACGCAAGAAAAACCACGGGGCACTGCTTGTCGTCAATATAAATTCACAAACTTATTACCTAAGTAACGGATCTAAACATTGAGACAGCATTATGACATAAGTGATCCAAGTTAGATGTTCACTGTAAAATAAAATAAATATCATTTTTCTATAATAGAGTCCTGTGTTTGGTCGTGACAAGCTCGCAGCGGTTGGCCTTGTTGTGTAAAGATTCCTATTTTATAAAATAGATTATTTTTACCTGTGTAATTGGGTAACCACTCGCAGTAGCCAGTCAAGATTAGGAGACTTGTACACATTATGAAATCAGAATCGGTGTCTTCTAGGTAAGGACACTCTATCGTAGACCGCATCGTCTTAATATCAGGCGAGACGGTGGTCAAGTGCAAACCGATTATTGTTTCAACAATAATTGTAGAGCTTTACATTCGTGGGTGCTGTCTTTTTTACCGAAAGAGCTAATGTCATTATGATTTTTAACGGGGAGAACGTCAGTATTAATAATGTTATTATCGTGTCTATTCTATAAAACCCATTCAATTGTACGTATGGGACAGTAAAACAAGTTTCTATTCATCATACAAATATTCGCACTGGGTGGTGATCGAAAACTCCCAGGCACAGTACAAATATTTGTATTCATGACACAAATATTTGCATTGGATGGGGATCGAACGACGCATAGCTTTGCAAGTAGACTTACTACCAACTAAGCCACCAACCAGGCCAGCCATTTAAATCGATAGCAAGTTCCACATTGAACTCTGTGGTTCTTTATTAGTGCCTTCCGCGCCGTCTCACGTTACTTCCGAGAGATTAACCGCCACACTTCTTTCCGATTGGATTCGTTTATCTGTGTTTATTCCATTCCTTTATTTACTCGAAGCCGCGGCGGCCCGTTCCGTTTGGTTAATGTTATTGTGATACTGGGTAAATAAGGAATGTGGGGAACAAAGTAGTCGGCCTCTCGTCTTTTTGTCACATGTATAAAATGTTGAACCATTTGAACATTTTGACAGAGGAGTTTTACGTTATCTTTGAAATTTGTTTGTTTTTCTGTACTGGCTGTCTTCGCAGAGTCTGACTGGGAACATAGCCAGATTTCTGGACTTTTCGAGGCGGAGACTTAGAACCACACCTTTGCCAGTTATTCCACCGCCAAGCATAAATATGGATACTGGAAACAGCTATGTGTTCATGTTAAAATAGCAATATTTCCCTAGATACCGCGGGACTGTAAGATAAATCATCTTATGGGTCCATGTAGGTAACAAGTGCAGGGCTAAATAGTAATTTGAACTCTGAAAAAAAAAATACTTCGATCTAATCCCTTCAAGTCATTGTATAGACAAATAAAAAGACACCATTGTGGATACACGCCGATTTACTACAATAACAGTTATAAGACCGAGGGTGAAAGGAAATTCTTCCTTGTAATAATTTCACTGACGTATCTTGAAATGTAATAACATAAATGGCAGCGCAATTTCATTCCACGTTAAGGTACAAGTTCGCGCTGAGACCGAGACACGAGACTGCGACCGGAGACCGCGACAGGCACTTGACTCTATGGAATTGTATGGACGCCAGTTCGCGCCGAGACCGCGACACATGTCTCGCGCCACGTGTCTCGGTCTCCTGTCGCGGTCTCGGCGCGAACTGGCGCCCATACAATTCCATAGTGTCAAGTGCTTATCGCGGTCTCCGGTTGCGGTCTCGCGTCGCGGTCTCCGGGCGAACTTATCTTTTTTTTTTAATAAAGAGTGACGAGACGATCAGGACATGTGCCTGATGGTAAGCAACATGCCTGACACATAACACGCACAGTGACACGCAGCTATTGGAACATGAAGAGTTTAAATAATTACCTAGCACTGCACTGCGCTCGCCACCCAGAGATCTTATATCTCTAAGCCCTGTAATTTCTCTGGAAACATTGCCCTTCAAACCGGAACACAGTAATGAACTTGTACCTTAACAGACGCTTGTCTTCTGTCAAAAAAGATAAGTGACATGGGGCTCTTTTAAAATTTATTCAAGATTTTCCTGATCCTGGAGAACTTAATTCAGAATATTATGCTAATCTTATAAAAGTAATTCCAGTATTTTATTTTATCTAAAACATTAGGAATTAGTATGTTAATTTTAGTATTAAAATTAACGTGGTTGTTACACATATTTAATTGGATAACGGGACACTCACGTATATACGGTCGGTGAATGTCCAAATTGTCCATACTGTTTGGAGCTCGCCCTTACTGATATTACGGCAACATACACGTGTGACATCAATATCATAAAACGCTGAGTCGAGTCAGCATCTCGATCACTAAATTGTATATATAATATGTTATAATAATTTTACTAACCTTTCACATTTTATTTACATTTCCACTAACAATTATACCACATAAGCTATTTTACCCTTCTAAACATCATATTATTTTGTATATAAAAAAGCGTTAATTTATTAAATAAAATATTCATCACTCAACCTGTGTTTGGATCACTACAACTCCACCTCCGAGAAGACAGGCTAACCAGGCAGCCTCGGGACTGGCAGCAACAGTACCAGTCCCGCGCCACCACCAGCGGCAGGTCAGGTCAGTCCTTGGCGACCGCCAGCCGAAACTTCCCTGATACTCGGGATCCGGCACCTCCGCCCGTGGTGAGTCAACTCGGCGACCTCCACCCCGAACGCCCCGTACTGGACATTCGGCTCACACTCGCGGTCGGTCAACCTGGGGACCACCGCTCGGACGCTCCCATACTGGAGACGTCCTCTTACATCACAGGTCCGGTCGGACTAGCACCGGACTCCGCACACCAGGCCATCAAGAGGAGGCCTGCCAACCAAGTCAGACAAGCGTTGAACAATACGTTGTTAGGCGCTTGCACTGACTTCTCTGACAATTGTTAGTTTATCGACGCTTAGATAGGCTAGCAATTGTACAGTCAATCCGACTCGAGTTTCGGCCGCGTCCGGCGGCCATGTCAGCTGACAAACGGGCAGCCGTCGCGCGCGTGCACTCTCCTTGAAAAAGGCCGTCGGACGCGGCCGAAACTCGAGTCGGATTGACCGACCGTATATACGTGAGTGTCCCGTTATCCAAATAAATAGAATGTTAATCTTTTAATTGCATAAATTTTAAAAAATTACAACGTATTTCAGTTTCTATTGTTTTTAAACTTTCGCGATTTGAACACATAATGCATAACACACGTAACGCTGCCGAAACGTCGAGGTATTTCAACAATGAATTAAATCGTGATTAAGTCCTGTACATTGTAAACATTATTTGTATTTCAGTTTTGTAGTACCTATATATATATAAATTCCATGATAGTTAAACTCGGTAATTTAAAAAAAAATGTCATTTCCAACGCAGTCAAATACACTATGCGTGCAATTTATAACCCTTTGTAGTTTTTACGTTGAGGCTTAAAAAGTTACGTTCGCTGCGAATATAGATACAAAGATCGTCTATTCTTCTTGTTTTAAACAAATTTAAACCGACACATGATAGATAAGTCTTCTAATAACTTAAATCTAACTCGTATACCTATTGTAATGTGCATCGGCAACTGTGGCTGCAGATAGTACGGTCGGGCGCATCGGTGACAGATTGGCAATCAGTTGGAGGATAATTATACCGGCCTGGAGAGCTATTATCTATTCTCCGCGACGCGTCTCAAGCAGGTTTGGGGTGGAGCCGATCTACGAGCGAACCGGCACGAATGATATCTACGATCTTGTGCATTTTCTTGGTAAAAACAAAAATGAGCTTTCAAAATCAGCTTTATCAAAATGGCGCGTCTACTAAAACAGGTCTTCAAAATGGCGCAGACCCAAAAGAAACATCACCAAAATAGCACGTCTAAAACAACAACTTCTTCAAAATGGCGCTTCCACAAAAACTACTGGTTCAGAATGATGTTTCTACAATAACAGTTTCTTCGAAATGGCGCGTGTACAAAAGTAGTATCTTCAAAATAGCGTCTACAAAATCAACTTGTTCCAAATGTTGTTTCTCTTTATTTATCACTAGCTGCACGACACCAGTCAATGCTCACAGTATCGCCATCGCCCTGGCGCCACCCGACCCTCGATAGACGCAAATCCGCTGTCAACCACACTGACAGCCGCCACTGACAACCACTTGTATCGCGCACAAGTAAAGTGCATTGTAATTAATGCAACACCCTAAGGAGCATTAATCTCCACTCATTGTTATTAATTACTGTGAAACAATTTCATTCGTGAATTAAATTTTTCTCCGAATTGGAGAAGAATAATTAAATCGTTCATTACATTAAAAGCCAAGTTGGGAATAATAGATCATAAACCGTTTATTGGCCAGAAGTATACATTACAGGCAAGTCATCCTTATTTAAGTTAACATTAATACAAAAAACCATTTGTCAATATAAATTTAACAATACTTTTCCGTTTAATGTCCATTATACACAAGAACAAAATTAAAAATTTTGATTAACCCCGACTACCTCAGATTTGTTATCTGTACAACATTCTACTAGTCAAGCCCTTTCATTTGATACCCATATTAAGGGAGTTTTGTAAAAGAATTGTATTTCGGCATTTTGTGGAAGCGGCCGTCTTGGATTTAAAATTTGTCATAGTGCAATGAATTCTACTAGTCAAGCTCTTTCGTTTGATACCCATATTGAGGTAGTAGTGAAAAAAATAAAATAATTCGCCATTTTGTGGTGGCGGCCATTTTGGATTTGAATTTTTTTATAGTGTATCTAGTATTCTACTAATCAAGCCCTTTCATTTGATACCCATATTGAGGTAGGTTGTGAAGAAATATTTTGTCCGCCATTTAGTCGGCGGCCATCTTGAATTGGTATAAACCAAACATAGCTAAGAACATCCGCACGGATATTAACTTTCAAATTAAAAAAAAACCGTATCAAAATCGGCCCATCCGCTTGAGCTCTACGGTGCCACAGACAGACACACACACAGACAGACAGACAGACATACAGACAGACAGACATCGACGTCAAACTTATAACACCCCTTGTTTTGGTCGGGGGTTAAAAAATGAAGATTCAGATAGATTAATTAACATAAATTCACTAAGTTTGTAAAATGCTCATAAAGAAGTTCATTCATTATCTGATTTCTAAATTCATTATTAGCTAGTCTTGTTATGCTGTACGGTAATTTATTGAACGTCTGGATTTTTATAAGACGACCTTGTCTTTCAACTTTAGTTAGTCTAGTTCTCGGATTGCACAACTTTTCATTGTCGCGTAAATAAAATTTATGCATGTCTTTATTTTTTTGCCAAACCAGCTCCGTGTATTTCCAATAAACTACATATTTATATGTACTTACAAAGATTTATTATTTATTCTGTCATTATTTTAGTAAGTCAATTTTTTTTTGCATAAATACGCTTCTTCAAACCGTATTACCGTATAACCGTATCATTATAAAATAATACAAATCTAATAATATATTTTTTTTATCTCTTGAAATTTAGTTCATAATGAGCCTACTCTAACTGTGTCCATTTGGAAGTTTTATTGGTTTGGCAGGATATTTGCATGATATTGTGTTGAAATAAGGAAACTGAATTCGGAAAATTTAATTTTCCCCGAATAAACAAAAACCGATTAAAAATAAACTCAGACACTCGACTCAATTTCATATTTTTTGTGAAATTAACTGAACAATCCACAACAATAACAACACAATGAAATTAACAGTAGGTAACGTTTCGTCTCTTCTACGTTTATCTAAACATGATCCAGCGACTTCGTTTTATCATTGACGTTCCAAAGACTCGAACAAAGTGCTTTAACCATCGAACTCTTAAAAACGGCAGAAGCGGCAAATGCGCTTCTACTATGGCGATACAAAATCAGGTGACGTCTCCTGATTTAGTCTCAGTCGCAACAAGGAGTTGTGTGCGTTCGCTGACAATTGTGTACGTTCGCTGACAATTCAATTTTCAAATTTTTCAAACAAATTTTCGCCACGTTATGTTGTCTTTAGATTATAGCATACCTCATCTTCGTTTATTTAATTATATCGATGGCTTTAACTCTACTTTTGTAACAAGATCATCAAAGCTGTGGAATGCGTTGCCTGAGTGGAGTTTTGCCGATAGCTCCAATTTTGATGTTTTCAAGTCGATAATGAATTATTGATAAATGAATTTGTTTCATCTATTGTATCGTAAGCCCGGTTCATCGTAGTACGCATCGCAGTTGAACATCAGGTAAGCAGGCGGTCAAGTATAAACCTATAATAGTTTAAAAATGAAAACAATAAGAAGGTGTGAAGGACCTCGGCGCAGTCAGACGCAAGTGAAGAACCTGTGTGATAAAGTGTTCTCGGGTTGCTGGCAGCCACTCGTGCCCGAGCTAAACAGAATGGACGTTTATTTTGAAAAGAAATTTTCTATTCTTTTCTAGATTCAATTACGAAAATGGCTGGAGTATTGTATTCCTAAGTATCCCTATTTAGATAAGGTTACGCAGAACAAAGGAGAAAGTGGATCTAAAAATAGTCAAAACTCAGTAAAGATATTATATGAGGACATTGATATATGAATTACCACTGAAGGTCTTATGATAGTCAAGATGATGAAATCCAACTACCACATAATCAAGCCGCATATTCTATCGAGCAAATATCTCGTAGTTAATTAATGTTACAAAATTTTAACAAGGTTAAACAGCGGAGCGATCAATACTAGGGTATAGAAAAACCATAACAATAGTTTAAAAAAATGTTATTTAAACAAGGGTTTTAGAAAAATTGGTAATTTGTGGCATCGTTTTTTTATATTAGAGTTGCATTGTTACTCAGATTTTACTCACGACGATCCACAGATAATACAATACTATGTTTTAAGTATATCGTCAAGTACTACTATACGAGGGGCAACCTGGCCGTATTTGCTTGTTTTTGGATTTGTCACTTGCCTTCGATATGGTGGTGTATGATATATACTGTGAGAAAAACTAAAACGTTCGGGGGCGAAAACAATATCTGATCCTTAAAGATTTGAGTGTGGTGTTCGGCAGGGCAGGTTAACATCTCCAACCTTGTTTATTATGTGTATATCAGCGGTTTCGTCGTGGCGCTTAGTGGTCAACAAGTCGGATGCCACAGTGACGGCGTTTGTGTAAACGGTGACGACATGGTAATGTTGAATGCTTCGGTTTGTAGATTGAGGTAATTAATAAAGACTTCCGAGGACTATGCTTGTGTCTACGGATTGCCATGCAAAGTAAAAAACCCGATGGATAGTTAAGAAGCCACAAGAGCAAAATATTATGCACTTAATGAATTATCCCAAGTCAAAAATCAAAATTGGTCTAGTAGTTAAATTTTTAACTAGAAATGAACTATTTAAATATTTTTGAAAATAAAAAACTGTAAGGCTTACATTGGATTTCTATGCACAAATTTAATGAAGCGTCATTAACTACAAAACTACAATTTGGGTGATGTCAGGACTTTGTAGACAGACTTACTACCAACTAACCTCCCAAGCCAGTCAATTGCCATAAAAATGGCGGAATTTAGGTGTCGGTATTAACGTGCATTGTAAAAATTCACTTTGAAGAAATAGCTGTCAGCTAACTTCATCCTGACGTTTCTTGGTTTTCAATGTGCGCACGCATCATTCAAATAAACGTACTCGTATAAAAAAGTCGGACGTAGTCTTGCTAAAACAAAAACTGTGTCACTAGAGTCGGCCACATTTGCACGTGTGGGTTGTCAGGTTGTCACTGATAGGCTGACACGCACACATATACACAAGTAGCGCGTGTACTGACCCACTGGTGTGTGCGTGTCAGCCTGTATGTGACACTGACAGCGCACACGTGCATATTATGTGGCCGACTTGATGGACACAGTTTTAGTTTTTGCGAGACTACGACAGTTTTTTATACGTCCATGACTATCAGACTTATTTATTAACAAGCACCAAAAAAATATATTCAAAATCCTAAACAAAACCGTTTCACTACTGATTCGAAGGAGCTCATATGATGTAATTTGTTGCAACTTAGTAGCCGTTCTGTTCAACCCCGTGTTACATTTGACCTGGCGTGAATACAGCTGCGTCCCGAACGAACGCATCACTTCGTCTTTATGCGATCCTCATTGTAGTGCTTTGTCTGTGTATTTATGATGATGTCGATACATCGCGATGGCTCGATGGATATGAGTGTACTTCGATCTCTCTACAAGAACTACTCACAGAATCCATGCTGTTGAAAAATATCGTATTTGCTATTTTAACTTTTGTGTTATTAAATTCTTTTAAAATTAATTGTGTATTCTTTTTTTCTATCGGGGTGATCGTAGCTCGAAGAAGTGATATCGTTTCTTTCATGGTTGACGTTCCAGATACTCGAACGAAGAGATTTAATTCTCCTTTTGCGGTAATGTTGTCTAGGCTATGGAATGCGTTGCCTAAGTGAGTTTTTCTCGATGGATACATTCTTGGGGTCTTCAAATCGAGAGTGAATTGCTTTTTCCTAGGTAAGCATGCTCCATCGTGGACCGCATCGTCGCTTAACATCAGGTTAAAAAAACACCCGGTTAGACCAACTTATACTAAGCACATAGCTCTATAAATTATCCACAGACCAATAAAGGTCTCAAAATAGTCAAGATGATCAAAGCTATTATGAAAAAAACATATAGGTACTTACTAAACTATATTCTCAGTTCATGAACAAGTAATGTTAAGAAATTATATTTCATTTTGAGGCAGTTTTAGCGTTCATCCTTTAAGAGTTTTTGCGAGCTACGAGCAGTTCGCTAAAAAAAACAAGTTGGTATTAGATCCTGCTGATCAGTTGCACACTCTCCGAAGTGTATCTGATAAGAAACCGATAGGCTAGCAATTTTGCGGCGATGTTCAAGATTTTTAAATGTTTTTCGCACAAGAATGTTGTGGCCTATGAGCCAGTCAGCATCGATTCCAGAGCCTTCTAGCCGATACATACAAAGGTGTGAACAGTACTCCATACAAGAGCGAATCTGTGTTTGTTATTCTACAGTGAGCAGCTGTTCAGACTTAAAGTACCTGTGACTACTAAATGCGAAGTACTTGGGAGAACGGCGACTGCCGATCCGGAGCTTCGGGATCAAATCCCACGCGCACCATTGTCTTTTCGATGACATGTGTGTAATACCTCTTACTTAAAATGGTGAAGGAAAACATGATAAAGAAACTAGAATCTTTATCTAGAATGTAGAGTCTGTCACATGAGAACCCACATTGCGCCGAGTGGTGGATTAGCCTTGATTCTCATGGGTGGGAACATTTAGTGGGTTCTTTGTGTCAGTACTCGTAGTTAGGTATGCACTGTAGAGTAGTTTTCATTGCACTTTAATTTTGATAATAAAGACACTGTCCAGTTAAAAAAAGAATACAGTAAGAATGTTGTAAGAAATGTAAGAAAGTTGCATGCACATGCGGCACTTTCTACCCTCCGGCAGAGATATGCTCACAAGATATGCTCCTATCGAGCAGAACAGATGGCAGCAGATCAACGTATTAGAAAACAAATCGTTCCCCATTCCACTGGAAAATGCTAGAAATAATGCAGATTGGATGTGATACAGAACGCTGACATACGAAAAAATATTGAGTTAGTATTCAGTATCTTAATTCAGAAAATAAAATTCTTGTGTCATTTTCGTAGACTGTCGATACTGCTTAATAAATAAAGAATGAGTTTAGTGTACGCTTTATTAGTGTTTTGTTTCTAGAAATTTGTTGATGGAATTTATTAGTTACAGACTATGCTTGATTTTATGAGGTTTTATGTGATTCTCATGAAATAATCCAATCAGGGCTAATCCGCTTCTTTGCAATAAAAACCAAAGTTAGCGTCAGACGTTACAGTTGGTATTCAAATCTTATTAATAATATTATGAATGTGATAGTGATAGATGGTTTCCAATCTAACGGTGTTCCAAATTTCAATCAGATCAGTTCAGACGTGATTGAGCAACAAACGTCCAAAGCTTAGAATCTGTACTAATTTGTATCTGTATGTTGTGTTGTCACTTCCGTCTGCACTCACGAAGTGTCACACTGTTTCTTTGGAATGTACCTACGGCATTTGGCATTCGATGGTCCTTATCACCTTACTACCTTTTTTTACCTTTTATAGGCTCACACTTGACCGCCATCTCGCCTGATGTTAGCTTTGGGAGCTGACGTTAAAGCGCGCGAAGCCACGCGACGTGTTTTAGCTACAGTGTAGTAGAGGCCCTGTTGTTCCCGCCCCGGTCCCTCCACTCCCCAGACTGCGATTAACTTTACAAATGGGCGCTCTCTGCGGGAGGCCGCTCTGTTGATTGCGTCTATCGGCGACACGGCTGATACTATCACACAACAAACAATACTTGGATAACTTATTTTCACATCAGAAAACACAGAAGTTGAAAAAAGCTGCAAACCAAAATCTAAACATGGTCTGCATAAACTGGCCTTTTAAACATGCTCTCTGTTTATGGTTTGTCTCTTGTGTTTGTTTATATGGCGTGGATATCGTTTTTTTTTTGGAATCGATCCATACGACTGGTTATTGATGGCTGCTCGTCAGATTAAACGGCCGTCAATGCTGGACTCCCGTCTGGCAAGGGTCGGTACTGCGACTTTCTTTTTGCTATATTTCAACGATCTGAATGGTCTTGAAGCCCAGGATCCGGAGCCCAGGATTCAAATTTCACGCGCACCACTGGTTTTTCTAAGTCATGTGCGTAATACCGCTAACTTAAAAACGGCGAAGGAAAACATCGTGAGGAAACCGACATACACCTAGAATCTTTCGAAGTCCTGTGTCATTAGCCTATGTGTACTGGGCCAGCGAGGTGGATAATGGCCTTGACTCTCCTTGAAAGAAAATAGACTGAGTCCCAGCAGTAAATAAAATAAATTAATAAATATTGGTGGACAATTCACACACAACACTATCTGACCCCAAACTAAGCAAAGCTTGTGTGATGGCAGCCAGATAGCTGATATAATACTTATATAGTTTTAAATACATACTTATTATACATAGAAACACCCAGACACAGTGCAAGCATTTGAATTCATCACACAAATATTTGCACTGGGTGGGGATCGAACCCACGACCCTCGGCTTCGCAGGCAGAGCTACTACTAGGCAGCAGTGGAAACATTTAGTGAGCTGCTTCTAACCATAGCTACGCGCATGCGTAGAGTTTACCTTAAACTTATGTGCATAGGTGAGTTTATCTAGTGGCTAAGATTAGGTTAGTGCTTGATAGTGTTGAGTCAGAAATCCACAAATATTTATTAATATTATTCCAATGTTAAGAATATATTCGATGCCCAATCTCTAACGTGGTTGTACAACGAACCGCGTACTGTTTTTAAACTTTCGTGATTTGAACCCATAATGTTTATATTCTACGGTTAGTGTTGTGTGTCGGATTGGCAATCCTACGATTTTTTGATGACCAAATGAAGGTAGATCAAAATCCTCTCATTTTGCAATGAGACGACCCGCAATGTCTTCAGTCTTCTCGTGACCACGGCGGTTATAACGCTGGCGAAACGTCGAATTAAATAATGATTTATATCGTGACTAAGCCCCGTACAATATACACATTGTACGTTGGAACGGCTTACTCTGGAAAAGGATATATGTAGGCTACATTTTATTTCGGGATAATTACAGGAAAGGAAACGGAAGCCCCAGGCGCTGCTAGTTTATTAATATGTCGAAATAAACAGGAACAGGAACAATGTTCGGAATCGGATTTTACTCTTCGGTTTGTCATATTTATATTACAAGGTTTTTCGTATCGTTTTGTGTAAGTTTCAAATACAAACACAAATCGTGTTCCACGTTTTTGGGATAAAAGTTTCTTTACAAACTGGATTTGTCACAGTAACGTACAATCCTATTTTTAACGGACTTCCAAAAAAAAGGAAGATGTTATCAATTCGAACACAATTTTTCTTTATTTATGTTATGTATGATTTCTCGATAACCCTCACACTGATTTTAAAATTCCTTTCTGTGTTCAGATGGGTATCCTTCCCGAATGATCCCATACTAAAATTATTGAAATCGGTCATGTAGTTTTTGAAATATGAACCATAAACTAAAATTTGCGTACAATTTTCTGGATGACGTAGTTGTAGATTTCACAAAAGTAATGAAACTCAATCCTGTCACTACGAAATTGTGTAAATGCTTTGATGAAAGTTGTTTGCACTAAAAAGGGTAAAATAAACTATTTTCGTACAAAAAATTAAACTGAATTCAAAACCACAAATAGGCACTCAAAAGCGAAAAATAAAGCTATTTGTGGTTTTGAAGTCGGTTAAAATTTTTGTACGAAAATAGTTTATACAAATCTAATTTCTAATAACAATTGTTAATTATTATTTTGCCTATTTAGGTTAAAAACAATAATTCAGTTTGCTAGCTTACGGTACATTTTGAATAGTTCCTTGAAATTTTTGTAAAGAGACTTGTGACAGACGTTTTTCATTAGTGATTTTTACCGAGAGCTAAAAAACGACACATACGCGCTTTTTTTAAAGGGCCTATGATGGCTGTCCTCAGATGGCCTATAAATAATACAGTCCATGACAATCATAATAAGTAACTCGAAACTCTGTATATCATTTTACGTGTATTTCGTAAATTTATACAAACTTTTCTTGTATAAAAGCGGAGCAAATTAAAAGTTCCGGGTTGTTACCGCGAAGTTGTAAACTTCGATTGATCGTCGGTTGTAAATCACTTCTTCTCAAGTTAGCTCATTTTTATGTTATAAATTGGACAAGTATTTTTAGGACTCTTGTTTTGTGCTTCAGTTGGGGGGAAATTAAACTTTTTTCAAGATGTTGTTGGAACACAAATTTGTGGCCTAAATTATTATTTGCTTGATTAATTTCAGTCATAATTTTTACCGACTTTAAAAAGGTGGAGGTTTTTAATTCGGATGTATGTTTTTTTAGGTGTTGATGGTTCTTTTTTTGTTTGATAGGTCATAATTCAGAGGTTGTCCCATATAAATGTTATTGAAATGAGTGTAGGTAGTGGTTTTTATTTTGTCAATAGCAGTACTCTTCTAAGTACACTTGAGATAAACTATCGCTTAATGTCAAGCAAGAAAGAAGTAAAAACCTATTATTTTGAAGAAAAGTTCAGTTTTTTTTTTATTAATTGCTGCGCCCATTTTTTTAAACTAGAAAGTTAATGATAGTTTAGATTTGGGCAGACTTTTATGTAACTTTATTTGAGAGATTTAAAAATCTCACTCCCCTCGTGTTATCAGCCACAAGTAGAAATAAAATAATAGAATTTTTTTTTTCGTATTCCATTCAGAAATCGCTTTCATTTAATATCCATATCATGGGGGTGCATTTCAAATAGCCAATCGGCCATCTTGGGGAGGCTGCCATATTGGATTTGTGTTTGATATTTGATGTTTGTTTGTGAATGACGTTTCCAACTGTTTTTTTAGTTATTCATGTATTGTCATCAGAACTCAGTGCGTGTGCAAAATTTCATCCTAATCAAAGACCGGAAAGGGGGTCTAATTAAAAATTTCTTACATACATAGTTACAAGTGAAGCTAATAAAAGTGTGTTAAAATGTGCTCTCTGCACAGAATCGGTTAAAACTATACGAACAAGAAAGTTTTGACTCCAATTTTGTTACAAGAACGTTAACAGTCTGGAATGGTTTGATGAGTGTGACGAATATAATCGGGGTGTTTTCAAGTTGAAATTAAAATGGTTTCTTCTAGTAAGGTGTGCGTCATCGAAAGCCGCATCGTCGCTTAACATCAGGTGAGATGGTGAACAAGTGCGAACCCATCATTGAAATGTTTAAGAGTTTGTTGCACAATCACGTTGTAAGAGCTAAACGGACAAATGTTCTAGTAATGATACCTTATATTATACGTGGACAAAGTCACGATGGATAAAAAACTTTCCGTAATTTCTAGAAAGTGTGCTATAAAAATAACATTTAGGTATTTTTGTGTCCTTGTTCATGGTTGTAGACAGAGAGTTGACACGTGCCGCGAGCGACGCGAACCGGATTATAGAAATCACCTGCGATTGGCTCCGAGCTTAGATCAAACACTATTCCAATTCCATTGACGTTATGTTTGTTTGGTCCAAAATAATTCAAAACTGCATCGTATCATGTTCTGTCACACATATTGCACAATTTTGATGTGCTCGTACTACCGTACCTTTGTTATTAGTTTGCATTTACGCATTTCCGCCGTGACACGACGGGGTATATCTGTCACCGGAAAATAACAAGTATCGTTAGTTGATCAATTCGCTAGGTAGTTGAATCAACTTTCGGAAAATAACAAACGGCGGTTGTAATGCATTATTTAACGTACGTATTTTAAAAACAGACTTCAAGTCTTTAAACTTGGGAAAGTTGCTTATATAATTTTTATCGGATTCATTTCGGAGAGCTAATTCTCGTTGCAATTAAGCTGTCTCAACATAGACTCTGCCAGTTCAAAATCAAAATTATTTTTTGTACGTATGTAATCCCTGTAAGTTTTGTGCAGAACCTCATCAATAGTAATTGATTTGCCTTCAGTTCTTTTACTGTTTGTCGAATGGAGGACAGCTCGGAAAGGCGGAGTAAAAATCTAATTAAAGTTGCTTCGTTAGCAGACTTCAATATTTAAATTATCTCATGCAATAGAGATGCAGATTCAAGTACAAACGTTAGTTGAAGATGTGAAGGGACCTGCATAAAAGAAACAAGTTAGAGGTTGAAACATAGCAATGAATATTTTAGTCAAATTTCTAAGCTATGAATTTGTATTACGTGTCATTGAGACCTAAGAAAGCTAGTCTACATCAGTGAAAGTTTGAGTGAGCTGGCTTCAGTTAGAAACTAGAAATCAGTCAACGGACAATAGATATGTCTTTTAAAACACAATATCCAAAAACAAGTCAGCTGCTACCAGATACTAGCAGCATCCCACGGTTTCACACGAGCATTTCCAGATCCCAAAAGTTTCGTTGTAAATAAAAAAATAGCTTATGTATTATAGAACGTGTAAATGTACGAGTTTGTCGCCATCATTGGCTTTAACAGTGAGGGAGAACCTCGTGAAGAAAATAGCATGTTCTAAAACTCTTTCGAGATCATGAGTCATCCGCCGACCCGCAATGTGCCAGCGCCAACGTAGTAATGCGAGATAATGTCCTAAGTCCCAGCTGGGAACATTCAATGAGCTATTCATGATATGTATAATGAACTTCACAAAAAGACAAATAATCACCGAGCTCCTCGATAAAATTTATATGGTACTACTTCTAAACAATGGTCTACCAAACAATGTATGTACGTTGAAATACAATATATTTTTAGGGTTCCGTAGCCAAATGGCAAAATACGGGACCCTTATAGATTCGTCATACGGACGGACTAGTGAATTTTGCTTTTTTCAATTTTTTGTATAAAAATCTTAATGCGGTTCAAAGAATATATCTACTTACCAAGTTTCAATAGTATAGTTCTTATGGTTTCGGAGAAAAGTGGCTGTGACATACGGACGGACAGACAGACGTCTGTCTGTCTAGTAAGTAGATATATTCTGTGAACCGCATTAAGATTTTTATACAAAAAATTGAAAAAAGCAAAACTAAAAAAAAATATGATGTACATTACCATATAAACTTTCAACGAAAATTGATTTGAATGATATCTAGTAAGTAGTTTTATTTTAATATGTCATAAAATAGACTATTGTTAAAACACTGATTAAAATACCAACGAACTACAAGAACTTTTGTATTATGTTACTTGCTGCTACGAAAGCGTTCATGGGCGAGTCCGAATCGCACTTGACCACTTTTATTTCCATTTGCAATGTAGTGAAACTTAGATATCTCTTAAAAACTATCCCTATCTACCTATAGATTCCATGCCCGCAGCCATCAAGATGTGTGTGATCAAAAATCGAGAAACCGTTATAAAATACGGAGGTCAATGATTAAAAATAAACGTGTTCCATGTGTGGACTCAGTAACAGTCTCCAAAGGCCGCCTGTCCCTCATTATTTCTGTGCATCCGCCGGAAACAGTTGTCGCAAAAAACCTTCTGCAGTGCGGTACCTTCACGGGTGCATGACTCCCAACTCTCAGGTATCAACTCTGTATGATAGTTCAAAAAGTTGCAACTTCACTATAAATATACAATTTTAGACGTTTTTTCTGAGTTAACTTACAGTCATTCGTTTGTCTAATTAATCGACTTGTTAGTTAGTCATATTTTTATTTAAGTTGGCAATCATCTGTTTTTTTTAAATACTTTTGAACCCCCGTAATATATTTGAATATCCGAATCGTTCTTGCCACTTGGCCAGTCTCGGAAAAGTCGCTGAACAATATCTTCACGCAGACTACACTACCATCAGATTTGATTTCAATTGCAACAATGTCACTGTTCAAAGTTTGCGCACTCTTATTGTTTAAATATAAATAAATGTTAATATTAAGAGTTTTCTATTTCACGTATCTGTCTCTTAGAATCAAATAGATGCGATGTATCACACATAAGGCTTTGACCCCTGGAAGGTGCACGTGCAACTAATCCCCCATATTTCGCCATGAAACCGAATATTAGCGCTCCCGCCGACTGCATCGAACGCCCACTGAATTCACAAAGTGCTTGTTAAAGGTGGAACGAAAAAAATTGCCCATAAAAGCGCTCGTAGAACTTTTTAACGATACAATGGACCTAATTCTGAAGGTGTAACTTCTAAACCTAGAAATAAAACTATTTTAATATTAATAGGGTTGCACTTCCACCTTATTTCCCAAATTGTTACTATTTTGTTGTGTCCAAAATGTTTTGATGTTAAGTTTAATCATTGTTTTTGTAATATTTTTGTGGTGTAATGAAGTGTTTTGTATTGTATTGTATTTCGGCTGATGGTAATTGACGATACGATATACGATGAAATGTTCTAGAACCTAGAAGAAACCGTTTCACTCTCGACTTGTATTTTATTTAAGCTAGCCACAGCCTCCGGAGTCTGTGATCTTTATCATTTGGTTTCTTGTTTTTCTTGTATCTTGAATGAGGAAAGAAAAATAAAACAGAGGCGAAAAAATAGGGTAAATCTTTTTTCTATACTTTTTTAAACTGTTTTATGTTTACACTTGACCGCCATCTCGCTCGGTCTACGGTAAAGTGCACTAACTTAGAAGAAACCGATTAATCAGTCGTCTTGAAAGGATCAAGATTGTTTCGGAAAATACCCACTTAGGTAACACATTCCAAATCCTAGACATTCTTATTACGAAAATGGAATCAAACCTTTGGGGCTTCAAGTTCGGGAAACCGACAATACCAGTTGTAATTGTTAGCAACCCCGTTTAAAAGCAAGAAAAGGTGCATGGCGTGGCAACATCGGGCGACGAAAACTGGCTTTAAGTGGTGGGTCGAGAGAGAAGGGAGGGACTTTTGCTCCAGACGCCGGCCACGCCGGACATACCTACAGTGTTTGCCTTCGTGTCTTTGTTTGACTAATTGATTATTGTTGTCATCAAGGTTATATTAAATGTTTTAACGTGCATTTAAATATGGTTTGCTACACTCTCCCAATCTTCTGATGTAGATTGTTTACATAATTTTTTCGAGTTTCAAATATATTTTTTAGAATGGTTTATTTAATTAGTTTTAATATAATTTTGATTAACAAGAAATGTTGACGATCTGATTGACGGTAAGCGATAACCGTACTATAATTAAATAATGATGAATGATAAACCTGTGACTCGGGGACGACGGGTGATGCTTGGTCGTTGTCGCAATTGCCCACAAATATGTTTGACAACATTTTACGAAGCATTTTAATTAACGTTGTTTCTTTTGCAGCACTCGATGTGGCAGAAACAAAGTTATTTCAATAAACTTTTTATTTATTGAATACGACATGACACCCGAAAAAAACTACCATTTGAATTAACAATTTTAGTTGCAATTTTAAGTTACTAATATATAGTAGGTAGACGGAGCCAGTATCGTGATTACATTATTAACTTGGAGCGCCGTGCGGTTGTTCTCAAGTAGTTCCCGTTTTCGTGAATTTCTCGGGATGAAAAGTAGTGGAATAACATATGGGCCTGTTATTCCACACCATGATTAAATTTATTTGATGTTTTAAATTTCAACTCGATCTCTTCAGGCTTTCCGTGGTTTAACAACAAATATTCAGGTATCTAAACTTTCATTCATACTATTAGTTAGGACGAGTAAACCCAGCGAACCAATAGCTGGACCCGAATTTTTGACGAGCAGGACATGTACCTGATGGTTATCAACACACCTGCCTATAACAGCACAGTATCGCCACATTATACTATGGTATCACGCAACAATTGGAACATAAAGAGTCCAAATCTTTACCTAGTAGGCACACTCGTCACCCAGAGATATAAGAAATTTTACCTCTAAGCCCTAGAACATTGCCCTTCAAATCGGAACACAGTGATGTTTGCATCTAGTTTACGTAGGCAAGTTTTCCATGTCTGGTCATGGCTTGTTTCGGTAAAATGGATTTCGAATGCAATTCCCTTCATTGCAAACCAAAACCATTTCGAGTGGGTAGCGATATTAACCGATTTGGAAAAAAGAGGAGGTTAAAGGTAGTAGTTTGGATATTTGGAGCTTACGTGGTTTTTATTTTTGCCAATTGTATAAATCGCTTTTAACTATTTTTTTATTCGAACAGGTTCTTCCGAAGTTCTTATCTATGCAATTTAAAAAAAATTTAAAAGGGTTTTTGGAAAAGTAGGCCTCAAGTGACCCCTACTGTCTAGTCAACTGAATAACTTCGTATAATATGTTTTTACGTACATGCATGAATACAAATACAAACCCACTCACTTCTTTTAAATCAGCCTCCACAGATTCTTACGTAAACGTTTTTATTATATTACAAGAGAATGTCAACAAATTTAATTCTCAAGGTTAAAATATGTCAATATCTTTTTACAGGTTGCAATTCACACCTACAGAATTGAGCCTAAAGCCACGTCGGTATCACGACTATTCGCCGCCCGCAGGTTTGTTCGCTTCGCCGAACGATAGTCGGGGTTCACAACGGTAAACCGCTTATTACGAATACCTTTGATGGAACAATGGAAGCCATTTTGCATTTTTTTTACTCAAAAATATGTCCTATGTTGAATATTTAACGGGGAATGTACGTAATAGTAGATCATTTCAAGACACATTTCATATTTCGGTTGACTAGTACTGTAGTGAGGTTTAGGTAATATTAACTTCTTATGTTTTTTTCATTTTTAGTTTTGTCAGAAGCTTTGGTTTAAAACTTAAACACGGCGAAGGAAACCTTTTTGTTGGAGAAGATTGACTGTATTGATTCAGTGCTAAACGAGCAGCGAATACGCGCGAATATTATGATTATGATTAATTTCAAAAAGGTTTCGTTTCACTCGCGTTGCGCCGTCTGTTCTTGGCCTTAGTGGCAAACAGCTGATACCTACAACAGCGCACGCACCAAGAGCAATAAAGCAAACATAAGCAGAGAGACAACACCGCTTATCTAAGCGAGTCATGAATGAAAAAGAACTCTAATATTATCACACGTTTTTCCACATCGTATATTTTCTGAGCATTTTAATAGAAAAACGTTGCCGTATTTTTATAATTCACCTTGTTTGTACCTGTTTCGCGATACCTGAACATTGGAGCCATTGAACTTGTAGATTAATGGAGGGCCACGTCTGGGGCTGTAATGGAAAATTGAAAAATAAGATCCGCTTTTTTGTGTCTTTTCTGATGAATTATTATCAACTAGAAGATCTTTTATTGGTGTACAAGAATTCTAAAACTAAATGAATAAGCATTGACATAAATAGCTTTACTTTATGTGCGCACTACTTGCCTATACTTAGGCATGCTACGAGGCTTGTATTGTATTTGCTATTCTAAATATGTATACCTTTGATGATAAAACTAAATATAGTACTACAGTATCGTGCAACGTCATTATCTGTCATCATACATTTCACAATACAAATATGTATGACGAACATAGTTGTGTACCAGATTTTTATCTTATTTAAAAAACTATAGCCATGAGGACTGCTGATAAATGTGAAAATTGACAACTAAACCGCTCCACACACTAGTCCTAAAATCAGAGGAAATAACGTAAAAGTACTGGGGAGGAGCCTACATCGCACCATATTTAGATTAGCGCTTTATGGTGCAATGTTGGGTCCTCTCCACTAGTTTTACGTAATTTCTTCTGATTTTACGGCTCGTGTTTGTGTTAACAGCACAAATGTTGCACATCACGTTACCTGTACTGAGATAATAATGCTTTTATGCAAGTCGGTGACGTGAACTTACAAGATGTCACCCATTCAAAACGTGTATAACGAGCACGTCCGCTCTCGCTTGCTGCTCCGCCGCCGTACTGACACTACGCCCCTACGACACCGATGTTGCCACTGGAAATTAGCATGTCGTTTCTGTGAAACCATAACTTTCACCCAGGTACCATAAAGCAATCAAAGTGGCCAAAGTAATTTACTTAAAAAATTTAGTAAAATGTCGCCCTGTTTAAAATCACTTTATTTGTTCATCTCTCATTAGATATTGTTTGATTTATATAAATGTTTACCAGCCCAGTATCACACCCGACGCGGGTCGCTGGTCGCTGGTAAGACAGAAAACATTATTTTTCTACTTAAAATAATAAAAACCAAGCTTTTACTCTGAGCTCTAAAATAGAAGGATTTTTTATGTAATTTTTTAAAGTGCCATACATTTTTTAGAGTAACACTCACCCGGCCATTTAAAATGAAATACACATGTAAGTACAACACCAAAACGAGCAGTAAGCTCCTGAATATACGAGCCGAGGGTTGCCAACAAATAAATCTAGCTTAACTTAATGTCTTCTATTTAACAAGATAAGTAAGTGCAATATTAGTGCACTCCTTGGCTCGCGTAGTTGGCAACCCTCGCCGCTTCTGGCGGTTCAATGAAGCTTGAATATGAAAAGGTGGTTAAATTGCTGACTACTAAATTTGAGAGTTGGAAACACACAATGGTTTTCTTTTCTCTAACGTCGTTGATTTACTATCAAAATAAGTTCAGTGAAAAGTTTAAAAATACGTTGAGCGAAATGTCTCTTTGCGTGTAAAGATTCCGAGTCCCAGCAGGGGAAATATTTAGTAGGCTCTGCTTGTGTCTTATGTCGATCAATGTCAAAATCAATGCTAGATTTTTGGGATACTGTGCGGAAAAACATGCTTGATTTCATCACAAGCTTGAATATAAAAAAATCAGTGTAGTAATACTTAATATTATACTGTTACTTTTTATACTTTTTTCATCACGCAAGTAGATATTTTGCATAGAACCGGCTGTATTGCGTTACAGCCGTTAAACACACAGGGATCTCGTTGAGAAGGCACCAATATCGGTAACTATCCTGGGATATCAGGATTTTGTCGATAAAACATACAGCGCATCTTTGTCCTCGTTGCACAATATCGGATCGGTTTTGACAAGACTTTTTCTACGATTTTTTGCAGTTGGTGTCTTTTTTATTTTATTTCATTCAATGAGCACACAAAACAGAATGTAATAAACACAAACTATAACATAAGAGTATACTGTACAGAACTGTATTACATTCCAAACTATGTGGGCCTAGAAACAACATTTGTTATTAGACTAAACAGTTTTAATTTGTTTAGCTTTAATAATGTTTAGTGGTTGAAATTTGATGGCATTATCGGTTAACCTGAAAAAAGTGAGTACACACATAATTTTTTGGTTATAAATTTACGAACTGTTAGATTGTTACTTTTAAAATTTTGTTCTGTAACACCGAAATCGCGCAACGTTCTCAAACAGTTCCACAACTTTTAAATACTGTTTGTACTCAATATTGCTTAGCTTCAATGTTCGGAAGGATTAGGTGTTTTATTATTAAAATATTTAATTTAACGAATATTGATTTCCAATTGGAATTACTACACACAAGAATGTGGTTTATTTAGTAGCTGGTCGGCCATAAGTTACGACTCGATGTGTGCCCTATGTTATCATAAAACCTATGGCCAGATACCAAACCCCGCAGACGTGGACCTTATTCTAATGTATGGATCTCTGTTTAAAATGAACAACCACACTAGTACTTTTGCGTACCTATACTGCGGGATATTTATCAGCTGATTTTGTATGCACTTTTATATGTGTTGCTTGCTATAGGTACCTAGGCGTGATAAGAGATTCTTAACTTTATATTACGTCGCCACATCAGCCTACTGTTATGAGGACTTTGTCCGAATTGTTTTAAAAAAAAAGAAATTATTTGGATCTGGAAAGACTTTTATTTAATTTTCACAATAGAAAAGGCGAGTGTCACGCGCGGATGATGGATTGGAACTGAGGAACTTACTACAGGAGGGAAGGTGTCTGGAACTGAATATGCTTACAAGCAAGTAGAATATGGTGACTAAGGGCTATCATATACATAGGGTATATATAACACTACGCAAACGAAGTTGCGAGTTGGGCTAGTATTCATTATTTACCGTCTCTTAACTTTACAGATGCTTATGCTTAATTCATGTATGTTAAATATCAACTGCTGTGTGCTTTGTAAATACAGACAAGTAAATAGGTATATAGTAGACTGTGTTTACACTGACGTTTCACTTCCGTGACTGCCCTGTGTTTTCAACCTACTTATATCATATACCTTTAAACGACCAATTCTTGTAGGTATATAGGTATATATATAGAATCTGAATCTCGGAAACGTTTCGAACGATTTTCATGAAATTATGTTATTTTATACGCGTTTTTAGACAATGAAAATCTCCTACAATGACATTAGAATACGATAACTTATTTCGCCACTGTTCTTTAAGTCTAAATGGCTCAGACGGAATATGCTCGCCCTCGGAGTCAACAGGCCCCGGTTCGTATCCTGATAGTTACACACGGGTCTTCTGTTTTTGTTCTTTTTTTTTCTGAGAAAATCTTTTACTTAGAGCCTTTTATTAAATATATTGTTGTTTATTCGTTTATTCATTTCTCTTCTCAATTCCTAAGTTTTTTACAATCACTATAAAAATATAAACATTAGCCGCCAGCAGCGGGGCAGGGTCCAAGCTCCCGGTGGGTAGGGCTGCAGAGTGAGGAACCTCCCAACGCTGCGAGCTGTGTCGAGGATGACCGCTGTCTGTATCTGACCCTTGACTACATATAAACTATAATCAAACTGTATTACAAAATATAACCCAATGGGTTTGAAAGTTCCGACGTGATTGAATAACAAACATCCAATCATTCAAACATTGACATTTATAATATATGACTGCCGGTGATGGTGACTATGCTTTCGGTGATGTAAATGACAACACCGCCAAGAGGTTTTCTTCACAGTTGTGCTTATAGAATAGAATAGAATAAATTTATTATCAATGCTAGTTACACTCACAAAATATTTATAACTAAACATCCTGAGTATTTCTCAGCAGACTCGTCAAGTAGGTACAAATTTGTAGGTAGGTAATTACATTGATAGTTAGTAATAATTTAAAATAACAACAATAACATAATTAATAAATTCAGCTGTAAAAGGGCTGTGTCAAAGTTTTCTTTTAATTTGTAATAGAAATAATGAATAAATAAATGAAAGCGACAGTAGCAAATATTCCCTAAGATTAATACGATAGATGCAATGATCCAAAGTTAGATCCTTGCTAGTTGATGGGGTATAGATCGAAAAGGGGCCGTTTCATGTTCAACGTTCTTAAACTCCATGGAAGAGGTTTGGTGCCACCTTAGTTATACGAACAGTTAGACTGTAGAATCAGCGTATTTTACCCGACGGAAGCTAAATTGTATTTTAAATCGAAAGTGAGATAATAATAGCACTCCACCATACGCTGTATCGTCGCTATAGCCAAATTGGCGGCCAAGCGTACTCTTATAAATAATTAAAGAAGCTTCTAGGTTAGGCTTCATTTCTAAAAAACTTTATAAAATTATTCTAAAATGTATCCTCTTAAAAATAAAATACATTAAAAATCCATTATTAATCGCGACGAAAGTATTTTACTCAGAAGTAATCTGGATTTAAATAATAATATTGTAATTTATTTTCTTCGACCTTTTTGGTACCTTACGCCTCCAGAAGAGGAGGGTAAAAGAAGGTGTACATTAAAAATCGAAACGGCCGAAATGACAAGGAAAAATATTTTTATTTGAGTTTTTATCTCACCGAGAGTCACAATAATTTACAATTACTTTTAGTTAGGTATTTTATTTACAGAACTTTTTGTGAGACTGATTTCACATTTTTGTAAAGGTACAACTTCGCCCGGAGACCGCAACACGAAACCGCGACCGGAGACCGCGACAAGCACTTGACTCTATAGAATTGTATGGGCGCCAGTTCGCGCCGAGACCGTGACAGGAGACCGAGACACGTGTCGCGAGACATGTATAAAAGCATATATTTTAAAGAAGTAGATGTCATTGTAGATTGTAGAGTTTCAACATCTTTAAGGGTTTTATAGTTTTTATTTTATTTTACAAAGCTATGGTCCAGAAGACGTGGTACCACTTTACTCAATACCTAATGCCAATTACAATCGGGATGATGTAATACTATGTATTACAGTAAGGATCATGGATTACAATATTACTATAAGGATTGTTGAATACTTATTAATTACTGAAGGAAGTAAGAATAATAATATAATAATAATATATTCTTTATTTCAGACATCTGTCCATAGTGCACATGTGCATCAAAATAAAAACTTTACACAATATATTTTTAAAAACAAGAAAAAAAAATTACAAACACAACACTTAAATTAACTTATAAGCCCAATTGTTGTAATACTAAAACTCAACTTTTACCTTTATCTTACCTTTTATCGCGGTAAAATGAGGAGAACGACAGCAACGTGAGTGAGTGCTGCTAGTATTTTTTTAAATAAAGAGTGACGAGACAAGCTGGACATGTGCCTGATAGTAAGCAACATGCCTGCCTCCACATACATTCCCCAAACTCTCACATTTATGATATTAGTAGGACTTTCTAGGACCAATTAATAATTATTACTTAGCGTAATTTTATAGATTTACTTTGTAGTAATTCAATGAGCATTGTAAATTAAGTAAATTGAATAAGTGAATTGGTCTGAAGCTTGCTTGAGTATTTACAATTTCACACCAGAGTTTTTTAAATCTTAAATAGGTTTTAGCTTGGCCTCTATAATAAATAATAGACTAATGAATAACTTCGTATAATATGTTTTTACGTACATGCATGAATACAAATACAAACCCACTCACTTCTTTTAAATCAGCCTCCACAGATTCTTACGTAAACGTTTTTATTATATTACAAGAGAATGTCAACAAATTTAATTCTCAAGGTTAAAATATGTCAATATCTTTTTACAGGTTGCAATTCACACCTACAGAATTGAGCCTAAAGCCACGTCGGTATCACGACTATTCGCCGCCCGCAGGTTTGTTCGCTTCGCCGAACGATAGTCGGGGTTCACAACGGTAAACCGCTTATTACGAATACCTTTGATGGAACAATGGAAGCCATTTTGCATTTTTTTACTCAAAAATATGTCCTATGTTGAATATTTAACGGGGAATGTACGTAATAGTAGATCATTTCAAGACACATTTCATATTTCGGTTTACTAGTACTGTAGTGAGGTTTAGGTAATATTAACTTCTTATGTTTTTTTCATTTTTTAGTTTTGTCAGAAGCTTTGGTTTAAAACTTAAACACGGCGAAGGAAACCTTTTTGTTGGAGAAGATTGACTGTATTGATTCAGTGCTAAACGAGCAGCGAATACGCGCGAATATTATGATTATGATTAATTTCAAAAAGGTTTCGTTTCACTCGCGTTGCGCCGTCTGTTCTTGGCCTTAGTGGCAAACAGCTGATACCTACAACAGCGCACGCACCAAGAGCAATAAAGCAAACATAAGCAGCGAGACAACACCGCTTATCTAAGCGAGTCAAGAATGAAAAAGAACTCTAATATTATCACACGTTTTTCCACATCGTATATTTTCTGAGCATTTTAATAGAAAAACGTTGCCGTATTTTTATAATTCACCTTGTTTGTACCTGTTTCGCGATACCTGAACACTGGAGCCATTGAACTTGTAGATTAATGGAGGGCCACGTCTGGGGCTGTAATGGAAAATTGAAAAATAAGATCCGCTTTTTGTGTCTTTTCTGATGAATTATTATCAACTAGAAGATCTTTGATTGGTGTACAAGAATTCTAAAACTAAATGAATAAGCATTGACATAAATAGCTTTACTTTATGTGCGCACTACTTGCCTATACTTAGGCATGCTACGAGGCTTGTATTGTATTTGCTATTCTAAATATGTACCTTTGATGATAAAACTAAACATTGTACTACAGTATCGTGCAACGTCATTATCTGTTATACGACGACAGATAATGACGTTGCACGATACTGTACGACGAACATAGTTATGTACCAGATTTTTTGTATTTATTAAAAAAACTGTAGCCATGAGGACTGCTGATAAATGTGAAAATTTACAACTAAAACGCTTCACTCACTAGTCTTAAAATCAGAGGAAATAACGTAAAAGCAGTGGGGAGGAGCCTGCATCGCACCATATTTATTTTTATTTATGGTGATTGGTGATTTATGGTTTTTGATGTTGGGTCCTCTCCACTAGTTTTACGTAATTTCTTCTGATTTTAGGGCTCGTGTTTGTGTTAACAGCACAAATGTTGCACATCACGTTACCTGTACTGAGATAATAATGCTTTTATGCAAGTCGGTGACGTGAACTTACAAGATGTCACCCATTCAAAACGTGTATAACGAGCACGTCCGCTCTCGCTTGCTGCTCCGCCGCCGTACTGACACTACGCCCCTACGACACCGATGTTGCCACTGGAAATTAGCATGTCGTTTCTGTGAAACCATAACTTTCACCCAGGTACCATAAAATAATAAAAGTGGCCAATGTAATTTACTTCAAAAATTTAGTAAAATGTCGCCCTATTTAAAAGCACTTTATTTGTTTATCGCTCATTAGATATTGTTTGATTTATATAAATGTTTACCAGCCCAGTATCACACCCGACGCGGGTTGCTGGTCGCTGGTAAGACAGAAAACATCATTTTTCTACTTAAAATAATAAAAACCAAGCTTTTACTCTGAGCTCTAAAATAGAAGGACTTTTTATGTAATTTTTTAAAGTGCCATACATTTTTTAGAGTAACACTCACCCGGCCATTTAAAATGAAATACACATGTAAGTACAACACCAAAACGAGCAGTAAGCTCCTGAATATACGAGCCGAGGGTTGCCAACAAATAAATCTAGCTTAACTTAATGTCTTCTATTTAACAAGATAAGTAAGTGCAATATTAGTGCACTCCTTGGCTCGCGTAGTTGGCAACCCTCGCCGCTTCTGGCGGTTCAATGAAGCTTGAATATGAAAAGGTGGTTAAATTGCTGACTACTAAATTTGAGAGTTGGAAACACACAATGGTTTTCTTTTCTCTAACGTCGTTGATTTACTATCAAAATAAGTTCAGTGAAACGTTTAAAAACACGTTGAGCTAAATTTCTCCTTACATGTGAAAATTCCGAGTCCCAGCAGTGGACATATTTTGTGGGCTGCTTGTGTCATATGTCTAAAAAACGCGCAGCCGGTCGGTATTAATAACCGCAAAATCAATGCTAGATTTTTGTGATACTGTGCGGAAAAACATGCTTGATTTCATCACAAGCTTGAATATAAAAAAACAGTGTAGTATACTTAATATTATACTTTTACTTTTTATACTTTTTGACGTGACAACGTCTTATAAATTGGTTTGCCGGGTGACACTTCAAGAAACTGCGTTACGCTCCGCTCACGTTATGCGCTCTCAACGAGAGCGAGTGAGAGGCACGCGTCCCTTCCACTCGGGCATGGTTAGCCCGCCTAAGAGCGAGAGAGACAGACATAAAAAGTGAAAGGCACGCGTCCCTTCCGTAAAATTATTTTACCACTCAAAGTCGTTGTCACGTAAAACTTTCGCCCGTATACCGACTTTACAGGCAACCAATTTTTATCACGCAAGTACATAATATTTTGTATAGAACCGGCTGTATTGCGTTGCAGCCGTTAAACATACAGGGATCTCGTTGAGAAGGCACCAATATCGGTAACTATCCTGGGATATCAGGATTTTGTCGATAAAACATACAGCGCATCTTTGTCCTCGTTGCACAATATCGGATCGGATTTGACAAGACTTTTTCTACGATTTTTTGCAGTTGGTGTCTTTTTTATTTTATTTCATTCAATGAGCACACAAAACAGAATGTAATAAACACAAACTATAAGAGTATACTGTACAGAACTGTATTACATTCCAAACTATGTGGGCCTAGAAACAACATTTGTTATTAGACTAAACAGTTTTAATTTGTTTAGCTTTAATAATGTTTAGTGGTTGAAATTTGATGGCATTATCGGTTAACCTGAAAAAAGTGAGTACATACATAATTTTTTGTTTATAAATTTACGAACTGTTAGATTGTTACTTTTAAAATTTCGTTTTGTAACACCGAAATCGCGCGACGTTCTCAAACAGTTCCACAACTTTTAAATACTGTTTGTACTCAACATTGCTTAGCTTCAATGTTCGGAAGGATTAGGTGTTTTATTATTTAGATATTTAATTTGACGAATATTGATTTCTAATTGGAATTACTACACACAAGAATGTGGTTTATTTAGTAGCTGGTCGGCCATAAGTTACGACTCGATGTGTGCCCTATGTTATCATAAAACCTATGGCCAGATACCAAACCCCGCAGACGTGGACCTTATTCTAATGTATGGATCTCTGTTTAAAATGAACAACCACACTAATACTTTTGCGTACCTATACTGCGGGATATTTATCAGCTGATTTTGTATGCACTTTTATATGTGTTGCTTGCTATAGGTACCTAGGCGTGATAAGAGATTCATAACTTTATATTATGCCGCCACATCAGCCTACGCAAACGAAGTTGCGAGTTGGGCTAGTATTCATTATTTACCGTCTCTTAAGTTTACAGATACTTATGCTTAATTCATGTATGTTAAGTATCAACTGCTGTGTGCTTTGTAAATACAGACAAGTAAATAGGTATATAGTAGACTGTGTTTACACTGACGTTTCACTTCCGTGACTGCCCTGTGTTTTCAACCTACTTATATCATATACCTTTAAACGACCAATTCTTGTAGGTATATAGGTATATATATAGAATCTGAATCTCGGAAACGTTTCGAACGATTTTCATGAAATTATGTTATTTTATACGCGTTTTTAGACAATGAAAATCTCCTACAATGACATTAGAATACGATAACTTATTTCGCCACTGTTCTTTAAGTCTAAATGGCTCAGACGGAATATGCTCGCCCTCGGGAGTCAACAGGCCCCGGTTCGTATCCTGATGGTTACACACGGGTCTCCTCTTTTTGTTCTTTTTTTTCTGAGAAAATCTTTTACTTAGAGCCCTTTATTAAATATATTATTGTTCATTCGTTTATTCATTTCTCTTCTCAATTCCTAAGTTTTTTTCAATCACTATAAAAATATAAACATTAGCCGCCAGCAGCGGGGCAGGGTCCAAGCTCCCGGTGGGTAGGGCTGCAGAGTGAGGAACCTCCCAACGCTGCGAGCTGTGTCGAGGATGACCGCTGTCTGTATCTGACCCTTGACTACATATAAACTATAATCAAACTGTATTACAAAATATAACCCAATGGGTTTGAAAGTTCCGACGTGATTGAATAACAAACATCCAATCATTCAAACATTGACATTTATAATATATGACTGCCGGTGATGGTGACTATGCTTTCGGTGATGTAAATGACAACACCGCCAAGAGGTTTTCTTCACAGTTGTGCTTATAGAATAGAATAGAATAAATTTATTATCAATGCTAGTTACACTCACAAAATATTTATAACTAAACATCCTGAGTATTTCTCAGCAGACTCGTCAAGTAGGTACAAATTTGTAGGTAGGTAATTACATTGATAGTTAGTAATAATTTAAAATAACAACAATAACATAATTAATAAATTCAGCTGTAAAAGGGCTGTGTCAAAGTTTTCTTTTAATTTGTAATAGAAATAATAAATAAATGAAAGCGACAGTAGCAAATATTCCCTAAGATTAATACTATAGATGCAATGATCCAAAGTTGGATCCTTGCTAGTTGATGGGGTATAGATCGAAAAGGGGCCGTTTCATGTTCAACGTTCTTAAACTCCATGGAAGAGGTTTGGTGCCACCTTAGTTATACGAACAGTTAGACTGTAGAATCAGCGTATTTTACCCGACGGAAGCTAAATTGTATTTTAAATCGAAAGTGAGATAATAATAGCACTCCACCATAGGCTGTATCGTCGCTATAGCCAAATTGGCGGCCAAGCGTACTCTTATAAATAATTAACGAAGCTTCTAGGTTAGGCTTTATTTCTAAAAAACTTTATAAAATTATTCTAAAATGTATCCTCTTAAAAATAAAATACATTAAAAAATCCATTATTAATCGCGACGAAAGTATTTTACTCAGAAGTAATCTGGATTTAAATAATAATATTGTAATTTATTAGCTTCGACCTTTTTTGTGCCTAACGCCTCCAGAGGAGGAGAGTAAAAGAAGGCGTACATTAAAAATCGAAACATAGACGGCAGAAATGACAAGGAAAAAGATTTTTACTTGAGTTTTTGTCTCACCGAGAGTCACAATAATTTACAATTACTTTTAGTTAGGTATTTTATTTACAGAACTTTTTGTTAGACTGATTTCTCATTTTTGTAAAGGTACAACTTCGCCCGGAGACCGCAACACGAAACCGCGACCGGAGACCGCGACAAGCACTTGACTCTATAGAATTGTATGGGCGCCAGTTCGCGCCGAGACCGCGACAAGAGACCGAGACACGTGTCGCGAGACATGTATAAAAGCATATATTTTAAAGAAGTAGATGTCATTGTAGATTGTAGAGTTTCAACATCTTTAAGGGTTTTATAGTTTTTATTTTATTTTACAAAGCTATGGTCCAGAAGACGTGGTACCACTTTACTCAATACCTAATGCCAATTACAATCGGGATGATGTAATACTATGTATTACAGTAAGGATCATGGATTACAATATTACTATAAGGATTGTTGAATACTTATTAATTACTGAAGGAAGTAAGAATAATAATATAATAATAATATATTCTTTATTTCAGACATCTGTCCATAGTGCACATGTGCATCAAAATAAAAACTTTACACAATATATTTTTAAAAACAAGAAAAAAAAATTACAAACACAACACTTAAATTAACTTATAAGCCCAATTGTTGTAATACTAAAACTCAACTTTTACCTTTATCTTACCTTTTATCGCGGTAAAATGAGGAGAACGACAGCAACGTGAGTGAGTGCTGCTAGTATTTTTTTAAATAAAGAGTGACGAGACAAGCTGGACATGTGCCTGATAGTAAGCAACATGCCTGCCTCCACATACATTCCCCAAACTCTCACATTTATGATATTAGTAGGACTTTCTAGGACCAATTAATAATTATTACTTAGCGTAATTTTATAGATTTACTTTGTAGTAATTCAATGAGCATTGTAAATTAAGTAAATTGAATAAGTGAATTGGTCTGAAGCTTGCTTGAGTATTTACAATTTCACACCAGAGTTTTTAAATCTTAAATAGGTTTTAGCTTGGCCTCTATAATAAATAATAGACTAATGAAACTATACAATATAATACAATAGACTTTTCTGTGTACAATAGAGGTAGAGTGCGAGTGAATTAAGTGAATCGATTTTTCCCTTTAAGAAACTGATTAATAAATGTCTGCCCCGCGGTTTTACCCGTGTAGTTCCCGATCCCGCAATTTTTCTGAGATAAAAATTAGCTTTAGTGTTATCACAGACTATTATTTACCTATGTACCAAATTTATTACAAATCTCTTCTGTAATTTTTGCGTAAAAGAGTAAGAAACATCCATCCATCTATTCCCCCAAAATTTTCGCGATTATACACCTACCTATAATCATCATCATCAGCCGCAAGACGTCCACTACTGAACATGGGCCTCCCCCCTAGATTTCCACAACGAACGGTCCTGCGCAACCTGCAACCAGCGGTTTCCAGCGACCTTTATGAGGTCATCTGTCCATCTAGTGGGAGGCCGTCCAACACTGCGTCTTCCGGTTCGTGGTCGCTACTCAAGAACATTTCTTCCCTATCGGTTGTCAGTTCTGCGAGCGATGTGGCCTGCCCATTGCCACTTCAGCCTACCTATAATAGGTAAAAATTTCAAGATACTAATATAACATTCATCACGAAACATTCCGGTAATGCACTGTACAGTATAATTGTTTTTTTCATGAAAGTGGGGTCAACATTATTTTAATACGTGAATCATTAAGGTGGTGTTTATGAATTGTCCACCAATATTTATTATTAATATTAAATAGGATTCTTTTTTTGAACTATGATCAGACAAATAGGAAAAAAGACGGTTCGACGTCATGCAGATCAGCTGATACTATTTGAAAAGTATCCGATAAGAATCTAACTTATTTCATAACTAAGCGCAATACGTTATAATAACTTAGTTTGAGGCCAGATGGTGTTGTGTGTGAAATTTCCAAACAAAATGTTTGTACACTTGTGGTTGATTTTACATTGCACTGCGTAAAAAATATTTCTCATTTAAGGTCACCACTTGTTCCGCTACTTTGTAACCGATTCACAATAGCGTAATATAACAACTGTTTGTTTGTACTCCACTGAATTTTCAATCAAAGTTTCAGTCTACACTGATTCATTCAAAATACCACCTTGTTTTATTGTACTAAGTTATAAAATCATACAATTTGTCGGTACTTCCATTACCATTTGGGGTTTTTGTATCAGCGATAAAGAAAAGAAAACAGAACCAAGCGAGTACTTAAGCTTATTACTTGAATAACAGCGTCTTTTATGAGTTTACGTACGGTTTATAGCTAACTTTTATGGTACATATAAGAGCGCCTGTTTTCAAGACGTTAATAAATATTCTGTTGTTATTATGGAACGCATTTTACTTAGGAGCTGTAGGTGATGATGCTTCAAAAAGAAGGGTTACACAGATCTGTTTTAGTCCTTAACGCACGACGGACGTAACAACGAAAAATTTTGTAGTCTTTTTGGTGGGAAAATACACCTACGCATCGACCACCATATAGGGACGCGGCTGGATGTCGAGATTGACGCTCTGAGAATGGTGCCGCTAAACTCATAACCAAGATTCAAGATATATAAAGTAGAACCCAAATTGTAGGAGTGGGAAAATACCAAAGAGTTTACATATACTATGTAAAGAGTTAGATTTTCCGCACGGTTCCTTTGTGTCAATCGTAAGCAGATGATGACGTCCATACTTTCTATGGCTACAGAGTGATGTGCCGTGACAAAAGTATGACACTTCCACAAGAGCGACAAGGCAAGAAAGATGCTACCCGTGCTTTCTGTGTTAAGGGTTTGTGCTGATTCTATCGGAAAATACTGATGCTGGCAATGTTTTCCACATCTCCGTAGTGTTTTTTATTGTATAGAATGACAAGACGAGGAGGACATGTGCCTGTGCAGAACAAGCCTTCCCATAACAACACGCAGCTGTAGAGTAACACGAAGAGTCCAAATCATTACCTAGCACTGCACTGCGCTCGTCACCCAGAGATCTAAGAAGTCTTATCTCTATATCCTGTAATTTTATTGAATCATTGCTTTTCAAACACAGCGATGTTTGCACATCACTGCTTGGCGGTAGAATAACTGGCAAAGATGTGGTACTTCCCCAGGCGGACTCTGCAAAGAGTTCTACTACAAATTGTAGATATACTGGTGATGGCAATGTATTCGACATATTCTTTGTTCAAATTATGAAAAACTACGTCTCTCAACTACGTATGACTTGTGCTCGGAACTGTAAAAAAGTGACATCATTTCACTGATGACGTTTCTAAGACCTGAAAAACTTGAACTTCCGAAACGAACAGTAAGACTACAGTTAGACTGTAGAGTTCACTGCCTGATTGCGATACAATCTAAGTGTGTTTAAGTTAACAGTGAATTAGTTTCTCCTAGATTAGCTAGCTGCATCGTAGATTGCATTGTCGCTATACGTCAAGTTTATTCCTGCCTATCAAAGAAAAAACGTTTTTTTTTTGTCAAATCATGAGAACTTCATAAAGTATAGCTCTCATAGAATAGTGCAATATGCAATGCAATGCAAAGCTCGGGCATAATAGTGCAATAGTCTGATCTAATGACGATTCATGAGATGTTCAAATATGATTTAGAACGTACGAGAATGTATGTATTTACCACAGAAATCTAAATATTATTATTTAGATTTCTGTGGCATTTACAGTTCAGTTCACTTTGATTTAGAAATCAAACAATAACTTCTGATGCAAAGGTCACAAGTTCTATGAACCGTAGAAGATTGTACGTAAATGTGTGCTTGAATAATGTTAAAATGATATCAAATGTCACTTAACCGCCGTTTTCACATGTTTTCTCAAACCTAACGCTAGTGATAACCAGCGGGTGAACTGAACTATGTTTCAATTCCTCGCAAGATGTCTTTTTTTGACATATGCTGATTTCATTTTCATTCCTTTACGGTTAGAGGCAGTGGTGATGGTAAGCTCGTAGGTAGAGATTTACTACGATAACATGACCCGCCCCTCCAGAATTCAAAACGTTTGAAAGTATTTGTGAAAGAATATACAACGCACCACCACGCATGTGTGCGTACTGCTACTGCGGACGAATAATTACAACTACATACAAACTCTTTCGTAAGGATGTGACTACGCACATTAAAACAGTCATTTGGAGGGGCGGGCCATGTAATCGTAGTAAATCTCTACATCTACACTTTGAAAAATACACCAAAGAGCAAGTAGGATCCAAACCTACGACCTCACGGTTGTGAGTCGATTCACCACTGCCCCAGCGCCACTATTATAAAAAAATAAAATAAAATGAAATTTGTTTCAATAACATAGATCTTAACTTTACAATATTTTCTTAAAGCTATAAATAGGTATATTAATTTTATCAGCCTGAACTAGGTAGAACCTGTGTTTCAGGCGAGTAAAATGCCTATTTTAACTAAGAGTTACATTAATGAAGATAATAAAACTAAACAATAAGACCAAACAATAAAATCAGTTAAAAGGCAAAGTATTTATGATATACTTTTCTTATTAAAAATATAGGTATGCAATTTCTTAATTATTTTATAACTAATATCAAATGTTCAGCTTCCTCATATGACAGTGTTAGCAAATATTCACATACCGTTTGTTTACATTTAAAAAAGTTTTGGTCGTAAATAGATAGCAATCTATTTAGTCAGTTGTATATGATTTCGACCACGAATGTATCAGTCAAACTCTGCCCCACATTTTCTTGCTGCTCCTGTAACTCTGCTATTGCTTTCTAATCTGTGGATCTGAAGTTTAATCATATATCAAAACCGAGTCGTTTATAATTGTAAGCTTAATCAATCCAACTCGGATATGTCGAACATAAAGTAGGTGAGTGTTGGAACCTCCGCCGACCGCGCCGCGCGCCGCCGTCGCCGGCGTGTCAAGTGGCTGGCGTAATGGACAGCGCCGGGATCGAGCGTCGAGCGCCATAACCCGGTTATTCTGACGTATTGCTTTTACAGCCGTGTTTGCTCGTTAAACGAGGCACGACACCGCAGACGCGTGCTGCCAGTACTCAAACTTACGAAAATGATACATGCCGCCAACATGGGGAGCATACTTTTGCGTAACACACTTTCGCATGTTCACTATTCGTCGGTCTATGGATAACTCAGTCACCCTTAGTGTGAGAAAAATATTAGATGAGTACCTAGTTTACACTGTAATTTAGTTTCGCTAATTAAAGTTCTGGCAAAAAAACGTAAAAAATAAGCTTAGTAATGGGGCGTTGTCAAGAGGCAAAAATACCTGTCTAAGGCAGTTCCCAATTTCGCCGTAGGTGTCGCCATTGTTTTAATTTGTTAGAGAAATTTCACAAAAACCAACAATGGTGCCACACTTGCCTATATTTAGAACTATCTTTGACATGTCTTTTTGCGTCTGGAAAACGCCTCATGATGGGCATATAACCGGGAACTTGTGGACACCGTCACATTATACTCGTAATCCTACGGTAGGTTAGATTTGTTTATAGTCTGACGGTGTTAGATTACGACTATTTTGAAATACACCATTAATTTCTGAAATTGTTTTCAGCTATCACGACTACGCGCTAGACCATTATCATCAATTCCAAAACTGCATCAAAATATCGGAGACTCGCCACACCATACAACCACTGACAATCTCTTCATTATGAATGACAATATTATAGTGTAATAATATTATGTAGTGTCACCAACAGCCCACTAAATGTTCCCACTGCTGGAACTCGGGGCTTCTCTCGCAAGGAGAGAGTTAAGGCCATAATCCACCACGCTGGCCCAGTGCGGGTTGGTGGATGACACATGACTTCGAAAGATTCTAAGTACTTGTCGGTTTCTTCACGATGTTTTCCTTCACCGTTTTAAGTTAGCGGCATTACGCACATGACTTCGAAAAGACAGTGGTGCGAGGGTTTGAACCCGGGGTCTCCGGATCGGCAGGCGTCGTTCTCCCGACTACACCAGCCGTAAATTATGTAGTATTATGTAGTGTAATAAGCTGTTTCTCTGGCGCGCATGGACAGATTCTCTGTTTAAGTGTGTTTTACCGCCGCCGGGGTGTGGAAACAAATAAAAAAATAATAAAGAGACAGATTATCCGAGCGGTATTAAATCTGGAGTCAATGTTCCTGAAATTATCAAACTTTTTCAGCTCCTTTGTGGGATAAAAGGTTTATTTTAAGACCCCAGATTGTGAATGGGCTTGCGTAAGATAGTCTATCTTGTTAATAGTCCATCTTTTATGTTAGGGAAAAATGAGGAAATTTTTAGTACGAGTAGCATTCCTTTTATAAAGATAAAAATGTTTCCGATAAAATAACTACACGTTTTTCAGCAACACCATCGCGAATAGCTGATACTTATTCACTGCTAGTCAGAGACCTTCCCCATAATATGTATATATTATGGTCGACTATTCGTTTCCAATCGCCACTAGCAGCTATTCATAAATCGCCACTCCATGTAGTCTCAGGATGGCCTACTTCTACATTTGTCGATTCACGGTCTCCATTCTAGAACCCGTCGATATATAATATTATAGTATAATATTTTGTAAAATAATTAAAAAACTAATCTACGAATAACCCATCCCTCCTCCAACTCCTCCCGGTGCAAAAGTGCCAAAAGTATAAGATTTTTATTTTGAATACTGAAACTTCAGGATTCTAAGTATTTTCCATCTTACAATCCACTTCTGTAAGTCATTATTTTACTATTTACTAGCAGTGCCTCGCGGTTTTACTCGCATAGTTCCCTTTCGTTATTTTAAAGTACCCTAGATATTCTTCCAGATCTGTGTTCCAAATTTCTATCCAATCCGCTTTTACGTTATCACGTGATTGAGCAACAAACATCCAAATATCTAAACATTTACATTATTAATAAGATTTATAGGATTAAAATAAACTTTAATCAGTAGTGTTAGGAACTATGGCGTGGGAATGGTACGAGCGTCACATCTCACGTGAACGCGGCAGTCAAACGTGAGCCCATCTGCAGTAAAACACGAAGCTATAAAACTAAAACTTCAATCTTCCAAACTGCAGCGGAAGTTGTAAACCTGAGATACACTGAATATATTATCAAAAGACATGCGAAATCGACGAGGCAAATACTCGTAGTTTGAACTTAAAATTTACGACACTTGATAGTAATAAAATAAAACAATAGTATTAATGGCATTATGTTAGACATTTGGGATTCTTATAATGAATGTTTATAGTGTAGAAATTGTTTTATCTATCATCATCCATCTAAAACAGATATTGTCGACAATTCTGCGATTTTTAATCTTTGCACCACAAGGTTCACGACCACTGCCGCCCATTAGCTGGGAACTTCCTATAAATTTAGCCTGAGTCTGAGAAGAGTTGACTGCGAGGTCAAAAGATATAAAACATAAATATCTCGATACGGTACAAGTCACCGTTGACCAGCTTCATCGCATCAACCAAACAAACCAAAGAAGACTGGCAAAACATGGAGATCATCAGCGTAAAGGTGACAGGAGGGAAGGGATGTGAGAAGTAATTGCATTGCTTATAATAGCAGAAGAAAATAGATCTGAATAGTTTTGTTTAACCGAAAAAAAAACTGACTTGAATTTAAAATTTCATTCGGGCACTTAACTTAATTAACATCTTTTAAATTTATTTTCCAGTCAGTTAAAGACAGGGAATGTGTATCACACCAAGAATAAAAATAGGTAAAAAAACTTTTTAAGTTAAACGGTTTTATGTTAAACATACATGGCAATGTTTAAGATAAATGTACTTACTAAAAACCAAAAAATAAATTTTGTAGCGGCCGCCATCTTGGATTTAATTTTTTTATAGTATATTGTATTCTGCTTGTTGATCCCTTTCATTTGATACCCATATTGATGGGATTAATAAAACATAAATAATCCGCTATTTTGTAGCGGCGGCCATCTTGAATTTATAATGATAATGAATAAACATAATTGTATTGTCACCAAAATCCAAAGTGTATACAAAATTTCAGATTAATCGGTTGACAGGAAGAGGGTGAAATTTGAATTACTAAATTTGACCCGAGAATAAATAAAACAAACGGGGTGAGTTAAAAAAACCGTTTAATAAAACCGTTTAAAAAGACAATATCTATGAATAGGTATGTATATGTACACGCTACCAGAAATTGATAATTATAATACTTGTAGTAACTCTACTGAGGACTGAGGCGATCTCCGCGGCGCGCGCCTATAATATTTATCCATACTAATATTATAAATGCGAAAGTAACTCTGTCTGTCTGTCTGTCTGTCTGTCCGTCTTTACCGCCTAAACCAAGCAACAGATTTTGATGAAATTTGATACATAGATAGAATAGATTCCGAGAAAGGACTACTTTTTGTTCCGAAAAAAGGGTTGAAAGGGTTAAAATAAGGGATGAAAGTTTATATGGAAAACTTCGTCATTGTTGAAGGACTATGAAACTTTACGTCTAGATATTTAACACGAAACCATAAAATGTATGTTTTAGCAGTTTTGTAGTTTCGAACTGTACCTACGGGGGTGGAATTGGGGGTGAAAGTCTGGAAGTTCAATACTATTGAAGATAAAACCATGAAACTTTGTATCTAAACACTTGAAATGGAGTCGATAAACGTTTGTTCCAGCAATTTTATAATTCTTAACTATACGGGGATACTTATATAACCGCTTGATATACTGGCCGCTTTTCGCGTTTTACAAATTTGGCAGGAAAACGGGTGTTTCGGCAAATGAAGTGCCGCCTTACTTTTACCCGTTTGAGCCATTTACTCTCAAGAGCGTTTCAAGACGCTTCTAGCGGTATCATTTATTTATAATTAATGTACTTAAATAAATTCAAGATGGCCGCCGCTACAAAATGGCGGATAATTTATGTTTTATTAATCCCATCAATATGGGTATCAAATGAAAGGGCTCAACAAGCAGAATACAATAGACTATAAAAAATTGAAATTCAAGATGGCGGCCGCTACAAAATGGCTGATAACGTAGGTTTTATCAATCCCATCAACATGGGTATCCAATGAAAGGGCTCAACAAGCAGAATACAATATACTATAAAAAATTGAAATCCAAGATGGCGGCCGCTACAAAATGGCGGATAACGTAGGTTTTATCAATCCCATCAATATGGGTATCAAATGAAAGTGCTCAACCAGTAGTATACAATGTACTATATAAAATTAAAATCCAAGATGGCGGCCTCTACACAATGGCGGATAACTTAGGTTTTATCCATCCCATCAACATGGGTATCAAATAAAAGGGCTTGACAAGAAGAATACAGTGCACTATACAACCTCAATACTTTAGATGGGTGCAGCCACTAAATGGCGTATCAGACAGAATTTTTGATAGTCGACGAGATTTCCATGGTGTCTTATCAAATGTTATGCATGATGGACGCTCGATTAAGGCAAATTAAGAACTGCGAAAATGAGTTTTTTGGAGGAGTAAACGTATTACTTTTCGGTAATCTTTTACAACTGCCTCCTATAAAATGATCAGGAACACCTATTTTCAATTCTAATATGAAAATATATATATGAAAGTAACTCTCTCTGTCTGTTACCGTCTAACGCCTAAGCCACTTAAAGAGTTTGTTACAATTTGGTGCACAGATAGACTAGACTTAGAAAAGGATATAGGCGACTTTTTATCACAGAAAAGAGTTGAAAAGAGTGGAAATGAGGAGTAAAAGTGTGGATGGAAGGATCTTTGCACTCTTTGTATGCTATTTTTAACCGACTTCTAAAAAGGAGGAGGTTATCAATCCAGTTGTATTTCCAATTGTGAATCAATTTAGATGCTTATTTTTTTGGTTGGTAGATTATAGTTCAGAGGTGGTCATATAAATTTTATCGAAATCAGTGCGGCGGTTTTTGAAATATGAACAACAAACTAAAATTTGCGTTCATGTAATCAGACGATATATCTACTAATATCTACTAATAGACTCTAATAAAATTTGGTGGACCGTCCCAATATGATTTTAAATTAAAGTCTGTTTTTGATTAATTTTTTTGAGAACATAGTTTTTCTGTAATTTGTCGTGTAAATTGTACATTTATTATTAAATATAAAACTTTGACTTAGACCGATTTTGATTAGGAAGCGTGAATTTGTATGGTAGTAGACATACGAGTAGGTACTGCCTCAATTACTTTAATAAATATGTGGCGCGGACGAAGTCGCGGGTAAAAGCTAGTTTATTATATTGTACAGGTGCAATAGCGGCATGCGGCATCCTTGTTCCACTTTTGTATTTTTATTTCGAAATTTTGAGTTTATACTGCATATAAATATTCGTATCGTATATCATATCGTATGTTAATATTACATTCATATTTGTTTAGGATGATTTTTTGTAATAAATGTTCAGTACTTTACTTGAATATTATTTGTTGGTTTCACCGAGACAGAAACAATATTGCAAAGGGTGAAGAATATTGTGATTTGGAAGTATAAAGCGTTCAAATCACGGTCTAGTCGGTATACTGGCTGGCGATTTGGAAGCCCTGGTTTGAACCTTACACGCCCCACTTTATTTCTAAGTCAGGAGCGTAATGCTGCTAACATAAAAGAGGTGAAGGAAAACATAGTGAATCTTGCATCATCCACCAGCCTGCACTGGTATAGCACGATGGATTATGCACTTAACGTTCTTCTTGCGAGAGAATGCCCCGAATCCTAGCAGTGAGAAATCTTGTGGGTTGCTTGTGCTAAGGCGTTCAAGTAACAAGTATCAATAGGAAACTAAAAATTATTTCGCTAATACCTTCACTGTATCAATAGAACAGTGCATTTAATTGGCCGTCATGTTTTATTTGGCTTCACAAACTTTTTTTAAGTAAAAAGAATGTGTGGGTTTAACTTGTGCCTCTATATTTAAGTCAGTAGTGTGTGGGTTTAACTTGTACCTACCTCTATATTAAAGTCAGTTTCTCGGATTTTCAAAGTAAAATAATTATAGTCTGGAATATCTTAAAAGCTTATAAACTACAAAGTTTCCAAGAAATAGTCTAAATCTAATATCAGATATACTAGTATTATAATCTAAAGTTTTATATCAGAAGCTCACGTGTTATTGCGGTCGGTTAGACAGAGTTCTAACGTTTTAACTTTTCACATCAAATTATTGTTTGCTTCAAAATGCACAAACTATTTTGATATTCTATTTAGATATGCAAAGTTTTGATATGAAGTCTGAACGCTAGGTATTTAAATTTTCATTAGTTTTTAGTACTTTTCATTGCAGTTGGAGATCGCATCGAGCTGCGAACAATTCTATTGTCGTAAATACACATTTCACTTAGTTGGAATGACTCTTGAAACTTTTAGTTTGTCGCTTTATACGGTTCAAATACAATTATTGGTACAAAGTTGTAAGATTCTTTGCAAAGTGCGCCTGTGGAGTCCGTCTTTGATAGTTATTCTACCGTCAAGCAGTTATTATGTTCCTGTTTGAATGGCAATGCTTCTGGTGATGTTACTGGGTACAGAGATAAATCATCTCATGTCTTTGCGTGACCATTGATTTTATTTTCTTGGTTACTAGTGAACGCCAATTCTGGTCGACATTCGAACATAAAGCAATTTTAATATATTCGCCATTTGAATAGTATTTATGCATGTCAAATACATGATATTGTGTGATTTCTTTATTGATTTAATGTATTTTTAAGAACATATATAATATATATTTATAAAATATTTGCATTGTGCACTCCATCTCTATCTATACTTATAATAAAACTGTAACGGGTCGAATTCTGTACATTGAAGATATTTTGTAAAATTTTTTTTTTGGAGCACTCCATAGTCGATACTGATGGCGAAACTGCATTTTTTTTCTTTCATGTCTGTCTGTCTGTCTGTCTGTCTGTCTGTCTGTCTGTCTTTCTGTATAGAGATCACGCATCACGCCGAAACTACTGATTCAATTTAGCTGAAACTTGCCATGATTTTAGTTTATACTAAGGAAATTGCTGTAGGCTACTTTTGATCCCCAAATTCTAATCGGTTTTCTTGCGGGAGGGGGTGAAAGTCAGAATGTGTATTTGGTTGTAACTCATGTTTGCGTTGTTTAATTTCATTAATTCTTCTTTTTTTGTTAGAAAGAACACACTTTTTATATTGTCCCGTCAAAATTTGAACAATATCGGTCTGTTGGTTCGGAAATTACACAAACATTAAATAATAACGACACGCGCGGCGCGTTCGGTACATACTAACTTCTAAGTATTCTGTGTATCACAGACGATCCACAGAATATCTAGATTCTAGATTCAAGAAGTGCCCACGCGATCGCGTCGCGTCATCTTGAATGACAAAATAATTGTCAAAAATATATTTTTGTATGGAAAAAGGAGGAGGATCGGGTTGCAAGTTTTTTTATTCGGTTTTATTTTACACGATAACTCCGCTAATTGTGAGTTGATTTTGATAATTCCTTTTTTGTTTGGTAGAAAATACTTCAGAGGTGATCTTATAATTATATCAAAACAGGGAGGTAGTTTTTCAAATATCAACAAAAAACTAAAATCTGCTTAAACTTATCTGTACGACGTAGTCATAGCTTCTAAAAAATTTAGTCGAACGACAGAATTAAATTACCTGTCATTGAAGTAAATTTTTGTTCTTTTGGAGAAAACATATCAGCATAATAAGTAGCAGAATAAACAACCCATTAAATGTTCCCACTGCTGGACGTCGGGGCCTTCTCTCGCAAGGAGAGAGACTACGCTGGCCCAGTGTCGGTTGGTGGATGACATATGACTTAGAACTTAGATTCTAGGTACATTTCGGTTTCCTCACGATATTTTCCTTCACCGTTTAATTACCGGCATTAAGAACATGACTCAGAAAAGATAGTGGTGCGCGTGGTTTTGAACCCTGGGTCTCCGGATCGACAGTCGGCGTTCTCCCGACTAAGTCAGCTGTAGCTTACTAGACCAGCCGTAACTTTACGTATTATTTCAATCCAAATACTGTTTAAAATTTAAAGGTAGTGTTCAACAAGCTTCGGTAACCGAAGCAGACCGTTGTTAGGGTTCCGTACCTGACTTCGCTGTCCGTCCATCCTTCCGTCTGTCACCAGACTGTATCTCTGAACGGTGATAGCTAGACAGTTGAAATTTTCACAGACGATAAATTTCTATTTCCGCTTTAACAAAAATACTAAAACTAATAAATATTTAAGAGGGCTTATTTCCATACAACAAACTTGACTTTTTTACCGTTTCTTGCTCGATACTAATAACGTACCTGTCACAGGTTGACGCTTGCACTATTCACATAATATTAAGTTTTATGTTCTCTTAAAATGTAATTAATTAAAATAAAATAAATTATTAAGGGGGCTCCCATACAATAAAATAATTTTATTTGCTATATGATTCAGAACCCTTCGCGCGCGAGTCCCAATGGCATTTGACCGGTTTTATTTTTTCCAAAATTTTGTAATATCCTATCCTTTCCTAATCTAATATATAAAATTCTCGTGTCACAGTTTTAGTTGCCATACTCCTCCGAAACGGCTTGACCGATTTTGATGAAATTTTTTTGTGCTTATCCGGTATCTATGAGAATCGGCCAACATCTATTTTTCATCCCCCTAAATGTTAGGGGTAATCCACCCCTAAATTTTTTTTTTTATTTTTCAGACAAAATTTCTAATTTTTATTTTTTTATGATACAACATACAAAAATACATACAATCCCCAATTTTCACCCTTCTACGATCAACCCTTATTTTTTAATAGCCATTTTAGTAATTTAATCAGTTTTCCTCTCCGGTCGAAAACTGATCAATCGTCATTTAATTAGTTATCCCCGCCAGATGTCACTTCTGACCCAGTAAACAGCACGATAATTTGGGGATCAAAAGTAGCCTATAGCATATTTATAGTTTGAACACGCTAATCTCGGGAACTACTTACTGGACCGATTTAAAAAAATCGTTCACCGTTCTTTCATATGTTCGTAATCCTTGAACGCTGTAGGTTATATATATGTACCACGGGCGAAGCCGGGGCGGGCCGCTAGTTTATAAATATAAGTGTGCGAATTGTCCAACTTCTCCTTCCCGTCCGTGTAAACTTCGCAAAAAAGTGGTACAAAGTTTTTCGTTTACGTATATAAGAGCTAGGTAATTATTTGGACTCTTCGTGTTCCAATTGTTGCGGTTCACTGTGCTGTTATGTGGCAGGCATGTTGCTTACTATCAGGCATATGCCATGCTCGTCTTGCCGATCTATATTAAAAAAATGTTTTGGATCTACGCATTGTATACCGTATTATATTCATTGTATTCTGTAAGGTTCATTCGCACTAGTTCCATTGCTTTGTTCCATGATGGAACTACTGCGAATTTTTATTCGCATTAGTTCCATTTATTCATAAAGATGAAATGATGGAACTACTGCGAATACTCAAATTAGGATACAATCGCACTAGTTCCATTGCTTTGTTCCATGATGGAACTAGGTACTGCGAATGTTTTTTCATGTTAGTTCCATTTAGGTACTATGCATAAAGATAGTGCGAATGAACCTTCTGTAATATGGTACAATATCTCCCATTTATAGGTAACCTAAGGAACATGTATAGACTTCAACGCCAAAGCCAAATCATTAATTTAGCCCGACACCCCTTAATAAGTAACAGTATTTTAGCGCCAGTGATCCGCATTAAGCACAGCTGAACACGCGTGTCAATTTGAACTGTTTAACCAAACCCGCTTCTAAATCGTAGCTTCAATAACCCGCGCCGAGGATCAAAAAGGGTATACTTCGGCTTATCGACTTTAATTAAGAATACATTATTAAAGTTAGGCTGTACAGACAGACAGTAATAGCTTTGGGTATTTTGTGTGGCTCTTATATGCTAACTGTAAAACGGTTTTTTTACTTTGTTAAGGTTTTTATTTTATTTGTAGAAATGATACAGAGCTATTAGAATAGAAAAGAAAATTGTGTTGACCTTATAACAAATTGTTATACCTATGAGGTAAATCTATTAAAAAGTTGATTATTTATTTGCATGTAGTAGTAATTAATTCTAACAATATACAGCGTCATTATTATGTCAGATAAGGATAGAAGATTCTAAGGATAAAACTACCGATAGAAAAAACGGACAATATTACGATACATAAAGAGAGAAACGAGGCCTGAAATATATAAACATTGGTTTTTACGGCGCTTATCTATACTGTATTTTACTGAAACTTTGTAACTTCAGATTATGTCGTTAAATGAAAATTGTACAATCAAAAGTTTGTGGAATCACCGAGAATTAACTACATGAAATACCTACGTAGAAATTACGGGATTTATATTCATTATACGCAGAACTTCAGCTATGACATTGAATGTGTAGTAGTTTCTATAGGATTTACGACCGTAGTACATACTAACTGAAGTTTAATCTGTGTGGTATGTTATTAGTGTGTGTAATCAGGCCTCAGTGTGCACACGCATGGCCGGCATTTCCATTATAATGCGGGTAATAAGATCCCTACTATATACCCTCGATTTACCCCTACTATCCCGAGTTTGACTTGGGAGCTATTCTTGAGGAATGCGAAGGAATTTTCAACAATTTTTGAACCTCTAACGCAAATGGGAAGGTCTTTCTTTATGAGAAGATGTGTGTGTGAGTGAGGTGGCTCCGTTTGTGTGTCTGCTGAAATCTAAAATGGATGATTCAATTTTGACTATTTTAAATGAATGGTGAATTGGTCGAGAGTGTTCTCATGTACATAAATATGTTTGATGTATAAGTTCTTCTAATCCATTATTCCGCTACGCCGTAAAAAATAGTGCGACACGGAGAAAAGATTGAAGGTTGCAACCCACTATCTTCACCTGCACTCAGTTGGACAGCCTGCAAATGACGTCATACTTCTGAATGTTACTATTTTATACCCTTCTATCTTTCTATATAGGTCTCCTGGTGGTTTAAAAGACCCATCAATTATGTACATGGGCCTGTAGTCTATTACAGACATTCACTAGGACTAATGTCTACCTATATTAATTTACTCGCTTTTATAGTTAGTGGCTTACAACGCCAACGTCCACCTAATAGTCCAAGATCTCAGAGCCGCCAGACGTCACTTATTTTCTGATGAACGAAATGAAGACGATTGAGTAGTTAGTATGTACTAAGAACACATGCTTACCCACTAACTTGCTTAGACGGCCAATTTTGAGATAAGGGGTCCAGAAGATACGTGACGTCTGGCGGCTCTGGGATCTTATTTTATAAACGATTAGCATCGTAGAACGCTCAATTTCAAAGTTGAAAGTACCTATGTAGTTACTGTATTTCATTGAGTGAAAATGTGTAAAGTGAAAACGTTGTTTGAAACACAGTCAATTATCACAGTGTATTAATTTATTTGAAAAGTTGAAATTTGCAAATTTTTTAATCAATCTCAAAAATGAGGTGGTTTTAAATGCGGTTGTATGTTTTAGTGTGTATGTTACGCGATACTAATTGTGATTACATTCTGGTTGTTCTGTTTTGGTTTGATAGATCAAAGTTCAGCGTAAATCATGTTCAGAGATGGTCCCATCTAAATTTGATCGAAATCGATATGGTGGTTTTTGAAATATCAAGACTTGTGTTCATATTAGTGATAGATAGCGTGTTATGAAATTTGGAAGAGTATCTGAATTTGTTTTTAAGTTAAAGTTGTTTTTTGGTTTTTTGGTGAAAATAATTTGAAGTAATTTTCCTATTAGTCCAAGATCCCAGAGCCGCCAGACGTCACGTATTTTCTGATAGATAAAATGTGTACCAGTGAGTAGAGTTAGTACGTACTAAGAACACATGATTACCCGCTAACTTGCTTAGACGGCCAGTTTTGAGATATGGGATCCAAAAGATACATTACTTACTTTATGTATTTTCTGATAACTGATTTTCACGTATCTTAATAGTGTTTTAAAGCATCTGTTAAGCAAAACGGCCGACGGAAAGTGTCTGGGATTATTTTAACCATATTTTTAAAGAGGTTGCCTATAAAATACGTGAAAATTTGTTATCAGAAAATACGTGAAGTAAGTAATGTATCTTTTGGACCCCATATCTCAAAATTGACCATCTAAGCAAGTTGGTGGGTAAGCATGTGTTCTTAGTACGTACAAATTCTACTCAATCGACCACATTTTATCCATCAGAAAATACGTGACGCCTGGTGGCACTGGGATCTTATTATATATATGAAATAGATTTTGGTACTAAAGAAAGCTGCTAGTTTGCAGAATGAAGCCCCCGGAGAGGAGGCATACCTCGCCCTCGCTACGGATCCTTCACATCAACTTGCTTATGAAAGACCGGAACACAATTTGCGCTCAACAATGTCCATACCGCTTCACTCTTCTTATTCTACGGAATAACGGAGCCCTTCACGCTATTTTTATGTTACATTTAAATTTGAAAGAGTTACGCAATGACGTCGCATGTTTGTTTTTGTTATATACCTACACTCCTTATATACCTGGGTTCACACTTGAATGCTTTCTGGCCTGCTGTTAAGAGACGATGCGGTCGACGATGGAGCGTGCTTACCTAGACCAATTTGAAGACACGACGATTGTATCCATCGGGAAACTCCACTCAGGCAATGCTTTCCACAGCCTAAACATAGAAGGTCTAGGCTACAGATAATCTGTAGCGCGAACCCCACACTGGCCCAGCGTGGTTTATAGCCTTAATTTTCTCCTTGCGAGAGAAGGACCCGAATCCCAGCAGTGGAATCATTTAGTGGGTTGCTTATGCTTTTGACTACTTAACTATATAAACGCAAAAGTTTGTACATACAAATAATGTTATAAATATATAATGTATAAATGTATGTAAGTATGTATTATAGAAAAATCTCTTTTAAGAAAAATCTACACAAGACATCTGGATGAAATTTGGTACACAAATAGATAATAAGTGGTGTAGCATTACGTATGAGTTACTTTTCATCCCGGGAATATAACGGAATCGGAAAATACGTAGGCACTAATACTAGAGACGATCTTCTTAGCATTCAAATACAAATACAAAAATCTTTATTGCTGTTTGCATGTAAGATAAGATGAAACAAAACATTTAAATAATTGACCCATACAAACTGGCCTCTTCTTCTAGAGGCATGCAATATGTCTGGCAACGCAGTTTCCATTGGTCTGAATTTATACAATGATAATAATAGTCGGCTGATAAACTCTTCTTCTTCTTTTTTTATTTTTAACTTTTAATCGGTTGTATCATATATGTCATCTGATTCATCATGTATTAATTTCTGGTTGTGTAGTTTCCCGTTGTGTTATGTTAGTGTGATATGTTTGATGAGTACAATTACGCCAACGTCTTGTGCTTCAGCAGCATGATGTTATGGACTTTGACACGTGTGTGGTTTCATGTAGAATCCAAGGTTTTCCATGCCATGGATTCACCGTGCGGGTGCCGTGTGGTAGGGAGAGAAATCCCGAGTAGATCCCGAGACTTGTGACTCGGGCGTACGTTTAAGGGGCCCCTTTCTGACGTACATCAACACTCACCTTCACTACTCGTGTTTCTCTCCCTGCCCAGCCAAATACGTATCAGCAGCTGAATATTTGTAGTATTAAACCCCAGATTTCACAAACAATTCATACTAATTTACTGAGGTGAATATTAATTTAATTACTGAGGCGTATAATAACACTAATTAATTGGTGCCAAGTACGTGTTAGCCACGATTCTGTACACTAACTCGCTCGTTAAACCAATTACATACAGCAATACGTTTCTATTAGCTAACACTAGTTCTGTTAACGCGACCGTCGGCATCGCAACGACACGACATAATTAGGTTAACTATCGTGTAATTCAAGTGTTATTCTATAAATACTAGTATAATATTATAAATGTCCGTTTATTGCCCGTGTTACTACCAGTAGTACGACGGGTAATTTATTTTTGCCCGTCGTACTACTACAGCCATTTTCAGATAGGTAACTATTTTGCTTAAACAACAAAATAACATCATTACTTGTACCTTGTTAGATTTATAGCCGATCTTGTCACTCCAGACCACGGATATTCGGCTCCAGACAATGCAATATTACATGACCACATGGTGCTGAATGTTAATGTTTGGATGTTTAAATGTTTGTTACTCAATCTCGTCGGAACGTCTGAACGGACAGGGTTGAAATTTGGGACAAGGTTAGATTACAACCTGGAAGAACACATTGGTGGCGTAGCATGTAGCTGAAGAGGTGTTTTGTTTGAAAGCGATATTCTCAGGAATGACTGAACCGATTTTAGTCATTCTTTTACCGTTGTATATGTACGGGATCCTGATGAGTGCTATATAATGTACCACGGGCAACGCCAGGACGGACATCTAGTTATATTATAAATGCGAAAGTTATATCTGCGTCGGAATAACTGAGTGGATCGGGATCAGATATGGAACACAATAAGGTTATTATTAACTGAAATACCAAATAGATTAATTTGCCGCCCGCCTTTAGGCTGCGTTTCTACCAGAGCTGTGCGAGGGAAACGTGTCGAACGAGGATGTGTAGCGGGGATGTGAATAGTGTGTGGTCTAATAATGTGTGGATGCGTCTTTGGATTGGCTGGTACAGAATGTCACAGATCTCGCAACACATTCCTCGCACACATCGCTCGCTTGTTTTGTAGGTGCAATATTCTAGTTCCACTGAGCCGTTTCCACAAGAGCTGTGCTGACTGAGGCGAGGTGAATGAAGCGATAGTATTGGTTCTTCACAAACGCATCCTCGCACAGCTCTGGTGGAAAAGCACCCTTGCGGCGGTCGCGTGTGAAAAACGCTCCATGAGTTTTCTACCTAAATTATATAAGACGGCTAATACCTGTTTATATACTCTGCTTGGAAAAAATAATTAGATGTTGTGAAAGCCGGTGTGGCCATATCTAAATAACATAATTGAGGCTATTTTGGGTTCTATAATACTGTGGGTAATTGCGCTGGTATTTGCGTTACTTAGCCAATTGAGCGACAATTTTTGTAGTGATAAGACTGTTTGTAAAGTCCGCCTGGGGAAATACCGCAGCGTTGTTAGTTATTCGACCGCAAAGCAGTTATAAACAAATATTAGTGTGTTCTGTTTGAAAGGCAATAAAATTATGTTCAGAGAAATTACAGAGCAAAGAGATAAATCATCGAATATTTCTGTGTGACGAACGTAGTACAATTCTAGGTGATTTGGACTCTGACATAACTAATAGCGCCCCGCGGTGTTACCCGCGAAGTACCTGTTCCCACTACTTTGTCGGGATTAAAAATAGCCTATGTGTTCTTCTTAACTATAATCTACCCGTATTTCAAATTTCAGCCCGATCCAATCACACGTTACGATGTGATTGAGCAACGAACATCCAAATATCCATACAGTGACATTAGTAATATTATATTAGTAGGATGAGCAGTCTAGTCTGATGGTAAGTAACAAGCGCGTTACTTACCATCAGGCGGCATTATGGGAAAACTAAGGATTTGTCTGGCCTCGTGGCTTAGTGGGTAGTAGCTCTGCCTGCGAAGCCGAGGGTCGTGGGTTCGATCCCCACCCAGTGCAAATACTTGTGTGATGAATTCAAATGTTTGCACTGTGTCTGGGTGTTTCTATCTATTTATAATAAGTATGTATTTAAAACTATATATGTATTATATCAGCTATCTGGCCGCCATAGTACAAGCTTTGCTTAGTTTGGGGTCAGATGGTGTTGTGTGTGCATAGTCCACCAATATTTATTTTATTTATTTATTACACGTTAGCGTTTAAAACATCCAAACAGGAACAATTTTTTACAAAAAATTAAACCGACTTCACCGCTACTCACTCATCCATATGAAGTCGGTGCTAGTCTAGTTAAAAAGTTAGTAGATATACTATATACGAGGTAGTAAGTTAGTAGGCATAGCTAAGTAGTATCTATTTACTACCTGTTAGATTTGGCTGGCACCGACTTCATATAGATGAGTGAGTAGAGGTTATAATAATTACCTATATTAAATTATTTTTCGCTTTTGAGTGCCTATTTGTGGTGTTGAAGTCGGTTTAATTTTTTAATTTTTTGTAAAAAATAGTTTATTTTACCCTTTTTAGTGCTAAACAAGTTTTCACTAATGCATTTACACGATTTCGTGTTGAGATCTCAATACATGAATTAAGCCCAAACACTGGGTAGTTCTTGTAAGCCGTTAAGAAATTCCCTTGACTGTCCTTTATCTTCATCATCAGACCACTAATGACAGTCACAAACCATCTATGTAAAAAGTTCTCATCAATACAATACAAATTCATCGAGCCCAAACACAAGATAACTACTATGTAAAGTCGAGGAGTTCCCCTCGACCGTCTTCCCGTTCCCTCATCAGATCGACTCTAGACCATCTTTCAACTATACTGCTTTAGAATGCTCAAGCAAAAACTTAACTAACGCACTAGTCATCTTTACAATTTTCGAAAGTTATCCTCGATTTCTCTAGGATACCATCATCAGATCCTGGTTTCCTTATCATGGTACCACCCTTGGAATATCTCCTTTACAACAAAAAAATAATCATCAAAATCGGTTCATAAACGACGAAGTTATCCGCGAACACACATAAAAAAAAAAACATACATACGGTCGAATTGAGAAACCTCCTTTTTTAAAGTCGGTTAAAAATAGTGTCAAAACGGTAAGTTTTAATACGACAGTCGCTTTTTTGACCAAGCGCTGCACCGGACGGATTGCGTACTCCTTAAAATTTGTAATTCCAGACAAAAATTAAAATGGTGTTTTGTGGATACTGTAGTGAAATAACTACTCTACAAAACCAAAAACATGACTTATTGCATTATGCATATACGCGGTGTACATTTAGCTCATGGAAAGAGTGCCGAAACGATAACCCGAGTTTATAGGTACATATACGACTACATACACAGAATACGTATTATCATCATCAGCCTGTACTTGTCTACTGCTGGACATAGGCCTCTCCCAAGATACGCCACTCAGCCCGATCTTCGGTCTTCCGTCTCCAACCGCCACCAGCTGCCTTTCGTATATCGTCACTCCATCTAGTCTCAGGACGTCCTACACTACGTTTACCAATTCGTGGTCTCGACTCCAGAACCCGTCTACCCCAACGGTTATCAGGTCTGCGACAGATGTGTCCGGCCCACTGCCACTTCAGCTTACTAATACGGTGAGCTATGTCGGTCACTTTAGTTCTCTGACGAATTACTTCGTAGAATACGTATAGCTAATAATAAATAAATTTATTGACCAATTTTAAACATCACATGTTGGCATAAATCTAAGGTAATACAGTAAAGCTGTCATAGCTGAATGGAAAGCGTTCGGTGACTATTACGCAAGTTGCTCGGATGCATCGGAATGCTCGTAGCTCGAAAAACGCGACATCGTTTCATGGTTGATGTTCCAAAGACACGAACGAAGAGATTTGACTCTACGTTTGTGATAAGAACGTCTAGGCTGTGGAATACGTTGCCTGAGTGGGTTTTCCCCGATGGTTATAATCTTTGTGTCTTCAAATCGAGAGTGAATCGGTTTCTTCTAGGTAAACACGCTCCATCATAAAAGGTAAAAAAAAAGAAGGTTGCATGATTTTTATTCAGCCAAAAAATGCTCAAAGCGCCTATAGAATTTTTCACTTCAAAAACAAAACCCAGTACCACTGAACAGAACTTCTAATTGAAGGAAAAACAAGAGCATGCAAACTGGGCCGTGCGTCCAATTTCTCGATACGAGTATCGCGGGACCGATACGCGTATACCAGTTACCCCCCGTACGCTATTTACGAAATATACTTCTGATACTTGGCAAGATTTACTACCCGGATATTTGCAAAGATACGATAAGGGAACTGCACAGTTATATAAACTGTTATCAACTTATCATCGTATCTCATCTTGCGTCTGACGTACAGCCGTCTTGACGGAGAATTGATTCTTTTCCTGCGTGAGTACAATAGGAAAGATATTTCAATATTGCGTAGCAAATATGTTATGTGAAAAAGGGTGAAAATAACATGAGCTGTTTCTCTCAGTGCCTGCGATTCACAATAGTGAAGTCGTGGGTTCGGATCCCGCTTGCACCATTAAATATTTTCCAAGTACAGATGTACCAGTTTGTCAACACTGGCTTTAATGGTGAAAGAAAATATCGTTAGGAAACTGGCATCGATCGAATCTTTCGAGGTCGCGCGTCATCTGCTTGCTGCTATATGCTGGGCCAGCATGAAAGAAGGGTTTGAATCCCAGCAGTGGGAACATTTTGTGGACTGTTTATGCTAAACCTTGAGCTAGTTATTACTCATACTCATACTCATTTATTTCATACTATCCGTACATGTCAGCAAATTAATAGTAATGGTATAGTGAAAACATACATAGGTAATAATTGAAGTTCAAAATACACACTTAATAATTCAAATTACAAAATGTCATACAATTTAAAAAGTCATTATTCACATTCAATATATTAAATTAAATCCTACAAAATGTCAACATCAGATTGATTGCTAAAGCATTAAATAAAAATTGTCAGAATTGTATATATGTATAATATAGCTAAGTGCTATCACGTAATTTGTTTTAGCGTCATGTACTCGTTATCAATGTCATAAAAAGCTTGTTTGATAAGCCAGCGTTTTAGCCTTGCTTTAAAAATTTTAGAATTAGGTGCCTCAACGACGCCAACGGGCAGTCGGTTGTACACCATCGTTCCCATGACATGAGTCAACCTCGCGGACTTCTCAAGCGATCGCGGAATTACAGGGGTAAATTACTTTAAATTATATAACTTGTATTATTATATCCGCTATCTGTCTTCGATGATAGAAGTTTTGCTTTGTGTCGGGCTAGATAATGTTATTAGAAAAATATTGGACGAAAATTAAAACAAAATATACACAAAACTTTAACAAACAGTTGTAGGTGTTCAATCTATACGTTATATCTATAGAAATTACAGGGCTTAGAGATGTAACATCTTAGATCTCTGGGTGATGAGCGCAGTGCAGTGCTAGGTAATGATTTGGACTCTTCATGTTACAATAGCTGCGTGTCACTGTGCTGTTAAGTGGCAAGCATGTTGCTTACCATCAGGCACATGTACTGCTCGTCCTGTCACTCTTTATTTAAAAAACACTATCTAAGTAATCGATTCAGGAAAAACCCACTCGGGCATTTAGCAGCTTAAACATTATTATCACAAAAGTAGAGTAAAACCTCCTTCATTCTAATTAATGTAACCCTATGTTTCCGTAGAAACAGAATGATAAAGCACGAGAATTTATGTGTACGCACATCTTTTCTACAAAAATCACTCATTCTGTATACAAATAAACATATCTTTAAATTGTATCTTTATAGTAAGCCTTGTGAGCAGGTTATACGAACTAAACTATGTGCTTCTGTTATTGGGATCGGGAATTCGGGCCTTGATGGCAGGGAGCGGCCATTGATGAATGTTGACGAAACGCGGCCGGACGTTACTAGCGGCCGTCGGAGGAGCTGGGGCGGGTCGGTGACCTGCGGGCGACGCGCATCGGGATCAGTATTCGGAAATCACTTTATCTTTTGTTAAACGTGTAGCAGTAGAGTTTATTTTACATTTTCTCTATATATTTCCGATTTCAAAAAATATTTTAGGTACATTCTTGGATATATATACAGCGGTATTTAAAGCTAATCCATGAATGTTACAGGCAATATATTATGTAGTAGCTAACATAAATATTATTAAAACATTGTTAATATGTGGCATAAGTGGCATAAGTGGGTATGTATCCTACTTTTGCCACATTTATATTAATAATTTCGTCAAAGGGTACGGTAGACTTGATCGAAACCTTATGTGAATAACAAAACAAATGCACAAAAGGGCGGCATCGTTTCATGGTTGATGTTCCAAAAACGCGAACGAAGAGATTTGACTCCACGTTTGTAATAAGAACGTCTAGGTTGTGGAATGCGTTGCCTGAATGGGTTTTCCCTGATGGTTACAATCTTGGTGTCTTCGAATCGAGAGTGAATCGGTTTTTTCTAGGTAAGCACGCTCCATCGTAAATCTCATCATCGCTTAACATCAGGCGAGATGGTGGTCAAGTGCGAACCTATTATAGTTAAAAAAATAAAATAAAAAAAAACATACAAAAATATAGATTCTGAGTGGACACCATATGTATATGTATTCGGATTATGGAGAATTTCGTTAAATTCTGATGGCACTGACAAACAAACCGTCGCCATCTTTGGTGTGAAGCACGTTTTGTTCCATCAATCAACACATTGCGTGCGTCCGTCGCGCCAAAAAAGTATCCATCACAAAAAACTGTGACTTATGTGACTACGTAAAAATGAAACGTCTTGCCGCCGGGCCGGAATTTTATTAGTAGATACTATGTAATATACTATAACTAATATTTAGTATCAGCTTTGAACCCGTGCGAAGCCGGGGCGGGTCGCTAGTATATAATATTTTTGTTCTTAATGGAAATCGATCCCATGACCTACGGCTCCACAGCCTGACTTACTACTAATTAAGCCACGAGGCTAGTCTAACAGTTTACTTGATGGTAAGCAATGAATCCCACGAAAGTGAACTCAGGTAAATGATGATAATAATCCAGGTTTTATTTCTAAATAAAACCTAAAACGCAGGAATATAAAACAGCAAATAGGCCAACGTCCTCAACTTGAGACCCTTTTCCTGGAATTATTGCTTTCCATTAAGTGAATTGTGATTGAATACTAGACTTATAAATAAAATATACTCTAATATAAAAGATCCCAATCCTTTAAAAAACTATTTTTTTTGATTTTGGATCTCTCGACTAACTTAAATATTGTCTGTGCCATTGTTATTGCATTCCCTTGATTCGAAACTAAAGAGAGAGTAATGTTATACAGCGAGCAACACGGAAGGGAGTAGGCATAAACAATGTTTCTCCTCTGTCAAAGTACAAGTCCGCATGGACCATGGAGTTTGATAATATACTATGGCTGAGGGCGGGGCTAGATTTGTAAATGGTGCTTTATTTTTTATGTGTTAGTGATTTAGCTGTGTGAGTATGATCGGCAATGGATCGGTACAGGTATGTTTTGTATGTAATAGTGCGGCTTTGCGCTAGTGTGCAACTTTTCCCTCCCGCAAAATATGACAGAAAGATTTGAAGAATTTTTTTAGCTAAGGCTACTCCCTTCCGTGCTTGCGCGGAAAATCGAGTTGCTCGATGAATGTTATAGCTTTCTCAAATGTGGGCCTAACCCGATCTGGGGATATATATAGGGAGAGTGAAGCGGCTTTTTCGAAATAAAACCGTAACGTTGCGTCGTTTTGAGCGGGTGAAATTTGCGGTTTGTTAATGCAAGCAATAAAAAAACCAATGCAACTTTTTCTCGTCACTCGTTATTTATGTTTGCGATTTTATCTGCGGTGATAAATAAAACAATGATACGAATATGTAATTTGGACTTTACTGCCATCTCACCTGGCGTTCAAAGACGGTATACGGAGTACAATGGAGTGTGCCATGAAGATTCAAATTACTATTTCCTAAGGAACTCTGAGTATTCTTAGGACAGAAAACCTCTCAGTAATGTTTTCGGCTAATATGTAATCTCCATAATATAATCATCCCTTTAATTTAACGGCGTTATTTTTATTTGAATACGAAAGAACAGCTAAAGTTGTTTAAAGCAAATAAAAAGAGAATTAAAAGCTTTACCAAGAAAATCCCAATTTGCCGAGACAGATTTCTGCAGAAACTTGTCTTGTCTAAGTCAACATAATTTGAGCAGCACTTTCGCAAATATAGTTAGCCTAGAAGTAGTTAAAAGCACACACTGATGGGCGTCCCACGGTCTCAAGCCCCCCGGCGCCCTTTAAACTATGAATATCTGAGAGATGGAAAGTTAATAAAAGTCAGACTAATAGGAGAAAAGGCAAAGAGAAAATAGAAAAGCAATAAATACATAAAATATACGAGTCCATGATTCCTGTTAGATTCTATCACACTTCCATACATTGAGGCATGAGAAAATTATCTCAAACTACACCAAACAAACTATAATAATTAAACAGACTTTAGTTAAGTTTAAGTATATTTAACCCCCTACCAAAAAAAGGTGTGTTATAAGTTTGACGTCGATGTCTGTCTGTCTGTGTGTGTGTCTGTTGTGGCACCGTAGAGCTCAAACGGATGGGCTGATTTCGGTGCGGTTTTTTTAATTTTAAAATATCCGTGCGGATGTTCTTAGCTATGTTTGGTAAATATAGATTTAAGATGGTCGCCTCCACAAAATGGCGGTCAAAATATTTCTTCACAATCTACCTCAACGTGGGTATCAAATGAAAGGGCTTGACTAGTAGAATACTATTCACTATAATAAAATTAAATCCAAGATGGCCGCTACCACAAAATGGCGAAATACAATTCTTTTTTTCACAACTCCCTTAATATGGGTATCAAATGAAAGGGCTTGTGAATGATGTTTAGATAACAAATCCGAGGTAGTCGGGGATAGTCATATAACATTTTTAATTTTGTTCTTATTATGTAAACAGGTAGGAGTCCGTCAGTGTTTCGACCACTTAGGCTTATAATACCTACTAATATAACAAAGTGGAAATATTTTTTTGCATGTTTGCAACAAATAAATTCAAAAACTACAACAATGTGCAAATAAAATGTCATAAAATATGTCCTTCATCGCATGTGCTGCGGAAACTATTGATTGTATTGTCATATATGGAATAATATATCAACATGTTACGTATGACTTTGGGCTACACATATCAAGACTTTTTTTTAAAGCGCTATAATACGAAAGAGGATGAAATAAACAGCCACAAACAAGGCGGCGTTGCTAATTGAAACTCCCAGAAATTTACGTAGTGATTTTATAAATTGGGTCATCCAATTACTGATATTTTAATTATTACTAATTATTGCCTATAATAAATTTTAATTATATCCATAAAATTATCGTTGCTTTATTTGTGAATGGTGTACTGTAAAACATGAAGTACAAAATTTCATGAAAATTAATTAAATGTTGTGTTTAAGACGTTAATGATAATTGCATTTTTATTGGATAGCTCGGCTAAGTAGATGCTGGAGGCTACGGTAGATCGAAAGACGAAACATAAGACTCGTTCAAAAGACACGACATCCTTGTTCGTAAAAGCCTTCAAAGTCTTAACATCGTGTATATTTGTATTACCCCTTTTTACATATTAATAACACAAAAATAAGTCATTACCATACCATAACAAATGATTTAAAATGTCAATTTCCCGGTAAATGGCGATGTTCATCTCTTGCACCAGAAACGAGCGTAAATATTACAGCTTCCACTTTGTGTTCCCAGTACTGGACACTCGGAGCCTTCTAATATAACGAGATTGTCAAAGCCATAATCCACTACGATGGTCAATTAACATCAGAAAAGAAGTTTTGACTTTATAAACTACCTTGAAACATACCTAATAGGTAAGTAATCGTAAAAGTCCAATCATTTCTAGGTAAAGTATAATTACAATAACTAAAGACAAGGTATCTCTGAAGTTAAATGCAAACGTCATCCAGATAAAGGTAATATTTTTTGTTGTTGTTGATATCTCGAAAACCAACGACACCGACTACGATTATATTTGTATAAGACTACCCCTGAACTATATAATCTACCAAACAAAAACCCCATCGTAGTCAATCAAACTCACGTAACTAACGTACAAAAATCAGAGAACCGAATTTTTGAACCACCTCATTTTTTACCGACTTCAAAAAAGGAGGAGATTCTCAAATCGGTTGTATGTTAAAATATTAAAAAAAACTTTATTTGAGCAAAAACATTATGGCAAATACAATAGTAATATTGTTTAATGAACCCTGGATCTCACACTAGGTGAAGTCCTGTATCGCGAACATCCAGTTTGTTTGTATGTTTGTGTTGTTTACGCGATAGCTCTGACAATTGTGAATTTATTCTGATGGTTGTTTTACGTATGGATCATGGCTTTGAGGTGGTCTCACATACATTTTATAGAAATCGGTGAAACAGTTTTTGAAATGTGAACAAAAAACCAAAATTTACTCCTTTTATCTAGACAACGTAATCATGAAATTCAGCCGAGCGTCTGAGTTTAATTTTAAATAGATTATCGTTTTTTTGGTGAAAATAAATCATTCAAAATCGGTTAACAACAAGGCCCAACCCGCTGTAGCAGTGAAGTTCTCAGACAGGCAAGTGAAGCCATTCGTTCTAATACGTGTTTCAGCTCATAAAACTACAGCCCACATTCGCACTCAATTTAACACATCCCCTGTGACCCAGTTGAAGGCGCGCGGACCAAACGCTGTGAGACCGCCTTTATAGGCGTACGGTTTTAACAATTTAAGATATATTTATATCGGTTATAATATGTACCTGAAATATGTAATTGAATATGACGTTAACGGTCTAGCCGAGAGAAAAGTCACAGCAGTACGGCGACTGCCTATCCGGAGCCCCTGATTCGAATCTGCAATACTCCTTGCCTTTTAAAAGTATTGTGCGGGATACCACTAACATAAAACGGTGAAGAAAGAACAATATTAAATTTTTAAAACGTAAAAAAAATTGAGATTATATCATCTACCAATCGCACACGGTGAATTATGGCCTTGACTCTCTCCGTACGAAAGAAAGCCCCGAGACCCGGCAGTAGAAACAATTAGCGGCGTCGCGCATTATGATTTCGAGAAGACAGTGGTACATTCGAACCGTGGCTCCGGATCGGCAGTTAGCGTTCTCCCAACTAGACCATCGACACAAACTTACGTTATGGATAGAAATGAGTTTTTTATACCGTGTCAGGTCCCGAGGTTTAAGCGTCATGGACTACACGCCACACTCAAATGTTACCCCTTTGAGAGGGTAAAAACAACTGTCAAGATATATCATCCCGAAGCGATACTGCTTCAAATGTTTATAATACAGCGGCGCCGGTACTCCGGACAAATTGTATTCTTTATATCATATCTCGAGCGACATAGCGGCCTGATAGATTTATGTACTGCTGATAAGTAATAGTACAACTACTTTTTTATTTGTCATGTTTGAAATAAGACTTGATAACCTTTTAGAATACAGATAAGTAACATGTAAAATAACTTTCTTTTTCTTTAGAATATATAATGTGACGAGCAAGGCATGCGGTTAATAGTAAGCACTATAATAGTTTTATCTGAAGTGATAGGAGTTGCAGATTACAGAATCCACCTAGACGAGTACCACACATTTGCCAGTTATTCTACTGTCAAGAAGTAATGAGCATCACTATGTTTCGGTTTGAAGGGAAAGGAAGAGGGAAGGGAAAGGGTAGAGGATGTGTCCACAGAAATAATGACACAGAAATGTATCATCTTACCTATATACAAGCTTTGCTTAGTTTGGGGTCAGATGGTGTTGTGTGTGAATTGTCCACCAATATTTATTTATTTAGATCTCTGGGCGACGAGAGCAGTGCAGTGCTAGATAATGTGGACTCTTTATGTTATAGCGTGACACTGTGCTGTTACGGGCAAGCATGTCGCTTACCATCAGGCGCATAACGTGTTTGTCCCATCACAGAAAAACATGAAGAACTCTTACCATAATCATTACGTAGCACTGCAGTGTGGTCGTCACAAAGTCACTCCGTTGCTCCGCCGCTGATCAAAATACTCAACGGAGCTTTTTAACTTCGGAACATAAATATTTTCTCGTAATGATAATAGTCTGAATGGATAAAAAAAATTGACAGTTATAGGAGCTGCCGATATAAGTGAAAACTTATAAACTCCGATTTGTATAGCTTACTTTGGGAACTACGGAAACCGGAACGTAAAACTGGAGGGCGTGACTATAAGCATGGTCATCTAAAAATGCTTAGGCATTTTTACATATCTAGATGGCCTATGGCTATGGTCCCGAGTTAACCCGAAGATTTATCATTCCCAATCGTGACGCTAGAATTCAATTCACAGCCCACGAAAAATCTGTCTGTGGCGCGGCAAAATAAGTTTTCACTTCACTAGCAACAAATAAATATTGCTGGATATTTCGCACAAAACACCATCTAATCCCAAACCTAGAAGTTTGTACTGTGGGAGCTAGATAGCAAACATAATAGTTTAGTAGTTGTAAATACATTCTTGCGCAGGACCGTTCGTTGTGGAAATCTAGGGGGGAGGCCTATGTTCAGCAGTGGACGTCTTGCGGCTGATGATGATGATGAAATACATTCTGACGATGCGCGCTGTGTCGAGGATGATCGCAAAGTACATCTGACCCGCCATCCAACCGTCTAGCGAAAGTCTCGAAAGTTAGCGATGATGTTAGTCGAGATTTATTATTATTATCATCTAGGAAACACACTCAGGCAACGCATTCCACAGCCTATACGTTCTTATCACAAAAGTAGTGAGCCCTCTCGTTCGGGTCTGGGTGTCCGAGGGCCCAGGCGGCCTCCCGGCGGTCAACAAGGATAAATCATAGGAGTGTGACACGGTGATAAAACACAAGCCGGAGTTATGGCCGCTCCACATTATGCGCGCTTCCGAACCACTGTCTCCGCCTTCTATTTACGATCTATTTTCTTTATTGGCTTCTTACGAAAAAATGGGGATAAGTGGTTGTTTTGAACGATGACAGGATTTTAGCAATAAATATGTAGTTATATTGCCGATAGAATTGTGAATTCGTTTTATTCAAGTGTTACTAATCCTAGTAAACATCAGCGTAAGCAACCCACTAAATATTATCATTGTAGGGACTCGGGGGATTCTCTCGCCAGAAGAAAGACAAGGTTAATCCACCACGCTGGCTCAATGCGGTCGGTGAATGCGTTGGTCACCGACATGGGTAATAGTAATAGTAAATATCTGTAGCTATAACAGGCGATGTATTGTGCAATATTTGTACTGTTAACGAGCAAGTTTCCACTTCTATCGGCAGTCTCTGGGACTACCAACTTTTTTATGCTACGTACTAACGAACAAACTTCAAACCTACTGGACGGATTTATAAAATTCTACGACTCCATACAGGCTGGACGGCATTCAGCAAACTATATTGTGTCTTCTTGTCACTGGACTTACTTGGTTGCCGGATGATAGATTTTTAGAACAGGCTAGTTTCCTCACAATGCCTTAGTTGCCAAAGCTAGTGATTGATGACAAAGTTTAGCATCTGTACTTGGCAAAACTCAGTGATGTATGCGGGATTCGTACCTACGACCTTATGATTATAAATCGCACATTTTAACCACTACATCATCACAGATAAAACGAGTATCCTTGTAATCCTTCAGAAGCTGTCTCAAAAAGTCGTATTTTTGGGACAAATGACGATCCGATGATAATTCAGCGGCGGATAACGATCTTATAGTCGAGGTCTGTCGGCGCGGCGACGGGCGGCGGGACCTATGCATATTTATATGTTACGTTTGCTGGGATTAGTGGTAAGCTATGAGGTGAAACTGGTCAGCAGGCTGGTCAGTAGCTCACTTGTATTAATTACTGTAATGCTAGTAGTATCGACCAACATTTGAAGATACTTTCGCTAGCTAGATGCGGATCAGATGCACGTGCCGGCCATACTCGACACAACGCGCATCGTCAGGAGGCTCTTCACTCTGTAGCCCTAACCGGTAGCTTAGACCCTGCCCTACTGCCGCCTTTGGTAGTTGTATAATGTTTTTTAATATTCAAATTATGTAAAGTCACAAAAAGGAAAACAAATGACTGAATACAAATTTTTTTTTTTCAAATTTTAAACACTTCTAGTCCACAAAAGAAGCAATAAAATAACTATGGTACCTTATGTAATACTTTTAAATGAACAATTCTCGTATATGTAAACTAAATCCGGAAAAATTATCAACAATTTTAAATTTAGTTTCTAGGGTTAGGGTTTCGGGGGCGATAATATTGGACTACAGGCCCGTGAACAAAATTAATGGGTCATATGAAGATACCTATGTACGATGATAGATGGGTATAAAAGGTAAGATTAAAAGCTGTCCAACTGAGTGCATGTTAAGGTAGGGGAATTGCAACTGTCGATCATTTCTCGTTGTCGCATGATTTTTGTACGGCATTGCAGAATTATGGATTAGAAGAGGTATTTAAACTAAAACAATGATACATTTTATTACTTTTATTAATATTTTTATTGTTATTTTTGTCGGAAAAAATCTTGATTTGCCTACGGTTTTCAGGGTAAATTTGTTCATTTGATTGTATACGGCATTGGTTCCATATAGTTTTAAAACCAAACCTCTTCTAATCCATTATTCCGCAATGCCGTACAAAAATGTTGGTTTGTATAAATAAATATTGGTGGACAATTCACACACAACACCATCTGACCCCAAACTAAGCAAAGCTTGTGTGATGGCAGCCAGATAGCTGATATAATACTTATATAGTTTTAAATACATACTTATTATACATAGAAACACCCAGAGTATATATTCAAATTTAATATTTGAAAACATCGTGTTACAATCAATTTTCGTTGAATAAAAAAAGCGTTTGATCGGTTTGATATGATAGAAACGTTACTATTACCTTTAGTAAACAAATCAATTATACATACAACATCCGCTAATGGAATCAAATACAAATAAAACGTTAACGGAATATATCTGAATATAATAAATTAAACAATCAAATGTCTCTCGCAAGGAAATAAGCAAAAAACACAAGTCGAATTCGAGCTCTCGGGCTTCCCTGGCAAGTCGAAATCAAGCTTCAAGATTATAAGCAGCCAAGCTGACCAAGTGTGGGTTGGAAGAAGTCACGTGTTCTTAGAATATTCAAAGTATTTCCTTTATTTTACGCCGAGGGAATTACGAAAGCTGCAGACGGAGGGTTCGAAAGGAAACTAGAATTGCTTAGAACGAACTTTTTTTGAATTGCTTACTTAAATTCACATTAAAATATATTAAAACTATTTAACCTACACGCAAATGCGTTCGATATGAGAACGACACTTACATCATAGGATATTAAGCCTATCTAACTTAGGTGCGAATGTCTTCGACTATCGAACAACACTGACTTCTTTATTGAAATCAGCTTTGATGAAGGGTCATCTGGGTCACAATTTAATGAGGTGAGCATCAGCGAATTGTAGTTGGCACGAGGCCGATCATTCCTACTGCCGAGTTCTGTTGGAATTGCTGACTTGAACCTCGTGCTGGAATGCAGCTCACGTTGTGCAGACATGTGTAGGTACTGGTACGTAACAAGAATAGAATAGAATAGAATAAATTTATTATCAATGCTAGTTACACTCACAAAATATTTATAACTAAACATCCTGAGTATTTCTCAGCAGACTCGTCAAGTAGGTAGGTACAAATTTGTAGGTAGGTAATTACATTGATAGATAGTAATAATTTAAAATAACAACAATAACATAATTAATAAATTCAGCTGTAAAAGGGCTGTGTCAAAGTTTTCTTTTAATTTGTAATAGAAATAATAAATAAATAAATGAAAGCGACAGTAGCAAATATTCCCTAAGATTAATACGATAGATGCAATGATCCAAAGTTAGATCCTTGCTAGTCGATGGGGTGAGAACAACGTAATTGAAATCTGACTTACATACTAATCAGAAGGTCACTTCTAAACAGTCCATTTGTCCATGTCCCTGGAGCATACGAGTAGGACTTGCCTCGCTTGGAACACAACACATGTCTGCTTTCAAAGTGTGTAGAGGTTAGTAAGGTTTTCAAAAAATACAGGTCGGGTTGGTGGTTTGGTCTGACATTTGAATTTATAAAATCTAGTGTCATTATATTTGTTCTCAGCGAATTCTTCGCCAAGTTTGCTAATGTTCAGTTGGCATTCATTTAATAATCTGTATCTATATATTATTCTCTATCTATTTATATTATTGTTTATTATTATCTGTAAAGATTGACAATATAATACTATATGAGCTGACGTCTGATTGAAGTTATGAATTTTTTATACTGTTTATTAGTACCTACCTACTTATAATTGTGTGGTTTTCACCATAAATTGTAAAATTGATATTGATGTGTACTTGTTGTATGAATAAATGAATATAAATATGAATATCCGAGCCAAACCGTAAAGGGCTGATTGTATTATATTTATACCATTTAATGCGCCAAAACTGTAAATTTTATTAATTATCATCTCATTGTGTATTAAAATTTTGTACGAGGTTGCATTCTGGTGTCTTATCCAAATGAGAAAACAAACTTTTGAATTTTTGAGAACTCTGGCAGATTAGGTACATACTATGTGCATGTATGGGGGTGTAAGGGGGAAGCGCTTAACATCTAGCTTCCCCAAATGTCAACCTCTCCTGCGCGTGGTACACCCTGCTGCCAACTAACGAGGCTCTGACGACCGAACCAATGGCGGTATATCCATTAAAAACCAGTCATAAATGGACCAGGCCGATGACGGGCAGCGGCGTCATCGGTGCAAAGGACTGGCTCCGCGGTCACCAACCCGCTTGCCAAGCGTGGTGACTATGGCAAACACCCCCCCTATGAAAGTCACAACCAGAAAACGGCCCCTAGTCCCCGGCGGCTCCGCTATTCCAGGCGCTTGTGGCAGCCTTGGTTCCGGCGGAGCATGGGGTGCGAAGAATCTCCGGCAGACGCCCCGCCACCAAACCCAACGACTCGACCTGGCAACATATAACGCACGGACGCTGAGGGCTGACGAAAAGATTGTGGAGCTGGAAGAAGAAGTGGACAAGTTGCGATGGGATATCATGGGGTTATCCGAAGTCCGTAGACAGGGCGAGGACAGGATAACCCTCGAATCCGGCAACTTGTTCTACTACCGGGAGGGAGATCAACAATCCCAAGGGGGTGTCGGGTTTATCGTCCGCAAGTCTCTCGTCAACAACGTGATAATGATCGAGAGTGTGTCGAACAGGGTGGTATACCTTGTACTTAAAATTAGCGACCGGTATTCATTGAAGGTCATACAAGTATACGCACCGACCTCGACACATCCCGACGAAGAGGTTGAGGCCATGTATGAGGACATCTCCAAAGCCATACATGTCTCGCCAACACATTTCACAGTTGTGATGGGAGACTTCAACGCGAAACTGGGCAAACGTAGCGGTGATGAGTTGAGAGTGGGGAATTTCGGATATGGGCAGCGGAACCCAAGAGGGCAACGTCTAGCGGATTTCTTGGAAAGGAGAGCTCTTTATGATGAACTCCTTTTCAAGAAACAACCACAAAGAAAGTGGACCTGGATTAGCCTGACGGTTCCACAAAAAATGAGATCGACTTCATTATGACGACTAAACGGCAAATATTCAGCGACGTCTCTGTGATCAGCAGGGTTAAGACCGGCAGCGATCACCGTATTGTAAGAGGCACGCTGAATCTAAACATTAAGCTCGAAAGATCACGTCTAATGAAGTCCACGCTCCGACCAAATTATGCTCAGATCGAAGATCCCGATAACTTTCAACTCGAACTTCAAAATCGCTTCGAATCCTTAGATGAGTGCGTAACGGCGGACGAAATAAACGACAGGCTAGTGGAAACTGTTCATGCTGTTGGCAGAAAATTTTATAAGAGCCGACGCCAAAACAGAACCCAAAAGCTCTCCGATCAAACTCTAGATCTTATGGCGGTCAGACGAGATATGCGGTTACAGTCTTCGGTCGACATGACGGTATACAGACGGCTCAATAGACAGATCTCTACTTGTGTGCGACGCGACATACGCTGCTTCAATACTTCGAGTATTGAAGAGGCGATCAAGCAGAACAAAGGCTCAAAAGTGTTCGCAAGAAATCTGTCTCTTGGGCAAAGTCAGCTGGCCAACCTGAAGACCGATAGTGGTAACGTTGTCTCGTCGAAGCCTGAGATTTTGGAGGAGATTGAGAGGTTCTATGAACAGTTATACACCTCTACGCAAGCACAACCTGTCGTTAGCATGGCAAAAGACCCCAGAGCCAAGCTGACCCGACACTTTACCGAAGATATCCCAGAAGTCAGCCTGTATGAGATTAGGATGGCCTCAAACAACTTAAAAACAACAAAGCACCTGGCGACGACGGAATTACGACTGAGCTTCTGAGAGCGGGTGGAAAACCGGTACTTAAAGTCCTCCAGAAGCTGTTCGATTCCGTCATACTTGACGGTAGTACGCCAGAAGCGTGGAGCAGAAGTGTGGTGGTGCTCTTCTTCAAAAAGGTGACAACACCTTGTTGAAGAACTACAGACCCATCTCACTTCTGAGCCACGTTTATAAGTTGTTTTCGAGGGTAATCACGAATCGTCTCGCACGCAGGTTTGACGACTTCCAGCCACCCGAACAAGCCGGTTTCCGAAAAGGCTATAGTACCATAGACCACATTCATGCGCTTCGGCAGATTATACAGAAAACCGAGGAGTATAATCGGCCACTATGTATAGCGTATGTGGACTATGAGAAAGCCTTCGATTCCATCGAGACCTGGGCAGTGCTTTCAGTCTCTCCAGCGATGCCGCATCGACTATCGCTATATCGAAGTGTTGAAGTGTATTTACAGCAAAGCCACAATGTCTGTCCGATTACAGGACCAGTGCACAAAACATATCCAGCTACAGAAAGGCGTGAGACAGGGAGATGTTATATCTCCGAAACTGTTCACTGCCGCGCTGGAAGATGTTTTCAAGCTACTGGACTGGAACGGATATGGCATCAATATCAACGGCGAATGCATCACTCACCTTCGGTTTGCCGACGACATAGTCATTGTGGCGGAGTCGATGGAGGACCTCGGTGCTATGCTCAGGGACCTTAGTAGAGTATCCCAACAGGTAGGTTTGAGGATGAATATGGACAAGACGAAGGTCATGTCAAATGTTCATGTCTCACCTGTACCGGTTATTGTTGGGAATACCACACTCGAAGTTGTTGACGAATACGTCTACCTGGGTCAAAAGATCCAATTAGGTAGATCCAACTTCGAGAAAGAGGTCCAGCGAAGGATCCAACTCGGATGGGCAGCGTTCGGGAAACTTCGGCACATCTTTGAGTCCAAAATACCCCAATGCCTAAAGACGAAAGTCTTTAACCAGTGCGTGTTGCCAGTGATGACTTATGGAACTGAGACGTGGTCCTTCACTGTTGGTCTCATAACGAAGCTCAAAGTCACACAGCGAGCTATGGAGAGAGCTATGCTCGGAGTCTCTTTGCGCGACAGAATCCGTAATGAGGATATTCGCAAAAGAACGAAAGTGGCCGACATAGCTCAAAGAGTAAGCAAGCTGAAGTGGCAATGGGCAGGCCACATCGCTCGCAGAACTGACAACCGATGGGGAAAAAAAGGTTCTTGAGTGGCGACCACGAACCGGGAGACGCAGTGTTGGACGGCCTCCCACTAGATGGACAGATGACCTCACAAAGGTCGCTGGAAACCGCTGGTTGCAGGTTGCGCAGGACCGTTCGTTATGGAAATCTGGGGGGGGGGAGGCCTATGTTCAGCAGTGGACGTCTTGTGGCTGATGATGATGATGATGATGATGTGCATGTACCTAACTTGCCTAAAGGGATTACTTAAAAATACATGACAATAAATTCACGGTAACGAAATAGTATCGACATAAACATATTATTATGTATATCGAATATCACACAAATAACCCTTTTCGTCTCATCCAAATAAAGTTTCAGATCAATGAAGCTCCAGTTATCTGAATTCTTTTCTTTGTCGTCGCACTGACGGAATCCATTCCGTCATATATTTGTCATATCCCGACTATATCCGTTGCACCGAACTCGATTCCCTGTCAATTCCAATAGAAAGTGCTTCGACAGCCCTATTCAAATGGAGACCAAGGGAACTGAAAGGGGGAAGGATAAGGGGAAAAAGTCCCGATGCGTAAGCTGAAACAAATCGCTTGCTAATACACCCTTTTGAATGTAGGGCCCTCCCTCGAGAAGTCACGCCGCGAAACTCTAGTTTTTCTCAACCTTCGGATGGAGAAAGGTGTAAAGGTAATTTAGGAAGGTTGGAGGCATTGAATTACAAGGATTTTATTACAGGGTATGATTGACACGCTTGGGAAAATCAGAATGAATTTCAGGAAGTCTTGACTATATAGTGCTAACATTAATAAAATCGTCGCCAATAGTTAAATTAAATAGCTATGAGATTTGACTCTACTGCTGTGATAAGAACGTCTAGGTTGTGGAATGCCTTGGCTGAGTGGATTTTCTCCGACAGTTACAACCTTGGTGTCTTCAAATCGAGAGTGAATTGGTTTCTTCTAGGTAAATACGCTCCATCGTAGACCGCATCGTCGCTTAACATCAGGCAAGATAGCGATCAAGTGTAAACCTATAAAAGTTTTAAAAAAACTTAAGTTAAACCTAGATCTTTAGAAACTTTTTAAGACTTTCTCTATATAACTTTTTTTATGACACAGAATGACAGGACCGTCAAGCATGCACTTGATCGGAGCAACACGCCTCCTCATAAGCACAATATCACGGAACTATTTGAACATGAAGAGCCTAAATTACTGCAGTGTGTTCATCACCTAGAGATAATAAGATAAATTATCTAATTGAAAACACTGCCCTTCAAATCGTAACACTGTAATGTTGCAACGTTATTGCTTGGCGGTAAAATAAGGTGAAAGACGAAGATACGATTTTAAATAGTGTATTATGTCCTACTACTATAAATGTGATTTTTGGAGGTTTGTTGCTCACGTTGGACCAGTTGAAAAGATCGTGTTGAAATTTGAAACACAATTGGATCATAGTTTGGAATAACACTTTGGTATTATCGTGGCAAAGTTATGGGAAAAAGAACCACACGGGTAAAACCATGAGGCTTCGCTAGTAATTCAATAAATGAGTTTCTTACTCAGCATGAACGTGTTTTTTCGGCACAAGGGACTCCGCTCTACAATGTCAGTAATTTGTTAGTAAAAGTAATATCGACAGATAAATTGGCAATTTGTCAAGACACCTAATCTTTTTCGGACGTTTTTTCCTCATTGTCTTCGAGAAATTACAGTTCGTTTCGTAACTATGTTTGGATAAAAGTTCTCTCGTTCAGTTATACGTTTGAGCAAGATTTCATGGCCTAAATAATAAATATATATGTCATTGATGAAGTGTTCATAAATTGATTTACCAACGAGGTCAATAATGGTAACTCAATTTGTTAAGTTTGCTAGATCCCTCCAGGCCACGTGGTTCGACTGCGTAGTTCGATCAATCGGACCACGTGAACTTTTTTTTCCTCTTGGTTCAATCAATCGAACCATGTGCTTTTGAGATTCCTGATAGTTCGATCAATCGGACCACGTGAACTTTTTTTTCCTATTGGTTCGATCAATCGAACCATGTGCTTTTGAGATTCCTGATGGTTCGATCAATCGGACCACGTGAACTTTTTTTTCCTCTTGGTTCGATCAATCGAACCATGTGCTTTTGAGATTCCTGATAGTTCGATCAATCGGACCATGTGAACTTTTTTTTCCTCTTGGTTCGATCAATCGAACCATGTGCTTTTGAGATTCCTGATAGTTCGATCAATCGAAACACGTGAACTTTTTTTTCTAGCAGGTTCGATCAATAGAACCATGTGTTTTTAAGACTCCTGATAGTTCGATTTATCTGACTATGTGGACTTTTTCAATAGGTTTGGTTAATTGAACTTAGTCAACCCTTGTAAAATTGCTAAACTTAGATAAATACAACAACACAATAAGCATATTTTAATCTTCATTTAACCATGTTACATTTTTACTTTACTTCGTAACGTTTCCAAGGACATTATAACTTTATATACAGTAACTAACATTAATAAACTCTTTTTGTACAAATCTTATACCACAATTATCGTATTCGGGTTTAGAGGGCCGAGTGATAAATTACATTAGACAAATTATGCATATGGGTGACGTGACGAGCGTATAATGCAACGATAAACAGTAATTTGGATCATTCATGCTTAAATTATACCGTACTGTTATGAATAGCTATGTTCCTTATAATCAGGTACTTACACCTTTTGTTCGTCGCCGGCATTATAATATTATAATGCCGGCGACTATTATATATTAGGGAGAGAAAAACGAGTAGTGAAGGTGAGTGTTGATGTACGTCAGAAAGGGGCCCCTTAAACCTACGCCCGAGTCACAAGTCTCGGGAACTACTCGAGTTTTCTCTCTCTGCCACACGACGGACCCGGTCATCATCTCTATAAGTATATATTCTGCAAAAAAGAAATATGAACCAAGTCAATTTGATAAACAATAAAGATATAACTATTTCCTCATAAATAGAGATTGATTTTTTAAGGTTTCTTGCCCTATGACTATTCTTTTATAAATAAAACACAATACCTTTCGAGTATTTCCAAACGCCGCTATCTGAGACTATAAACCGTATGACTCCGGCAATAGCCATTTATAGGACTCAGATATCCAACTTTAATGATCCCTTCAAACGCCAAAATTGGCTATAAAATATGATACCCAGAGGCGAAAATAAAACCGGAATGGGTGTAAACGGGAGCTATTTCGGCAATTAATGGAGTGAAATTGCAAGTTTGTGTGTGATGTGTAGCTCCGTGCTCACACCCCACTGTTGGGGTTCTATATCCTCTCTTATAGGATGCAATCTTACGATGAATATGGTTGGTTGTTTTGTTTTTGGGTTTTTCTGGTTGAAACTTTTTTGAACGGGTAGCCCTACCTACTCTTTATTGATAAAACTAAACTACTTTTTCTATCTCTCACTCTGTCTTTCTAGCTATATATATATATATGTATGTGTATACTACGTGGTGGTGGGGTCAGCCTTCCTACTTTTACTTCTCCACTTTGCTCTATCTACGACATTGTCATCGGACAGTTCTCATTCTCTCATGACCCTCTGCACTGCAGTCCTCTACCTAGTTTTGAGTCGGTAACACACTAACTACATTTTATGTTTATCTAATTATTTTCACATTTTTATACAAATATTAGTATGCATATATATTTTATACGTATATTATTAATTATACCTATTTTATTATTAAGCTTCAAACACTGTGTGGCTTCTGATAAAAGGTCGTCAGCATGTTTGATGTTGCAGATGTTGATAGGCGACGGGTACCGCTCGCCATCAGGCGACAGTAAGCTTATCACCACTAATACTACTAAAACAAATATCTGGAAAATGATTTGTTGTAATATTTTTGGTTCTTCATAATGTTTTCGAAAACAAAAAACAAAAACAAAAATAAAAATAATAAATCTAATTCCACAAAATCTCCATCTATATCCCCAGTTTGTAGCCAACAAGGTAAACTAAAACGAGTAGCACCACAAAATATTGATAAAAAACAAATATGTATTTTGAGTACCACAAAAAAACATAAAATTTTGCAATCAGCAGAAAACACAGTTCCACCACAAAAGACATATGACATTTGCCACCACTTAACACCTAATGTGGGCACTAAAATACTCATCAAAGCCCTAGACACAAAACTGACATTCACTAGAAATGACTATTGTATTGTATTAATTGGTGAAGATGACTTTCGAAAGCCAACTGATCATTTTGACTTGACACATGGTATTCAGGAAATTATGGGTAAAACTAAGAACACAAACATCATTTTGTGCTTGCCAGTACTAAAGACATCTATGCGAACAACACATGAATACAATTGGAGAATCAAAAATTTCAATAAATTGTTAACTTTAGAACTCAAAAAAACACAACCATGTGACTATATTTGACCCAAATATAACTGTGCCATTCTCCTCCAACATGTTTAATAAATGTAATGGCACAATAAATGATTATGGTGTTAGAACCATGTTTGAGTGCTTGTACAGACAACTAGATGATATTGACTCCCAATATATTAACTGCCATGGTGACTCAGTGAGTACTCAGCATGGTGCTGAACCTGATCTTAATCTTAATTTTTTCTCAAATAAGTATATTAACATATTACATCAAAACATAGCAGGATTAATAACAAAATCAGACACACTTTCAGTATGCCTTGATGAGCTTCTAGACAAAAACATACCGGTGGATGTAGTATGTATCACCGAACACAATATGCTAGCCGGATATGAGCAGTACCTACACTTACCTAATTACTCTTTAGCTGCCACTTGTAGTAGACCAACCATCAAAAGAGGTGGTAGTTGTATACTTGTCAGAGATGGAAATGAATGGACTGAACTTACTCGAGTAAAGGATTTTTCTGTGTATAATGTAATAGAATGTTGTGCAGTAAGGCTCACTAGATATAATGTTGTTGTACTCTGTGTATATAGAATTCCATCAAGTAGTAACAAAAATACCTTTTTTTCAATCTTAGAAAGTGTTTTATTGTACTTGCATAAAAGAAACATTATCGAATTGTCATGGCAGGGGATTATAATATAAATGTACTAAAACTTGATAAAACTACAAAGGACTTTGAATGCCTGTTATCCAATTTTAATTTGTCATTAGCGATTAAACAACCTACTAGACCAGCAAGTCAGACTTGCATTGACAACTTTGCTCATGGCTTTAGGGACAAGTGTAAAGCGGAGGTTTTGGGATTGGCACTATCTGACCACACCGCTCAATTATTGAGATGCCCAGTGAAAAGAATTTGTATAATTAAATATTGGCGGAAAAAATGTAGAGATTACAGTGTTGAAAATATAACAAAATTTCAAAGTCATTTAAAAAACCTTACATTTTCAGATATATATAAAATATGTGATGCCAACTTAGCATACAACACATTTATAGATTTATTTAAATTATTATATAACTTATGTTTTCCTTACAGAACTGTAACTATCAATGTGACAAGAAAGGCGACATGGCTGTCATGTGGGTTAAAACTATGTAGTAAAAAGAAAAGATTGTTGTTTAATAATTGTCGAAATAAACCTTATGAAGAAAATAAGGCAAAATATAAAAGTTACACCAGATTGTTCAAAAAAATTATTAAACTGACACAAAAAGCTCAAAACAATTACAGAATTAAAATGTCAGATAATAAATCAAAAACTACTTGGCAAATTATAAATAAATTGAGAAATAACACCTAAAATATCCATAGATAAAATTCAATGTAATGGCAAAATCTTGACAGACCCAGAAGTAATTGCTAACGCATTTAATAACTATTTTGTTGATAAAATTATTCCATTGCCTGGTTCTGGTGTAAATGTGATACAAAATATTGAAATAACTCAGAACTCAATGTTCATGGCACCATCTACACCACATGATATTCTAAAAATCATAAATTCTTTAAAAAATACAAACAGTGTAGGATATGATGAGATATGCACTAAAATTATAAAATCTGTCAAGCAGGCTATCTGTAGCCCTCTAAGTCATATAATCAATTTATGTATAAGTACAGGTACTTTTCCTGAGGCTCTTAAAAAGTATAATCAAACCTGTTTTAAAAAAGAAAATAGGAACACATGGCATATTACCGACCTATTGCCCTTATACCTATAATGTCAAAAATATTTGAAAATATTTTAATCAGCAGTTTATTCAGTACTTTGAAAATACAACATACTTTGTGATGAGCAAAAAGGGTTTAGACAGAATAAAACAATAAATATTGCTATATATGATCTTCTTAACAATGTAATGAAAATGTTGATAATAACAATGCTATATGTACCATTTATTGCGATATGACCCAGGCATTTGACTATGTCAATCATGACATTCTTCTAAGTAAATTTGAAGCCTATGGGGTTAGAGGTAATGTGCTTGACTTAGTAAAATCTTACCTAACAGACAGAAGGCAAGTAACTAAAATTACAAAGATTAATACTAAAACGAAACAGGAAGAAATATTCATCTCTAAAGAAAGAACTGTTAAATTTGGTGTGCCGCAGGGAAGTGTTTGGGGACCGTTTCAATTTATTGTCTACATAAATGATTTTCCTAAAGTAATTGAACATCCAATGTCACTATTTGCAGATGATAGCACGATTACAATAGCCTGCCAAGATAAAGCTAATTATGAGGAAAATATCAATGCTGCACTAAATTCGTCTATCCACTGGTTGAACATTAATAACTTGAAAATTAATTTAAATAAAACCAATTTAATGCAATTTACACAAACAAAAATTACTTAAATAACATAAACATAAATTATCAAGGTAACAAAATTGCAGAAGTAACTACAACAAAATTTTTGGGCTTGACAATAGACATGAAATTGAATTGGAAGGCACATATTGAGATTCTCTGCAAGAAGCTTGGTAGCTCGGCATATGCTCTGCATAGGCTTGCTCCAGTGGTAAAAAGAGACTCTTCTTACATCTTACCATGGATTAGTGGCATCAGTCTTGAGATATGGGATAATTTTTGGGGTAACTCAACGGATACAGGCTTAGCTTTCAAAGCACAAAAACGATGCATTCGTGCTATGTTCGGGATGCAAGTTACAGATAGCTGCAGACAGGTATTCATAGACAACCAAATCTTAACCCTTCCAAGCCTTTATATTTTTGAAGTTATGTGTTTTGTAAGGAATAACCCCCATTGTTTTCCTCTCTTGAGTGACAAAGTGGAACGGAACCGACGTGATAAGTGTAGGCTGCTCATAGGCAAACGCAAGAAAAAGATTATGAGTGACAGTATTTTTTTGTATGGCTCCTCTTCTATATAATAAGCTGCCAAATGTAATTAAAAACTTAACTCATCCATGTTCAAAAGTAAATTAAAAAGATACTGGTACCCAAATGTTATTACACTGTGAAAGAATTTTTAAATGATAGGAAATTAATTGGAATACTGATGTATAGATGTTGTATAACTTGACATTTTACATTCCATTAACTTCCACATTAAATTCCATTAGCCACATTAGTGTCCACTGTCTATATTTTATGAAACTTTAGATTTAACTAATGTTAGATCAGATAATATATTGTAACGGACAGGTTGAATCAGATTACTCTATAATATATTGTGAGAGTTCTTTGAGTAGGTATCCAAATATTAAATTTTATACATGTTAACATTCTTTTACACACATTGACATTGTTTTATTTTATACAAATTGAATTATTATTATCATTATTTTTGATTATTATTTTTGATTATTATTTTTGATTTTTCTATACATAATGACATTCTTTAAAATTGCTCACACGGCTAAACTGCAAGAGCTACTACTGCAAGACTTTGGATTCTACATGAAACCACACACCTGTCAAAGTCCATAACATCATCCTGCTGAAGCACAAGACGTTGGCGTAATTGTACTCATCAAACATATCACACTAACATAACACACCGGGATAGAAGCCAGAAATTAATACATGATGAATCAGATGACATACATGATACAACCGATTAAAAGTTAAAAACGAAAAAAGAAGAAGAAGACTATCAGCTGACTATTATTATCATTGTATAAATTCAGACCAATGGAAACTGCGTTGCCAGACATATTGCATGCCTCTAGAAGAAGAGGCCAGTTTGTATGGGTCAATTATTTAAATGTTTTGTATCATCTTATCTTACCTGCAAACAGCAATAAAGATTTTTGTATTTGTATTTTGTATTTGTATTCGATCAATCAAATACAATGGTAATGCAAAACTTCTACAGTACTTACCTACACGAAAACATTCTCCAAGCTACCAGACTTAAAACTGATGGCCTACCGTTTCTAAAATAGGAAATCTTTATTGAGCCACTACGAAATTCTTGTTATTCTTTACGTTAATCTGCTGTACGAGTGAAATGCTAACGTAATTACTGGTAATGTCTATATGTAATCAGAATGGCGCCGCTTCGGGATTTAGTTAATTACTCAAAGCTTTACGATAATTAGTAAAAGTAATTATAAATTAATAACGCCTTTATTGTTTACATTCCCTTTGCTGATCAGTTAGCTGTACGAAGTCTTGTTTATTTTAACAGCAAATATAAAAGAGACTTGTTTTGAGTTTGTTTCGCCACTATTTATCCAAGAAATGCTCAAGGCTTACTTTAGTCAAAACCCTGTGAATTTTTTAAATAAAATCTGATTTTACATATTCTTTCTTTGTGACAAACTAAAAGAAACTAAACTATAAGAAGCTTATATTTTATATGCTACTAGCTGTACCCTGCACCCTTCGCTGTGGCACATTGTGATGCAAAAATTAGATAAGAACAATCCTTGATGCGGATTATATATCATTGTAAAATTTCAGCTTGATTGGTGCAGAACTTTTTGAGTTTTTAAACCGTACACAAACCAACGTAACATTTTTATGTGTAGAGATGTATCTATATCACTGCCTGTGTATGTATTGGTGTACAAATATGTACAATGTGTCACTGTCTATTAATGTGTATGTGTAATCTCTTTAATGTGTATATGTACAGCCGCCTGTCGTAGCACTAGTAGAGTGAGATCCCAGAGCCGTCAAACGTCACGTATTTTCTGATGAACGAAATGTGGATAATTGAGTAGAGTTAAAACGTACATAGAACACATGCTTACCCGCTAACTTGCTTGGACGGATGGACGGCTAATTCTGAGATATGGGGTCCGAAGATACATAACTTACTTCACGTATTTTCAATAATTGATTTTCACGTATGTTATAGGCAATATCGATTTAAAAAAAGCGTTCAACACGGTGAGTCATCCTATTCTCTTACAAAAGTTAAAAAATATAGGAGTAAAAGGAGCTGCATACAAGATGATAGAATCGTACTTGTCAAATAGATCACAGGTGGTAAAGATTGGTAATTATCAGAAGATATCGTGTGGAGTGCCACAGGGGTCCATCTTAGGACCGTTGTTGTTTCTTATATATATCAATTCCATTCACGAGCTACCACTGCACGGAAGCGTATCATTATATGCTGACGATACGAGTCTTTTCTATTTTGGCACGTCAATACATGAAATTATAAGCCAAGCTCAGGAAGATTTAAATATATTAATGCACTGGTTTCAAAGAAATCTACTAACAATAAATGCAGCTAAAACAAGCTATGTAATTTTCAAAGCCAAAAATAAAAAATACCACTCCATCAACCTGTCTCAGTTGGCTTCGAAATAATTAGTGAAAAACAATCCGAAAAATATCTTGGCCTTACGACTCGATAGCTACTTACACTGGAACATACACATTGATTACGTTCGTTCAAAACTGACTTCCTTACTAGCCTCATTGCGTGAATTTGTCCGATGTTTACCTCGATCAACTCGGCATACAGTATATAATTCACTAGTCAAACCCCATCTTGTATACCTGATAGAGATTTGGGGTAGTGCACCTAAAACCATGCTTAAAGACTTACAAATTACTCAAAATAAACTAATAAAAATGCTATTTGATCTAGATTATTTAACTCCAACCGAAAATATCTACAAAGAAACTAAATATATGAACATTAAACAATTGTATAACTACTGTACCTGTATTTTTATAAGAAAAAATCTAAATAATGAAATTCACATAAAGAATATAAAATTTACAAAAGTTCACCAAGTTCGAACTAGAAGTTGTCGTAATAAAGATCATATTTTATTACCAAAAGTACGGACTGTACACGGAGAACGATGTGTGAGTTACGCGGGAGTACAAGTTTATAATAAGGTACCGTAAGGTGAGGTGAAAAATGCAAATTCATTAAATGTGTTTAAAAATAGATTAAAATTCCACATATTAAATGATCTAACTCTCTTAAAAAAATAAAAGACGTACTTAACATGTCATACTCCATATATTCCTCCACTGTGGCCTGCTTTGTACGTTTATGCTGATTGATTCTTTTGCACGTCAAATACCGGTTTTGTACCATGCTCGCCCGATGACAACGCGAAGCGAACATTTATCAAAAGAAATATTTGTTTACCCACATTGTGTTTTGTAAAAATAACTTAGATTTTTATGTTAGATTTTAAATACAAAGTTATAAACCGGCATTGTGTTTTGTAAAGGAGTAAAATTAGAATTTTTGTTTGTTAGATAAAAAAAATAGTTTGTAAGTAATATTTGTTTACCCACATTGTATTTTGTAAAAATTTGTTAGATTTTTTATACATATATATATTTCTTTTTTATTAGATTACAAATACAAAGTTGTTTACCGGCAATATGTTGTGAAAAAAAAAATGATTTTTTGTTTGTTAGATTAAAAGTACCTAGTTGTTTACCAGTTTACCTACATTGTGCGCTATACATATAAATAAAACTAGGTTTTTGTTTTAAATATATATGTATATATATTTTGTTAGATTTAAAGTTTATCTTTAATTCTATCTATTGTACCAGTGGTTCAATTAAAACTCAAATTAGTAAGTTATCTATGGATGGGTGCCTCCCTGGCCCGTTTGTTAAGATCAGGCCCTAAACAATTTTTATTCTGCATTTTTCATAATACCTACGTAGAAGTCGAAGCAATGTTTTTGTTTTAATAATTTTAAGTTTTTTTCTCGCATAAGTGAAATGTAATGTTTCTTGATGAGAAATAAATTCTTTAACCAGAATATCTAAAAATAAGACCCAATACTTCCAGACCATTTTCGTCGGCCGTTTTGCTTAACAGACGCATTAAAACTCACAAAGACTTAACTTCTCATACTCCATTTGTATATAGGGTGAAGGGAGGTATATTGGTGATTAAGGTAAGGAGGTTATATATTTTAAACGGAATACCACACAGTTCCGTACGCAAGGAAATTTCAAGAGACAGCGCTATCGAGTTGGTATGAGTGTGAGAAGAGGCGATAGCTTTTTATTTTGCTTAACAGATGCTTTAAAACTCCCAAAATAATAACTTAACTTCTCATACTCCATTTGTATATAGGGTAAAGGTAGACATATTGGTGATTTTGGTAAGTAGGTGATATATTTTAAACGGAATACCACACAGTTACCTATGCTAGGAAATTTCAAGAGACAGTGCTATCGCCTCTTCTCACACTCATACCAACTCGATAGCGCTATCTCTTAAAATTTCCTTGCATACGGAACTGTGTGGTATTCCGTTTAAAGTATATCACTTCCTTACCTAAATCACGAATATACCTCCATTCACCCTATATAGAAATGGAGTATGAGAAGTTAAGTCATTATTTTGGGAGTTTTAAAGCGTCTGTTAAGCAAAACGGCCGACGGAAAATGTGTGTCTGTAACACGCCTGCCTATAACAGCACAGTGTCATGTTGCTAGTGGAACATGACGAGTCCGAGCCACTACCTAACAGCGCATTGCGCTCGCCACCCAGAAATAAACGACAATGTATTTATAGCCTGTAACTTCTCTGAAAACATTGTTCTTCAAACCGAAACACAGTGGTGTTTGCACATTAATGTTTCATGGTAGAACAACTGACAATTTGTGTGGGGATACCCAGACAGAATCTGTAAAGAATCCTACACGAGTCTTAACCAATTCAAAAACTATATTACAAAGCTAAATTTATATGCTAACCAAAAGGGACTGTCTAATATTTCAATTATATTGAAATCGTCATATTTTGTTATTAAATATATCGTATCAACCCCTCGATACCTCTCGCCAGAGCAAACTAAACCAGTCGTGTTTCCCGCCGCCTACACGCCAACTTGAAACTAGAAGCCATTACCGGAAGGCTCTCATTAAAGGCAATAAAGCCAATCAGCCATCAAACGGCGATTAATAAGACAGTTTAATAAGTTATAACATCGTAACGAGCGCGGAGTCTTCCTCGGGCGCCTATTAATTTGAAATCACTTTGTTTTCGCTCCCTCGGGCGGATTCGCTTCATAATCGTATTTCGGGGATATGAATAACCTTGTTCGACTGAATGTTCGTCTAAGCGGTCTGGAACTTTAATATAATTTGAACAATGTTTAATATATTCTCAATTGTCATCATCATCATATGCAGCCGTCTCTAGTTCATTCAAAAGCTCAAAGCTCACTGGCACTCGAGGCCTACTGTTGCAAGGAAAGAGGCAAGGGGCACGTGAGATTTTAACACGAGGGCTCTGGGTCGGCAGTCGCCGTTCTCCAGAATGGCCCAAATAACTATTATTAGTGTCTAGCTCACTGCTGGATATTATATATGCACAAATCATTCAGAGTCAAGCTCTCATATCTATTTCATTCGTAAAGCCATCGCTTGGCGGCCGCGCTAGGGGTTTCGTGTGCGTCCCGCCCGTCTACCTCCTAACTGAATCGGCTGTGGCTCTGCTATTGCTGTCTCTATCATATCAATAGAATAGAAAAGAGAGAGAATATCAAAGCTTAGACAGTTGCAGTTGGGCGGTAGACCCCCGTTCCTGTTATTTTCCCGCGGCGTAAAGCCTATGTGCTTTTCCAGACTGTAATTATATTCTACCTGTATTCAGGCGTGACTACGTGATTGAGCAAAAAACATCCAAACTTTCTCATTAATAGTATGAGATGCAAAATAAAATATCTCGGTAGTGATATTTATACCTAGTTGAGTATAAAACTGAAAACACAGAAAAAATAATTTTATTACAACTAAATTAAATAAATAAATAAATATTGGTGGACAATTCACACACAACACCATCTAACCCCAAACTAATCAAAGCTTGTAATATGGCGGCCAGATAGCTGATATAATACTTATATAGTTCTAAACACATACTTATTATACATAGAAACACCCAGACACAGTGCAAACATTTGAATTCATCACACAAATATTTGCACTGGGTGGGAATGGAACCCACGACCCTCGGCGTTAACTCAAATATTGTCAATGGAACGAGATAAAAGAAGCTTTTGCTTAACATAGGGGCAAGATAGGCTAATTTAAAAACAATAAAAAACAATAGCAAACAAACGTAGAACTTGCACTTGAATCTTAAGCATCCGGCAACTAAACCCATATGATGGCTATATTATGGTACATACTCCATCTTTAATAACACCATAATATGCCTGAAGGCGATGACACTCGCGCTCGCAATGTTCTGAACCGTTCCGAGCTGCCGTGACTATGAACGATAGCTGTGTGTGCGGTGTGCGGCTTGACTTCTGTACTCTGATAGTTTCGTGGTTCAGACCTCTCTATTACGTTGTCATCTGCCTCGGTCCGGTATCTTCAAAGAAATCAACCAATTTGTAAAAACTTTCCTTTCACTATCAGTTTTTCATCTGATTTTAATTTTCTAACACTTTTTTGTGTTAATCTTATACCTTTAAACGAGCAATTCTTGTATACACAGAATCTGATCTCGGAAACGGCTCGAACGATTTTCATGAAATTATGTATACAGGGGGTTTCGGGGACGATAAATCGATCTAGCTAGGTTTTATTTTTGAAAAACATCATGCGTGTTTTTAGACAATGAAAAACTCCTATAATGTCATTAGAATACGATAACTTATTTCGCCACTGTTCTTTAAGTCTAAATGGCTCAGACGGAATATGATCGCCCTCGGAGACAACAGGCCCCGGTTCAAATCCTGGTGGTCCTTTTCTTTTTTTTCTGAGAAAATCTTATACTTAGCGCCTTTGGTAGGTCTAAGTAAGTCATCACTTCGTAATTCGTACCTGCCTAAATATCATTTAAAAAAAACCGAGCAAAGCTCGGTCAACCAGGTACTTTCAATTAATACTTCGTTGGTTAATTTATAAAGTAAAAAACAAATATGTATATAACAAGGATTGCCATGAAAATCAAATCTATTTATGTAGACGACTAAAACATATTATTGTAAAACCGCCGAAGCCGCGCGGAGAAGCCAGTAACGACACAAAAAATTACAGGATATTCTTTCGAGGAGAGATATTTTTCGGACAAAGCAGTAATCCATCAGCGGGCCACTGGAGCCTTTATGAATAAGTTAAAAGAGGCCGACGACGATGGTATTGGTAGCGGTGGACCTGAGAATTACCGGGAACTTCCCCCGGCCGAGGGGACGCCCCGGCTCATCAGTGATTTGGTTCGTCTCGTTTCTTGAAGCGAATCTTTATTTACAGATTGTTTTTTGATCGATCAAAAAGAAAATATTGTTTGGCTGTAGCTTTATTTCGATTTTAGGTATGCACTTGAGACTGTAGCTTTATTCTTCAGTTTTGTTTCGTGCTTTTTTTTTGAGCTATCAATTTTAGGGATTTTTTCCATAGACAGGTCATAGATTCCAAATTTGAATAAGCCAAGGTGAAGACGCCGTATTCAAATTCCGCTTAAAGCGTCAAAGATGACCTCACACGAGCCCTTTATGGGCCATTAAAATTAACCGCGACAGGGAACCCCACTCAGCACGTCTCCCCCGCTCCGCGCCCCTCCCCTCCCCTCTACCTTATGGCTCACTTTACGACTCCAGCTCAAAAGTTTTATTACGTTATTATAATATTTTTATTGGAGTGGCGGCGCGCCCCATTCACGGACACTATACCCTTCGTAATGGTTTACTGTAATCTAGATATTTTCTAAAGGTAAAGAAATTCTTTTACGTAGCGGATGGTTTAGGTATATTTTATGTAGCTCCACTTGCCGTATGATAAATTGGCTGTCATATAGTACTGCCGATGGAAGTTAAAGCTAAGAAATTAGATATTATTGATATTATATTTTATATGGCGGAAACCCATAATATTTCCCCTTACTAAAAGGCCCTCAACGCGGCTTTCACTTCAAAACACCCCCTAGCAAGAACGTCATATTCAAAACCAGGAGATCGTAGCCTCGATTACTTTCTTCATGAGCAATGCCTTGATTATCATTTAGCTAGAAAATAACAATTCTTTTCACAAGTCGCCTTGAAAAGAACAATATTGAATCCACTAGAATCATCTATAATGCATAATTGCGTACTCATTCAAGAAATTTCCACTGTTTGTATAAATAACTTCGAACCTCTTTGATAGAGTCTTAAGAACGTTAATCTTAAAACGAAGTCGCTTTTCCGATGTTTTAAAAGTCAAAAGTCAGAAATATAATGCCATCTAAGAAAATACATAAATTAAATTAATCGTAGACTCGGGCGCTCGTAGACTCGTAGGCGTATACACTCGTAGCCTCGTAGCAATTTGTAACTAATTGTAGCAGTGAGATAACCTATGTTTAACATCTAGGAGCACAAAACTTTGTATTAATCTACTGGAATCTAACGTAGAGCCTGGAACTTGAAATTAGATATCCTTATCGTTTAGCTCTAATGTTAAAACTGAAGTTAACTGAAGCGTACTGTCTGAGGTGTTTTAAGTGAGATGTCTTTCTCTATTTGTGTGTGTGTCACACACAAATACACGGAATCACAGGCACATAATGCGCCTGTGATCCGTGTGACTGGGTGTCGGTATATCTATTTGTAATGACTCCGAAATGAAACGACTGAATTTGATATGCTTTTATTGAAACTTGACAGGATCAAGATATAGTAAGGGGTTACATTAACGTTTAATGATTTTTTTTTTGTTGACTCTGAATAATTGAGCTTTTTTTCTTGGAAACATTCCGAGTCCCAGCTGTGGGAACACAAAATGGGTTTCAAATTATAATACTAGCAGAGCCCCGCCGGTCTACACACATAGTCTCCGTAATTTTACCGCGATGAAAAGTTACATATTAAATATGCTATTAGAGAGTAAAAGCTATCTGTTTTCCAAATTTCAAGCCAATAATTTCGACGTGATTGAGTAACAAACATTAAAAACTCTAAACCTTTACCTTTACCTCGCATTATACTTACGTACGTACGTATTACGTCCTTACGTAGAATTTTGAGCTGTGAATACACATACATATGAAAAAGTCGGTTCAAACAAAAAAAAACGCACTTTGCAATTGCACTTTTGCAAACTATACTCCCGCCAAGTATCAATGTGAAAACATCACTGTATTCCGGTTTGAAACACAATGCTTCCAGTGAAATTACTAAGAATAAACATTTAAAATATCTAAGTGGAGAGCGCAGTGCAGCGCTCGGTTACGATTTGAACTCTTCATGTTCCAATATATGCGTGTCAATGTGCTGTTATAAGCAGGCATGTTGCTTACCATCAGCTGCTACTATTCATCTCGTCAACAAAAAAAGATTGCCCAGTGAATCCCAGATTTGGCAGCGTCTTAGCTGTTAGCTGCCAGCGAGGTTTGCCCGGATTGCCGCAACCCCGCCGGTGGCCAACTGTCGTGCCGCTAAGCCCAGCTGTGAGGATCACCGCTACGAACATCGGCCTGCCAACTATTTAAACCTCGGAGCACACGTGGTGAGACCAGATAATAATATATTTACCACGCTAGCAGCGATCTGTGGTGTGGTCATGGCATAAGCAGCCCACTAAATATTCCCACAGCTGGAACTCGGGGCCTTCTGTCGCAAGGAATCAAGACCATAATCCACCACGATGGACAATTGCGGGTTAGTGGATGACACTTGACCTCGGAAGATTGCAGGTATATGTCAGTTTTCTCACGATGTTTTCTCTCGCTGTTTTTGAGAAAGTTTTCTTCTTTTGTAACTGGTTACAAAATATGGTTACAAAGGCGGCCGAAAGGGTTGTTTTATGTAAGTAGTATTGCGCATATGATTTCTAAAAGACAGTGGTGCGCGTGGGACTTGAACCCGGGGCTCCGGATTGGCAGTTGTCGCCTTTACGCCTAGACCAGCCGTAACTTCATCATCGCATAAAATCCTCTAACTTTAATGGGATAAAATAAAAAATAAAAATAAACGTTTAAACAGGCAAATGTTAAGTTCACAAAGTATGACTGACAAGTTACATAACATTATACTCGTAGTATTAGGATTTATAAGTACTTATCAATTCCCAGAAGCCTGTCCTAAGTAAGTAGGTAGGTAGATAAAAGTAACTTAGATATGTAGTTATCCAAATAACTTACATATTCTGAATTTGATTACATACACGCACACACACAAACTTTTGTATTCACGATATTAGTGTGATTAACACAAACTAACATTAACTGTTGTTGTGAAAAGGCTTAGAGTGGTGTTGTGTGTCAATTGTCCACAAAAAAAACTGTAAAAACATTTTACTTTTTTTCATATTTTCCGGCTTCGCTTGGATGTTAATATCTATACTAATCTATACTAATATTATAAAGCTGAAGAGTTTGTTTATTTGTTTGTTTGCTTGAACGCTAGGATCTCGGGAATACTGTCCGAATTGAAAGATTATTTTTCTGTTGGATAGTCCATTTATCGAGGAAGGCTATATATAGGCCCTTCAACTTTTTTATGTAATAGAGTGGTGGGACGAGCATGGTATATGTCTGACAGTAAGATTTAGTCGAACAAAATCTCGACGCTTCATGTATTTTTAATTTTATTGCCTTTTTTCTACCTCTACATGTCATTATCGAGTATGCCAGTTGCTATTCCGCTTTCCAAGCTTGATGTGTATCTCCGCCTTTACTGCGGCGGCGAACCAGATGGCACGATTTGCGTCTCGATGGCCGCTATCTTTACTGCCGTATGTTTTACAGCAAACTGGGAAGCATATATCATTTAGACTTTCTGTTTCTATGCCGTTATAATATCTTTCGGGAAGTCGGAAGTCGGTGGATGGCGGCGGCACAAGATCGGTCATTGTGGAAATCATTGGGGGAGGCCTATGTCCAGCAGTGGACGTCTGCAGGCTGCAGATGATGAAGATGATGATGATAATATCTTTTGAATACATTACTAATTTTATAATTAACGTAATTAAAAGTTCTATTAAATTGGACAAGGTCTGCCGAACGATTACAAAACTTTGATATTTTAATAGAGAATGTGAGGTTGTGAGAAAAAAAACGACGGCGACGTTACTTTTCGATAAAATAATAATTCAACAAAAAGACTATTCTCTAAAATAAATGATTTTTAGGCCGTCACTGTTTTCGCAAACCTGCGATTTATAATTAAACTAGCGGTAATTAAATAAAACTATCCGCCCTGGCTTGTGGTATATAATATACCTCCTATATGTTGTGGTACTTGGGGTCACGTAAACATCCCACGATGAAAACATTTTTGGAATCGGTCCTATAGCTCCTTATATTATCGAGTTCAAACAAAAAGCTTTATAAACATTAATAATGTTAATATAAGTGTAGATTTAACTAGCAAATAACAAGTATTTAGTAAATTACATCTAATTAAAAATACACATCAAATTCAGTACACCATTCTGAACGAAGCGATAGTTCCCTGTAAAACGAGAGGAAGTTACCAAGTTACCTCACTAATCAGCGAACTTCCGTTAATTACCGATGAAGCTCGCGAGAGGAAGTAAGCTCGTCCCGATACAAAGGTAATTGTAGGAAGAAGAGAGCTGACGGGAGGGAACACAATGAGCTGTGTTATCAGGTTTCAGCTTAGCACGAACTTAGTACGCTCTATACTTTTGAAGGCTGCAATTAGTTGGTATTTTTATAAATGTTACTGTCGTATTGAAAATAATTATTAACTAGCTGTACCCTGCCACGCTTCACTGTGGCAAATTGTGATGCAAAATTAGATAAAAACAATCCTTGATGCAGATTATATATCATTTTAAAATTTCAGCTCGATCGGTGCAGAACTTTATGAGTTTTTTAAGCGTTCACCAATCAATATAACGTTTTTATATTTAGAGTTTACCTAAGCACAATTTTGCTTGTAGAGTTTGTTTGGCGTCACAAACGTCTTAAAATGTTAACCAAATACTACAAAAAATTAGAATCGGGTACATTTCGTAAAATGCTACTGATGTGCATGATCTAATACAACCTTGCTAGTTTTCCTTTTTTCAAAGATTGCTAGTAGCTCGAAAAGGTAGCATCGTTTCATTGTTGACGTTCGAAGAGTCGAACGAGACGTATTTACATTACTTTCGTAAAAAATAACGTTCTGGCGGTGAAATGTGTTCCCTGAATTAGTTTTTTCTGATGGATACAATCTTGAGGCCTTCAAGTCGAGTCTGAATCGCTTTCTACTAAGTAAGCGCAGTCTGTCGCAGGACAAGTCCTGTCTTCAGCCGGAACGGCAATCAAGAACATTCTAGATTGAAGAAGATTGTAAGCATCGGGAATAGCCCGCTCAGTCAATGCATGTCACAACGTAGACTTTCTTATCATAAAAATGGAGTCAAACTTCTTCGTTCGTGTCTTTGGAAATGACCTTGAAACGATGTGGCTTTTTCGAGCTACGTGTAGTCCGATAGAAAAAGGAAAGGACAGGAATTGTATGAATCTAGTTATATTTCCAGAGGCAGATGAGAAAGTTTAGCAGTTCGGGTCGCGGCGTGCAAACAGCACCGGCGGCGCCGGAGGTCCGCAAACACGCTCCACGAAATAATACACTTATGACTACGCAGGGACTATACAAGGACAGATGGATTACTTCAAATTTATTTTCCTACCGTGACATGAGAAACATAAAGAAATATTCCGGCTTATACGTGATCAACGTCTTAAAAAAAGTTCTTAGTTATCCATTATTTACACATATTAAACTAGCGCTCCGGCCCGCCTTTGCTCGTAGTACATATAATAGCCGTTAGCACTCAGAGACCACGGCATATCCAACGGTCAAAGATTTTTTTTAATCGGTCCAGTATCAGTCATTTAAGGCGTGACGACAGGTCCTGCAATTACATTAAATATTTGATATAATGACAGTAGTTAAATAGAATAAAATATATACCAATCTAAATTTTCTAAATTTTTAGTTTAATTTACTTTATGATCATTCAAAGCTGGATGGGCAAGTCCATTTTAAAAGTACGAAATTTTAGAAAATGTATTTACCATTCGATAAACCATTCAATTTCAAGTTACTTTTGTTATGAAACCAGTTTCCTAAACGCAATATTTAATATAGCTACCATACAAACTTTACGCGCGACGCGTAGAAAATACGAAACTGTGATGTCAGGTTTCTGTAGTGATTTGTATGAAGCGTTTTTGGGAGAGTTCAAATTGTGATTTTAAAATCGTGATATCACGGGAAGTTTTTAAGATAACAAAGTGATTATTTCACCTATGTTTCAGTTATTGAGTAGCCTTTGGATGGCACATTAAATCAAAAATGAGTCGACATGCCTATTCCCGAGGTTGGCGGCTTCAAATAAATAAACTTCAGCTTTATAATATTGGTATAATACTATGTATGATATTATACATTTTTAAAATAAATAAGGAATAAATGCTCCTCAAATCTAACGCGCCGACGCGACGAGTGACGCATACAGAGATACAGCCGGGATTTGAACTTACGACTTTTGGATGCTGAAAGCGGACGTAATCACTATTATGCACTATGCACGGCTGTCGTCACCAGTTTACCGTAAGTAATGCAGTTCTCCGCTGGTATGTATTATCTTTTTTTTTTTTTGTTATGTTACTAATTAGTCATGATTTTGTATTCGGGGTTGTAGGTTTTAACTAGTGGTTGTTTTTAAGTGATATGAATTAATATACTTCAGTAGTATTTACCTATGTATTATACTCACTTTTGTTTTATTTATTGTCTTTGAATGATTGTGTTTATTATGTATTAATTTGTTTTATATTGTAGTATTTAATTAGTAGTAATAGGAAAAGTGTCACCTCGCTTTGTCTAACCATGTTTGTAGGCGAATTTCCTTGAAGCTAGTTGCCTGGAAGAGATAGCTCTAAGCAATAAGGCCGCCATTTGTGGTGCTAGTTCATAAGTGTTCTACTGTAATATTTCTGTTTTTGTGTCGCAATAAAGAGTTATCTATCTATCTATCTATTATGCCACCACAGCTATGTATTATTGAGTTATGAACAGTAATTTGTTTTTTCTAATTTTAGGATTGGGTTTCGGGGTTGGTCGTAAATATAATAGGCACCATTCTAATTAGTACCAGATTATGGAAAAACATAGTACACATTTTTTTGTTTTATCAAATTATTTACTCGTAAAAGTGACAACAATACATCAAACTTCCGCAATTGAGATTTGTGACGTTACGTCTTTGTCAAAATCGTGAAATAAAGTGACGTCAGTCAAAAGCAATTCTAAGCACTGTATTTTCGTCTTTTTTGTTTGTGAAACGAAAGAAAAAATACTGTACATTCAATAACAATATTTATTAGAACAACTGGCAGACTTCGTTTATTTAGTCATCTCGCGTGTTCTAATGCATCTACTCTTATTTATTCAGCAACAGTAGTTCTCGTATAGTTCTGAACTGAGTGTCCGCTAAGCCAGTGAAGCTAGCAACCCGACCGCGCGCCACTCTGCACACCAAATGCGTTAGCTTTATCAACACTTGTGAGTGTATGTTAACTTTCCCAGTTTTGAAATCAGACTGCGAGCGAGGTTGGTCAGACAGTGCTTCTTCTCTTATTAAACTGCCGGCCACTATAAGCCAGAACTAGTTAGTTCATCATTATTAATTTAAGCATTATTTATTTATATGGGCTGTTTATGCTTACAAGCATAAACAGCCCAGTAAATGTCGTCATGCCCACTGCCAGTTGGTGGAAGACACTCTCGATCGACAGATCTCGAAAGATTCTAGGTACGCATCGGCTTCCTCGCTATGTTTTCGTTCACCGTTTTAAGTTAGCAGCGTTACGCACATGACTTCAAAAAGACAGTGGTGCTCGTGAGATTTGAACCCAAGCCATCCGGATTGGCAGTCACTGATCTCTCGACTAGACCATCCGTAACTTCTCAATAACAGAAGTAGCCCGTGGAAGTAACAGACTAAGTAGTGTAGTACTGATTGGTATTCTTAATACCCATTGAAATTATGAATACTGTCATGTCACTCTAGAGGTATTTAGGAAAATAGTTCAAGATTATACTTCCTTTATCAGAATTAATATTATTAGAATTGAAAAGGGCTTGAAGAGGGAGAACTTATAGGTATTTCTAGCTACAAGTATCAAGCAACTTGGTGTCTTCAAGTCGTTTTTTTTGACAAACACACTCTGCCATAGTCAGAAAGTCACCAAAATCAAAGATGTTGTCGTTAAAGAAGCGGAATTTAAATATTAGCATATTACTGCTGACAAAAGTACCTACTTCACCTGAACAGATTATTCTAACCGAAATACTTCACCCAAAAAAAGTCCTACTATAAGTGTTGCCTTAACATATCTGTATTAATAATTTCGTCAAGGGGTACGGTAGACTTGATCGAAACCTTATATGAATAGCACAATACAAACAATAACATAAAAAATATTGATTTTGAGTCGACAACATATGTCCACAAAATTCAGATTATGGAGAATTTCGTTAAACTCTGATGGCACTGACAAACAAACCGCTGTCACCATATTTGGTGTGAAGCACGTTTCGTTCTATCAATCGACACATTGAGTGCGTCCATCGCGCCAAAAAAGTATCAATAACAAAAAACTGTGACTTATGTGACTACGTAAAACGCAACGTCTTGCCACCGAACCGGAATTTTATTAGTAGGTACTTATATTTAGTATCAGCATTTACCCGTGCGAAGCCGGGGCGGGTCGCTAGTTTTATAAAAATCCAGTGTCAGGATGTTTGTTCACAGTGACCTTGAGCAAGTCAACCAATATTCACGCAAGTAGGTATTTGGTACAGCTTGATAAGCGCTCTACAGACGATGCCCTGAAATCGGAGGTTATGACGTAGATGTAGTGGAGCACTAAAATAGGGTATTCTCTACACACGTACAAATCAGTCAGTACGATACTGGCTGTACAACGGACTGGTCGTCGATCAGAGCAAAGAGTATGTAATTACTACGTAGGAGTCGGCACTCAGTACAAACCAATAACAGCAGTTAACATGTCTGTTCAATACCAACCTAACAAATTATTTAGTTTTCATAATATATGCAATATTAGACTTAAATAGTTTCTAGTGGAAATGAAAAAACTGCTTGGTAAACTATGTTTTATATTTACAATACAATAGAAAAATAAATTTAATAATAATAAAGAACAAAAAACGCTGAAATAAATCAAAGAACAATTATGATCAACACGTAAATGCCACAATGACTAAACAATGCCAAATTGACAAATCGCCTAAATTGGTAAAGAGATGCCCGATGAAATGATATTATATTATACATCGTAAAATGCTATTGCCTATTATAAAATTTGAAATCGGATCGGTTGAAATTGCGAAAACAGTTGGATTATAGTCTGGAATAACTTAGACTTTATCAGCTGACTATTATTATCATTGTATAAATTCAGACCAGTAGAAACTGTGTTGCCAGACATATTGCATGCTTCTAGAAGAAGAGGCCAGTTTGTACAGGTCAACTTTTAAAATGTTTTGTATCACCTTATCTTACCTTTTAGTTTAGTTAGTTTATGAATAATATTTGTAGGATTATGATGGGCAACAAATTTGTGTGTTTCTAATGGATAATACTGTTGGGGCTATTAAAAATTTATCAATTTTACTATGTACAATGTAAAAATGTCATCATCATCAGTCTGTATTCGTCCACTTCTGGACATAGGCGTCTCCAATAATATGCTTCTCAACCCAATCTTTGGTCTTACGTCTGCTACCGCCATCAATTGCTTTTCATGTATAGTCATTCCATCTAGTATCTCGAAATCCTATACTACGAGTACGTTAACTGATTCGCGGTTTGGCCAACAGCTTGATGTCTTGCTTGAAGTCAACCTGACCAAAAATCGACTGTAGGTATATAGGAACAGGAACAATTTTAAATTCCAAAAAATTTCTTCAAATAGTGAGTCAACATGGATATAAATACTATTTTAAAGAGTAACCTACTTCTTTACACACGTATTTATTCTGTACTAACTAAAAATACTAGTTGTGGAAGGGTCATAATTTTGTCGCGGCACATCCCTATGTTGTCGTAGTTGACATAAACCTTATCCGCTTACGATTGGCACAAAAGAACCGTGCCGAAAACTCCTATCTATTCTATCTATTGACTTACATTTTATCTGGTTTCCGCAAATTTCAAATTTATTATAGACCATCTTTTCGGCGGCATTGTAGTAAAACGTATTCACTGCTTAATGCTAACATAATATTATTATGCAATATCTTCTATTCAACTTCTATTTCTTCTTCATTTTTCTATTAAGTTCCTCGATTAAAAAACACGAAACACAATACAAGAAATGTGACGGACATGACCACAGACTTAAGTAGATACTTTGATATAACAGTGAAAGAAAGAGAAGCTATACATACTGTGCTCTTGACATGGACCGTGTAAATTTCATACATTTATAATTGTTCCAAGTTATGATAGACTTACAACTTACAAAACTAGGGCGTGTATTCCGCAATTCCGAAATCTTGGAGATTTTTTCGATACTTAAATTCCGAAATTGAAACACTTTAATATCGTTACTCCAATATCGGTATTTTGACTACCAACTTCTTTTCTAACGATACACACACGCGATAAGTTATTAAAATAAACCTGAGCGGCTCCAAAATTATTGAACTGGATTTGTTTAACCCCACCATTCTCCTACTTCAAAGAACTTTTAAATCTTTACATAATTACCATAAGCTTCCTTTTAGGTCAAAAATCAGTCTTTCCCTAAAGGCCCCTGCTTTAACCTTCTGCTTTAACTAAAATGTTCGATGGCATATCGTTTACTTGCAGGGCGGGCGACTCAGTTATGGAATAAATTGCCCGTGCACATCAGGCATTCTCCTTCACTGAACAATTTGAAAAAATATGTTTAACAATTATATTTGTTAAAATTGTAGACTTGTTGTTGAAAATTTACTACTTATGCAATTACAGGCGTTTTTTATTTATGTTGTAATCGCATTACATTTATTTATAATCGTATTAATTAGTATTGGTATTATACATCAATAATTAAGTACCTACTAGTATTGTTGTATAAGATTAACTAACTACAATATCATTATATTGTGTTTTTATTATTATTGTGTCTTTCATTCCGTTTTTTTGTTCTTGTTTGCGCACCCCATATTCTGACTATTTTACATATTCTTTTCCGTCCTAAGGTTGGCTGGAATAGATCGCTTTCAGCGGAAAGGCCGCCCACTGTCGCAGTACTTTACAATGTTTTGTTGAGTTTTGCTGTGCCTTTTAACCCCGACCAAAAAAGGGGTGTTATAAGTTTGACGTCGATGTCTGTCTGTCTGTCTGTCTGTCTGTCTGTCTGTCTGTCTGTCTGTCTGTCTGTCTGTCTGTCTGTCTGTCTGTCTGTCTGTCTGTCTGTCTGTCTGTCTGTCTGTGTGTGTGTCTGTCTGTGGCACCGTAGAGCTCAAACGGATGGGCCGATTTCGATGCAGTTTTTTTTATTTGAAAGTTAATATCCGTGCGGATTTTCTTAGCTATGTTTGGCTAATAGCGATTCAAGATGGCCGCCTCCACAAAATGGCGGACAAAATATTTCTTCACAACCTACCTCAATATGGGTATCAAATGAAAGGGATTGGCTAGCAGAATACTATACACTATAACAAATTTCAAATCCAAGATGGCCGCCGCCACAAAATGGCGAATTATATATTTTTTTTCACTACTACCTCAATATGGGTATCAAACGAAAGGGCTTGACTAGTAGAATACTTTGCACTATGACAAATTTCAAATCCAAGATGGCCGCTACCACAGAATGGCGAATTACGTTTCTTTTTTCACAACTCCCTCAATATGGGTGTCAAATGAAAGGGCTTGACTAGTATAATGTTGTACAGATAACAAATCCAAGGTAGTCGGGGGTAAATCAAAATTTTTAATTTTGTTCTTGTTTTAATGTGTCAATAAAGAGTAAGCATAAATATTAATAAATTTTGTAGGTAAAATCCAAATACATTTTCCAGTTTCGAAGCTGTTCCGGAATTCCGATATTGGGTATTTACTATCATGATTCAGTGCAGGAATTGAAAACTTTCCGATATTACATTCCCTACTTAAAACAAAAAACATAGGTGTTGCCATAGCACTTACTACTGAGAAAAAGAGAGACTTAGGTTAAAACTGGTTGTAAAAACATCATGAATTATAGACAAAAACATTAGGGATGTTTTTTGAAAACTTGTTGTAGCGCACACACAGATTTTTCGTGGGCTGTGAATGAAATGAAAGAAATGTTCAGATGAACTCAGTATCGCCCAGAGGAGATGATCGATATTCATTGATGGTGATATCAATTTAATTTTGCAGATAAAAGTAGTACTGCGTAGTGGTACTAGGCGCAATCCGAACGGCTCAAATTCAAAATGACAATCCTTGCTTCTGTAATTCTAAACAGATAAAACAAAGACCGAGATGTGAGATTCCGTGTCGGATCAATCCGACTGGGTTTAGAATTGCTACGCTGGTTTCATTTAATTTCTACAATAAAATAGTCGTAACATATATCAACTAAAAATAAAATATACCTACACTTTTTATAGAAAAGAGTGCTTGTCACTGTTTTCTATAAAAAAAGCAGGGCATGTGCTTGATAGTAAGCAACATGTCTGCCACATAACATCACATTTTGGTAGTGGTAGGACTCTTAGCAGAGTCCGGCTGGGGAAGTACCACACCTTTGCCAGTTATTCTACCGCCAAGCAGTAATGTGCAGACATATTGAAGGGCAATGTTTCCAGAGAAATTACATGGCTTAGAGATATAGCATCTCAGATATCTGGGTGACGAGCGCAGTGCAGTGCTAGGTAATGATTTGGACTCTTCATGTTCCAAGAGCTGCGTGTCACTGTGCCGTTATGTGGCAGGTATGTTGCTTACCATCAGGCATATGTCCAGCTCGTCTCTCGTCACTATTTACAAAAAAAAAACACAGTGATACGCAGGTATTGGAATATCAAGAGTCTAAATTATTACCTAGCACTGCACTGCACTCGTCACCCAGAGATGTTTTATCTCTATGCCCGGTAATTTCACTGGAAGCATTGCCATTTGAACCGGCACGTAGTAATGTTTCCACATCACTGCTTCGGGGTAGAATAACTGGTTATTTATTTCAAGATAAGTTAAGAAAATATTTTGTGTACGAATTCGATTACTCGATCGTATATCGTACTATAGCCAAAAAGTCGTATAAATACGATTTAAATCGTATGGTTGACAACACTGGCTGAAATTGGACCCGATTTTTTGATAAGTGATTTATCACGCCCCCTCCGCCCCTTTTTCGTCATTTCCTCCGATTTCAGGGCATCGTCTGTAGAGCGCTATAGAATAGTTTTTATTTCAATTAATGGTGCTTATATTTGACAATGCACGAGCGAATCCATTAGGGCTGCTAGAGAATTATAATTTAACATGACTTTTACTTATTTAAGAAATCAGTCTGAATTCTACTTACAAACACTCACTTTGAGCGCATTATTACTATGTATGATAGCAACGAAGGTGTGTTTATAATTTGAATGTGAGTGCGCCCACGCTCCAGTTGACGAGCGAGTTAATCTAAACTTGTTCGCGGTGTGATGCAGCGCGCAGTTACAGCTACTTTAGCAAGCTACTTTCCACTCAAACTCACATACTACAGTGTCACCTTGATAACGAGAAACATTTACAATTACTTGAGTATGGTTTTTTTTAAACTAAAAACTTATTTTCGCTCATCACTCAAAAAAAAATCCGGGATTGAATCGAGTTCAAGCGTCACGTTAAATGAAAGAATTCTTCTGGTGAACTCGGGACCGAAGCCACCAAGAAATGCGTTAGCATGGTGACTATGGTTAAAGGTACGGCGATCCACTCTAGAAAGCCATGCTTAGAAGACTTATTTAAACGACAATGCTTTGAAGAATTATTCCAGAAAAGCAGTGCCCTCCGGTTTCACCCGCGTAGTTTCCAAAGTGAGCTGTCAAATTCTGAGTTATAAGATGTCACTTCTATCGGCAGTTCCTATGACTGCCAATTTTTTATGGTATAGAGACAAAGCGAGTAGGACATGTGCCTGGTGGTAAGCAACATGCCTGCCCATAGTATTCAATCACCCATGGTGTTCAATTGAAATTGTAACTTGAGTTAACTTAATATGAACGTTATTGATCTCTATATATAAAAATGTTATGTTGGTTTGTGTACGCTTCAAAAACTCAAAAAGTACTGCACCGATCGAGCTGAAATTTTACAATGATATATAATCCGCATCAAGGATTGTTTTTATCTAATTTTTTGCATCACAATGTGCCACAGCGAAGCGTGCAGGGCACAGCTAGTGATTATATAATTTATTTTATTTTATTAGTTGATGTTGTGAATTTATAAATCAAGTATTATTAATTAATTTAATATATTATTGTCTTATTATTATTGAACGATTATGCTATAATATATTAATTACTGTATAATATGTTGCAGTAGGTACGATGATACCTACACAATACACATGATTGTACAGCATTAAATAATGTTTCTGACTTTTAACATATGTTATCAATAAATGATTATGATTATGTAATACCCACACAGCGATTGGAACACGAAGAGTCCAAATCTTTACATGGCACCGCACTGCGCTTGTCATGTAAGGTATTTTATCTCTCAGCACAATAATTTCTCTGGAAACATTGCCCTTGAAATGGGAAGTAATGTAGCAGTAGCATTACTACCTGGCGGCGGAATAACCGGCAATGGTGTGTCAGTTATGTGGTTCCCATAGTAGAGCTTATTTGAAGGGGCTATCAAAGTGCCACAAAATCATATTAAATATTGTGATATTTCGTAATTTATCTCAAATATTCGCAACTAATTTACTTACAGAAAGCAATCTGCTCTACACAATATCCATGCAGTGAATTTATAGCTGTTTGCGGCTTGCAATCGTGCATTGATGGCTGCATGGACTAAAACAAACGAGAATTAGTTTCGTTCAAGTTTAAATAGATGCAGTCGGAATTGTTAACTTTAGATTGCACAAATATCATTGTACAAGTTATTCTGCGCCCACGGTTTATTATGTTTGTTATAGAACTAGCTTTAGTTAGCTCCTATATTTTGTATTTTACTGCCTTTTGTCTAGTCTGCCATGTAAAAGTATTCAACTGTAAGTATGGATGTATTAAAATGTCTGATATTATTTTGCTAAATCTATTTAACAATTTGGATCAAAATAATAATCTAAGTTATCCTTATAACATATAAGATTAATTTTGGAACATAAGTAGAAGTTTTCTCAATGATGTTTAACACCAAGCGAAACTTTAAAATCAAAACATTGCCCTTCAAACTGGAACACAATAAAGCCTACACGTTACTGCTTGGCGGTAGGTAAAAAAGGAGCAAATAATAATACACATGTGGTACCTACTTTCCTAGAGGGATTCAGCAAAGATACATACATTTCTTGTGTACGCCATATTATCGTTCCTAACTTTGACTTGTTTCGTGCAATGATTTTTTTTTCAATTCAATTTATTTATTCGAACCTTAGGATATTACATCACTTGGTAACGTCACATAAAACAATAAAATAGGAATACTGTTTACATCATAGTGACGAGACGATCAGGACATGTGCCTGATGGTAAGCAACATGCCGACACATAACAGCACATTGACACGCAGCTATTGGAACATGAAAGTCCAAAATACCTAGCACTACTGCGCTCGTCACCCAGAGATCTAAGATCTTATTTCTAAGCCCTGTAATTTCTCTGGAAACATTGCCCTTCAAACCGGAACACAGTAATTTAGGTTCAACAATTGAATGCGGCTGTAAAGAGGCCTTGTCAATAACTGCAGCTGTATAGGGGCACTGTCAGTGAAATTATTTTATAAGATTCGTATAATTATATTATATAGAAACAATCAAAAATGTCTCAAATCACTGTAAAAATAAACATTATAGGAATGTAATTTCTCAAAGAAATAGATACATCAATTCACCCCAATTTACATTGACAGAGCCTTGGATAGAAAAGGCTTAAGTTATATCAGATGGGCACAATCTATCTCAATTTTTGGAATCAATTTATTGAGTCATCTGTAAAAGTCTTGTTTCAATTACTATTTTATAAAATGGAGATAAAAATAAAAAGTCAGCGTGCCCAACTAACATGAACCAACAACTTATGTTCTATATTTATAAAAATTAATGTTTGTCTGTGTGTTCTTTATTAAAAATCCTTTATAAAACACTCAACGAATAAAATAAAGTTTTTAACAAAGTTGTTGTGCATGAGTAAAATAAGGTTTCTGAGTTGGTGCGACCAATTCTCTTCAGATGTCGTGGCAACGCGCGCAATACTTGAGTGTCTGTCTCATTGAATTGGGTAGAAATTTGAGACACAGAAATAGGCTAGAATATCACATAGATAGGATTTTTATAATGGGAAAATAGCACAACACTTACGCGTGTGCGCAAAGGCGCACACAAACGCACAGACTCACACACATCAAACTTATTATAGCACATCATCATTTTTGCGTGTGAGGTTAAAAATAGATCGTACCCTTTCAGAGGAGATCGAAAACAAACATCATGACTCGAGACATTTTAGATAAGACGATTAATTCCAAGTAAAATTCAATAAACGGCGCTTTATAACTTAATTTCATTAGTTTGGATTCTCGCAATTCACCAGTCACTTTCACGAAAATGTCCTCCATGAATATAGACTCTTTTCTGAAATGAATGCTAAAACTACGGTTAGTTAGATCATTCAGCTCAAAGAAAACTTTATAAAGATCGTGACTATCCAATTTCTCTGCTAAATGGTAAAATTATCCCAGAAAGTTTAACTTCAATAAAAACCAGCTCAGCTTTAAAACTTAACCTTGAACCTGGATAAATATGTAAATATAACTGTATCCCGTTACCCCGCTATCTTGATGCTAGTTCCGATCGTGACGGAGGCTTTACGGCGCGGCAATCGCCTAGATAGAGTGGAGGGCTGATAATGCGCGGTTTATGGAATACACGATGTTTTGCGGATATTTTTACCGCCTATAACGAAGCGACGGCACGTGGTTCGACCGTTGAACGGTGATGTTGCCAGGTATGCGAATTATTATCTACTAAGCTAAAATAGTCTATACTTCTCGAGGTAAGTTAGTCACATGATTATTACATTTTTTTCCTATTGGAAAGCTAGCGGTATACTACTAATATTATAAATGTCAATGTTTGGATGTTTATTATTCAATCATAACGGAGCGGCTAAACAGGTTCGGCCAAAAACTGGTTAGATTAAAGGCAGACAGACAAACAGAAACTCTTTATTATGCATACCAGTAAATTACAAACACTTAAACAAAAAAACAATAACTTAATATCTAGTGCCATAAATGGCGGCCTTATCGCTAAAAGCGATCTCTTCCAAGCAACCATTAACAGCAGGAAAACATTAAAAAAAAGAATACAGTGAGGATAGAGTGCAAAAGTAAGAACATGAGAAAAACAAAAATAATGTGACGTCACGTATCTTAGTAGACTACTTAACAATATTTTACACATATAATTTAGATACTGAAATAAAAATACATATAATAATAAAATATAAATAAACATACATAAATATATGTACATACAATGATAGTGATCATTCAGGAAACAAATAAGAAGTAAGATGAATTCAAGAGATTAATTCAGAGAGATAGTGTTTTTTTAATCTGAGCCTTGAAGGAGTCTAAGCTCTGCGCACGCCTAATACCCACCGGAAGAGCATTCCAGAGGGCAACCGCTCTCACGCAGAACGAAGACCCACAGAAGGAACGTGTGTGAGATGGAGTGGAAAGAAGAAGATTATTAGATGACCTAAGATTGCTGGAGTGAGTATCACAAAGAAATACGAAACGAGAACTAAGATAAGTGGGAGACAAGGGATTAAAAAGTGTATTATAAAAAAGAGATAAAATATGTGTATCCCGGCGAAGCCTAATAGGGAGCCACTCGAGTTTTTTACGGAACTGCGAAACATGGTCGTACTTTCGAAGGCCGAAAATAAACCGGATACAAAAATTCTGGAGACGCTCGAGTCTATCAAATTGCTCCTGGGTTAAGTCGAGGTAACATGTATCCGCATAATCCAAAATAGGTAGTAAGAGAGAATGTGCTAACGCAACTTTAGTAGCCGTTGGTAAAAAGTTTCTAATTCTTCTCAATGACGCGGCAGAGGCAACCAATTTGCGTTTGACAGATTGCAATTGTGGGTCCCACGTCATACAACTATCAAAAATAACCCCCTAGATTTTTAATTTGGGAACTGAAAGGAATTATAACGCTGCCAAACATGAGCTGGGGCAGAGCAGCCCAGTCTATCCGCGAGATCAGCCTACTACTTCCAATAATAATGGCTTGAGTCTTCGAGGGATTGACTGCCAGCCCGAAAGATCGACTCCAGGCCTCGATTCGACGCAAGTCATCATTAATAGTCCTCACAGCTATACTCAAACGGTCTAATGATGCCTGCGAATAAATTTGAAAATCATCAGCATAGAGGTGGTAGGAAGAAGTAACATGTGACGTAATGGAGTTAATAAAGGGTAGTATAGCACATAGGTCCAGTTTCTGTTTGCGAGTAATTTATGAGAATGGGAACTACTATTTGGGTTTATTAGCTGTTAGCATGCGCGCATATAGTCAAAAACTTTCCCGCGTATTTTTTTCCAATCGCGCCAAAAGAATTACAACTTCTTAAAGTATAGCGCATTTTGCGTCATATTTTTAGTAATTTAAAACTCAACAACTGGCAACATTGTCAAGTGCCAACAATCTATGAATCCCGTAAATCATGCAACAGATGGCTGAGACGGTTTTTGTGGCCGAATTATACCGACAACAGATATCGGGCGTCAACTAATAAATAATACAAGCGTCTGGCAACCCCTGAAGAAACCCCGCCGCAGATATGAGATTAATTTAGTATTTGGTAAAGCTAGATCCTTGTAGTAAGTTCGTGTTAGTAGTTTATTTCTCTATGTAGGACAAATATTTCAATCTGATATGGCACTATTTTTTCAGCCAACTTCGTAGCAGTTTTTTTTTTGATTACTATACTAATGTACATATTATATATGATACAATTTAATACCTAAAGCGCTAAAGTTAAGATATTAAGGTGGTAATTACTAGATCTACAGAATAAATTAAAGTATATTTTACTAATAGAAATGCACTTCATGTGCGAGTGTCAGAAACTTTTTCACAATATGTGCATTTGCAAAACAAGTAACAATCATAAATTAACGATATCGTTTCATTGTTGGTGGTCAAACCTCTTCGTTCGAGTCTTTGGAGGTTTGCCTATGTTTTTGTGATAAGAACGTCTAGGCTGTGGAATGCGTTGCTTGAGTGGGTTTTCCCGATGGTTACAATCTTCGTATTTTCAAATCGAGAGTGAACCGATTTCTACTAGGTGAGCACACTCCATCGTAGACGGCATTGTCGTTAACATAAAGCGAGATGGCGGTTTAGTGTTAACCTATAAAAGTAAAAAAGTCGGAGAAAGAAGAAGCGTTTCTCACGAACATGTTATTGGGCTAAATGTGTTATTTTACTTCATAATAGATATAATGAATTTACACAAATGGTACATGAGACAACATGACATAAGTATTGGACTCCGACCGTGTGGCAATCTATCGAGTAATATTTATTTAGAGAAATTAAAGATTTAAGAAAATTTTATTTAAATCACTTTTTTTTAGGGATCAAATGATATCAGTTAAAACACGTTTTGATTGGTGGATTTTAATAGTTACGTTACGCCATCTTGAATCGATATTAACCGAACATGACTAAAAACCTCGGATCGAATTCACAATCCGTTTGAGAGCTACGATGCAAAAGACAGACACACATCTACGCCAGATTTATAACACCCCTCTTTTTAGTTGGAGGTTAAAAACGCGTTTAAAGAAAGTTAAGAAAATCTATTCAGCTAATTATTACTAACCTTTAATTATCATAATTTCCACGACAGAAATATTAATAGCACAAACAGCCTACTAAATGTTCCCACTGCTGAGACTCGGGACTTTCTCTCGCAAGGAGAGAGTTGAGGTCAAAATCCACCACGCTGGCCCAGTGCGGGTTGGTGGATAGCACATGACTTCGAAAGATTCTAAGTACATTTCGGTTTCTTCACGATGTTTTCCTTCACCGTTTTAAGTTAGCGGCATTGCGCATATGACTTTGAAAAGACAGTGGTGCATGCGTGGTTTTGAACCCGGGGTCTCCGGATCGACAGTCGCCGTTCTCCCAACTAGACCAGCCGTAACTTCATAATGAATAGGAATATTAATAGCAAATTTAAACTAACACATGTTTTCATTTTAGCTATTAATATTCCGGGCAATCGTAAGAAAAAGGCGCTGAAAGACCGACAGGAGTAAATAAACATTCATAATTCAAAATGGACATCAAACGGCGCTACCGAGAAATAGACCGGATCTAATCAAAACCGGACCGTGCCGGACCATGCGGGCCCGGGACCGGCACGGTTGCCGAAATAGGTCAAAGTATTTGTGTCACTTCTTATCCGAAAGTCTGAATAAATATCCCGAGGAAATGTATCTTTAGAAAGAATCCATTAACGGCAACTGACATTTTATTAACCGTAGCAAATGTTACCGAAAAGTATGCCCTTTGACATATAGCTCAGTTTTTTTAAAATAAGACTGAATAGACTAGCGAGGAAATTAAAGAGGTAGCAACATCAAGGCATAACCATTGTAGTTTTCGATAGAAACCCGGATATTTTCAGCCGAGTTCGTTTCTACAGTATCATTCCCCGTGCCCAGTCGTGCGCACGCCGTAGTTCCAATCTAAAGCCGCACTTTGGGACTTCATCTCCGAAATCCATCGAATACCTATCGAACACAATCCTACAAAAATTATAAACTAGAAATACCCCGCGGCTTCACCCGCGTAGTTCCCGTTCCATTTGTTTCCCATAACAAATGTATGTCTATGCATTATTTCAAACTATGTAATCTGTGTTCCAAATTTCAACCCAGACTGTTCAGCCGTTCCGACGTAATTGAGCAACAAACATGCAAACTTTCGCATTTAAAATATTAGTAGGATGTCAAAATTACAAGAAATACAATTATTATATGGGACGAAACAAATAGATATATTATGCCTATGTAAGGCATAGAATTACGGTATTTGACAATGTTGAAAATATAGCATAAATTATGATAATCTTATTAGATAACACATTAAATAAACATATTTCACTCTATTTTGGAAGATGTAGTGTGTATTTTTTTGTGAAATACGCCAATGAAAGTTAAAAAAAATACAAAATTTTTATCTTCGACGTAAACGCACTGTTAATGATGGCAACGCTGGTGACGTCACACGCAAGTAAATATGCCATTTATAGTAAACGGTTTCTATTAGAACAGTGATTTATTTACGGGTATGTGACGTCACGCGCGTCACATGACCAGACACAGCGTTTTTGGCGGACTTTTCGAACTTTATACTTTAAACATTTATTTTTAATGTGAAAACAGTGAAACTTGCGGAAATATGAATGTGGTATGTATAATATGTAATCAAAAATCATTTAAACGGTTTTACAAATTTAGTCAAATACCGTATTTACTCGTATCTTCTTAAAACTTTTTTTAATAGAGGTATATAACTATGCATGTATTGACGGGGCGAATAAGACATGCGTGAGATGGCAAACATAATTCCTGCTCATAGCAGTATAATATCATGTACTTATTTCAACATGACGAGTCGAAATTTGACTAAGTATTCGCGCTTAATCATAAAAAAAGTGCGAAGGATTTGTAATAGGGACCCCAGGGCAGACTGGTTGTCAGGAAGTTCGGCTCAATCAGTGCAACACCCGATCATGCAGCGCACTCGCCCACAGAACTGTGAACTTTGATATTTACACGTCAAGGATGGAATAATCACAGATGCGAGAGATCTGTGCACAGATCGAGATATTGGTGAGCTTGGACTTCTGTAGAGCTGTCAACGTCTCAGAACATTATGTTTAATCCAGCCTTTTTGAGTTAACTCCCGCGATAGAGAAAAAAATAATGAGAGAAAACTGTAACGCTGGGCACGGACATGTTCCCACTGCTGGTACTCGGGTCTTCTCTCGCAAGGAAAGAGATTAAGGCCGTAATCCACCACGCTCGCCCAGTGCGGTTATAATATTAGTATGGTTTTTTTTTTTAAATATATAATTAGCTACGCCATCTATCGCACTAGCTTTTAGTGTTTAATTGTTTCGACTTGTGAATTATTTTATATGACGTTGGGATTCATTCAATAAAGTGTTCAATTTACATATACGTATCGAGTAGGAGTGTCGCCGCTCCACCGCACCCGTGTCCTGTATATTGGATCCGCCGACGCAGTCCGGGAGTCCTTTGAATTCAGATCGACTGAACAGATATGGAATAGCTGTGATCGGTTTTGCTACAGGAATTTCAAAATCTGAAATTAATTGCATCCGAAATACTCCCAGGTTTTGTGGTATTCTACTGCTCAGCGATTATGCACAGGTAGTCTGGTTCAGTTATAAAGGGCGGTGTCTCATATAAATCGTCTGATATCTCCGGATGACGAGTGCAGTGCAGAGCATTCGTGTGTGTGAAAAATTGTGTGCCACTAGGTATCAGGAGTGTGTTTCAAAATAGTATTTATGAATAGTTTTAATGTATGTTTGTTTATTACGTTGTCCTTTCTTCTCGTATCCTTTATTTTTAACCCCCGACCAAAAAAAGGGGTATGATAAGTTTGACGTCGATGTCAGTCTGTCTGTCTGTCTGTCTGTCTGTGTGTGTGTCTGTCTGTGGCACCGTAGAGCTCAAACGGATGGGCCGATTTCGATGCGGTTTTTTTTATTTAAAGGTAAATATCCTTGGGAATGTTCTTAGCTATGTTTGGTTAATATCGATTCAAGGTGGCCGCCTCCACAAAATGGCGGACAAAATATTTCTATACAACCTACCTCAATATGGGTATTAAATGAAAGGGCTTGACTAGAAAAATACTATACACTATAACACATTTCAAATCCAAGATGGCCGCCACCACAAAATGGCGAATTACATTATTTTTTTCACTACTGCCTCAATATGGGTCTCAAACGAAAGAGAGACGATCTTCTTAGCATTCCATGGATTCACCGTGCGGGTGCCGGGTCCATCGTGTGGCAGAGAGAGAAAACTCGAGTAGATCCCGACACTTGTGACTCGGGCGTAGGTTTAAGGGGTCCCTTTCTGACGTACATCAACACTCACCTTCACTACTCGTTTTTCTCTCCCTGCCCAGCCAAATCTGATATGAGCCTACTAGTGCAGCTTTAGATAATCGTTCTAGTATAGAACTTACTTCACTCCTGGATAAGCCAAGGTCTTTCAGCAGGTAACTTAACTTAACTTGTAGAATACTTTGATTTCAAATCCAAGATGGCAGCTACTACAAAATGGCGAAATACATTTCTTTTTTCACAACTCCCTTAATATGGTTATCAAATGAAAGGGCTTGACTAGTAGAATGTTGTACAGATAACAAATCTGAGGTAGTCGGGGGTTAGTCAAAATTTTTAATTTTGTTCTTGTTGTAGATAACAACATAAAGAGTTCTGGATCGACCGATACGTAAGCAAATAATGCATGTTTGTTACGGTGTTATACAGGTGCAATCATGGAGCTCAAGGTACAGAGCAATATTGCCTTTAGGTTTAGGGTTCCATGCCAGAAACTAGACCCTGTTGTTTAGACTTCGTTCTTCCTCTTCTTCCTCCTTCTTCTTGTTGTTCCAAATTCGACCATAAACCAATATGAATCTATTCTCTATATTTATGACCACTTTAACAATAAAGAAAAGAGTAAATTTCCGTGTGTGTCATAGACATGGTAGTATATTATTGTTTAAAAAATTTCAACAAATACAAATAATATAATGAGCTTTATTTAATTACCTACTGACAACCTCGACTCTAGAGACTTCTCAGTGAACACGGCGGTAACACTGCCGAAAAATCGAGGTAATTAAAAAATTAAGGTTTTGATCGTGATTAAGTCGTGTAAAGTGTTTACATTGTGGTATTTTGTACGAAATTTCATATTTCTCCGTCCGCGCCATTTTTATTAACCCCCGACCAAAAAAAGGGGTGTTATAAGTTTGACGTCGATGTCTGTCTGTCTGTCTGTCTGTCTGTCTGTCTGTGTGTGTGTCTGTCTGTGGCACCGTAGAGCTCAAACAGATGGGCTGATTTCAATGCGGGTTTTTTTATTTGAAGGTTAATACCCTTGCGGATGTTTTTAGCTATGTTTGTTTAATATCGATTCAAGATGGCCGCCTCCACAAAATGGCAGACAAAATATTTCTTCACAACCTACCTCAATATGGGTATCAAATGAAAGGGCTTGACTAGAAGAATACTATACACTATAAAAAAATCAAATCCAAGATGGCTGCCACCACAAAATGGCGAATTATATTATTTTTTCACTACTACCTCAATATGGGTATCAAACGAAAGGGCTTGACTAGTAGAATGTTGTACAGATAACAAACCCGAGGCAGTCGGGGGTTAGTCAAAATTTTCAATTTTGTTCTTGTCATTACAACTGGTACAAAGTTTTGGCTACACTTAATACTTCAGCGTTGGTCCGTTTATCTCTCCAAAGCGGTTTTATACTACAATGTTTTTCGTTCTATTAAAAACTAACGTAAACTAAAAAATAATTTGAGCTAAATTTAGTCTCTTGGAATCCGTTAACAAAATACATAACAAAAAACTACTTGAACTCGCATAATCGTGTTTAAATGCACTGGCAAGTATCGTTATCACAGATGGACACATACATTATAAGAGGCAATTAATTAAATAAGTAGGAGTAATCTCCAAACAATAAGTAGGTAGGTACCGAGGTAGTTTCTTTTTTTAGCAAACTTTTTTTCTCTGCTCTACAGTGTTAAGAACTCTGAATTATATGTCTATGAAATAGAACAGTACTATATTGTTTAAGAATTAAATACTGAATTTATATATTTGTACTTGTGGCGACATTTGTGTTGATTTTGTGTCGAATACGACTGGCAACACGGTATTCGTCTATGGTACCAGAAAAAGAAACGAGGACCATTATTCTCTTTTGAACCACGGTTTTACGATGTAGATGAAAACAGTTGAATAAATTATAATTATCATATACGAGTAGAACGATGGTGTATTTGTATTGTGGTTTTATAAAAACAGTAAAAACACAGTACACTCAAGCATGAAACTAATGGAGTGCGAGGCTCGGAGACCTCCGCGTTTCTAATCCCTGTCTTGGTGGGAAGTTGTATGCGTACTCCATTTACATCCTGCTATCATATTAATACTACAAATGTGAAAATTTTAATGTTTTTTGCTCGGAACGCTTGAACGGATCGGGTTGAAACGTTGAATATGTAGGTTATAGTCTGGAATAGCACATAGCTTTATATCATGGTAAAATTACGGCAACGGGAATTACGCTGGTAGCAACGTAGGATGCTGCTAGTTTTTTAAGGGCACACCCCGAGCAAATGACCTGGACTATTTCTTACCTCATCGCACACCGCAAGAAAGAGCAAGAGAGAAACAGTAGGATTTCTCGCTGATTTACTCTCAAATTTTAGAATAAACTCTTTATAAAATCAGATTTTAGTCTTTACAAAAAAAAAAAAACTTCCAAAATATTCGTAATAGAATCCTATCTGCTGGTGTAAGTACAAAATCCAAATAATGGTGGGGTTTCGAGTAGATGCATGATAATTGAAATTATTTTTATTCTATATGGTTACATTGTGAGGAGACTATTCAAACAATCAACAAAGAAAATAAACTACCATTTTGAAGCCAAGAAACTGTAGAAATTTAATGTATTTTCATCAGTTGATATTTGTTTTGGCTAATGAGTAGATAGCTTTGAAAACTGGACAAAAATCTTGTTTTGCTGGAGGATGCCCCTTAATAAGTACTCGTATTACAAAGATAACATATTTAAAAAGTCGGTCATATACATGTCAGACGCATTGTATATATTAAAACATAAGTAACAGCAAGTTTGTTGCCGCTGGTGTTACGGAATTCCCGAGATAAGAGCCTGGGTTGCACTTGGTTGATTTCTTTCAATCACGTACGCAAGCTCATAGCGAGCTAGCCTCGATCCAACGTGTACATGTGCTATTGAAGGCAGTTCCCGCTCGCGCTCCACCTTGTAACGGCGCCGGCGAGGCTAACGTTCAATAAAGCGCATCTCAGCCTTGTTTCTATGTAAATACGTGCAGGAGTAATGTGAATACAAACGATGGCATCAACTGATGTGCTGATAGCAAACTCTAATCACTGTTATCACGAATCGGTTTATTTACCGTGGTTTACTAATTCTAAAATTCAAAGTCGCTCAGCGAGCTACAGAAAGAGTTGTGCTTGGGGTTTATCTGAGGGATTATATTCGTAATGAGGTAATTCGTATAAGTTAGCAACACAGCTTAGCGCATCAGCGAGCTGAATTGGAAGGACGCTGGTAGTAGGCTGGCGTCTTGAGATAGACGGGTTCTAGAGTGGAGATCACGAACCTACAAACGTAGCCTTAGACGCTCTGAGACTACACATGCAAATTTACGGTGACGATTTAAAACGTAAACCCAGGGATTGAATTGAGTGGCGTAATATTAGAGAGATCAATGTCCGACAGTTGACGAATGTGCGCTTTTTATTGTGGTGATGATGATAACTAATTCGAAATACTGGGGATTTGCGCTATCCATGTAACTTTTTCTTATTCCTTTTATGTCCTTTTTACATAATAAAATTAGCTTGTAATTTCGAGATCGATATAAAAGATAGGAAATTAGACAGAAGAGACACATGACCCACGTCAATTAGTTGTGCCATAGTTGTTTATTTAGCTTTAGCTACCTTCAGGTCTGTTGGCCCTCATCCAGGTCACACTCCAACGTCGGTCGTAATTTCCAGCGACTTATGGGATTGTTTACATAGTAACTCCGCCAGGCGAAACGGTTAAATCGAACGAACAGTGATTACCTACATATTTACTTGATTAGATAATTGAAGTATGGTTCAAATCGGCAGGTCAGAAATTGTCAACAGCAGACAATTGATATTCTTATATGATAATGATAACATGTAATAACACAAGGCATACAAGAACAAAATTAAAAATTTTGATTAACCCCCGACTACCTCGGATCTCGGATTTGTAATCTGTACAACATTCTGCTAGTCAAGCCCTTTCATTTGATACCCATATTGTGGTAGTAGTGAAAAAAATAATGTAATTCGCCATTTTGTGGTGGCGGCCATCTTGGATTTGAGATTTGTTATTATGTATTGTATTCTACTAGTCAAGCCCTTTCATTTGATACCCATATTGAGATAAGTTGTGAAGAAATATTTTGTCCGCCATTTTGTGGAGGCGGCCATCTTGAATCGATATTAACCAAACATAGCTAAGAACATCCGCACGGATATCAACCTTCGAATAAAAAAAACCGCATTGAAATCGGTCCATCCGTTTGAGCTCTACGGTGCCACAGACAGACAGACAGACAGACAGACAGACCGACAGACAGACAGACAGACAGACAGACAGACAGACAGACAGACAGACATCGACGTCAAACTTATAACACCTCTTTTTTTCGTCGGGGGTTAAAAAGAGACTTAAACAATAATCTACATTACGACGAGAAAAGGGCGGACATATCGCTTAATACTGTTTCTTTCTGGTAACCTACGTATAGATTTGTTGAGACAAATCTCGTGTGCGAGTTAGGGCGAGCCTCCACACTAGGGCAACACACACACTGGGACACACAGCTCAAAACCTTGCCTCTGGTGGAATCTTGGTGCGTGATGACTAATCCCTGCCCGGCAAGGATGAACTTCTGCTTGTGAACGTCACCCTCCGAGAAACACCCATAAAAGTTCATTGGGGAGAGACTGGAATGATTTGGAACGTAACTTGGCAGATAGATTATATGACCGAGTAACAGTCCAAAGTCAATCGGCGCCCAAGTGAAGAACCGTGGTCATCTCTACCCGCCGTCATAAAGGCGGACCTTTCACTGTCGATAATCTTTGCCTAAGATGTTTGACAGAGAGAGATAGCCCTTCGTGTATAAACGAGGAAAGAAAAGGAAGCCTCTCGCTCATACATAAACATAAACAGTCCACTAAATATTCTCACTGCTGGACTCGGGATCTTCTCTCCCAAGGAGATAGTCAAGGCCATAATCCACCACGCTGGCCCAGTACGGGTTGGTGGATGGCACATGCCCTCAAAAGATTCTAGGTACATTTCGGTTTCCTCACAAAGGTTTCCTTCGCCGTTTTAAGTTAGCGGCATTACAAACATGACTTCGAGGTGACAGTGATGCGCGTAGGATTTGAACCCAAGCTTCCGGATCAGAATAAAATAATAAACGTAAATAGGCAAATAATTCCATCTAAAGTCAATTGCCATAGGTTGTTTTACAGAACATGGTAGACAGAGCAGTAATGTTGTGGTTTTGTTAAATAAACGTTTGAGCTTGATGAATGAAGTTAACGAGTTTCCTCAATAAAGGATAAAAAATAACGAATAGCAGTCAACGCAACATGAAGCTCACAAAATTATGAGTTTGAAACTTCTCCGGCAATATTTTACTAAAATTGTACATTTTTATAAACTTTTCTCGGAAAACTAAAACACAACCATGACCAGTGTGGAACACGAGTATCTTGTTATTAGGATTCCGTACGAAAATTTATTCCATAAGTGAATTACGAAGCCCTGCTACTAGTATATCGCCGATGTTGCAGATCCGCCGGTTCCCAGGCGAACACCTTCTTGCTGATGCGGCATTGCGCAAGCGGCGAGTTGTCGCTAATTTTAATTTAGAATAAGCATTCCATTTTCCCACATCGAAGTGGTCTCACCCTTTTTTAGTTATAGTAATTAATTGTAATTTTATATTTTAAATAAATGTATATTTCACATTTCGGTTTTTTATCGATCCTCCAGCTGCCGCTAACGTAATTGGCGCAGTCGGTAGGATACTCACGGGTAGATTTCGGGACTATCTTATATCGATATTCGCGTCGCGAGCTACCCGGGTGGCTATCGAGCACCAGCACCGAGTATCCAGAACTTACGGACCTGCAGCAGCCTGGAAGGAGAATCTAATCCTCGATTCACGGAGGGAAACCAGAGATGAAATCCATGTAAGTACACTTGAATTACTCTCGTGTTGCTTTCCTTTACTCCTAAGTCCAAATCTCAATCGTAAAGATTTACCACCCTAGAGCCTCTAGTTCTCGGGAGCCTGAATCACGCCAGGCCCGCCGACGTGTTATAGATAGCAGTAGAAATATTTTAGAAGTAGATAATTTTAAATTAAATAGTAAAATGGCTGTTGACCCGGACACTATCTTCAAGGCCCTCCGCCTCGTCCCGGAATTTGACGGCAACCCAAACATCCTTACAAGATTTATTACTATATGTGACCAATTAGCAGTGCAATACTTAAGTTCTGCAGCTGGCAGTGACTTCCCGAATTTGTGCCTTTTGAACGGGATACTAAACAAAATTACGGGAACAGCAGCTTGCACTATAAATTCAAATGGAATTCCAGAAAACTGGTTAGGCATTCGAACTGCCTTGATAAATAACTTTTCGGATCAACGTGATGAAACAGCATTATATAATGACCTCTCTTTAGCTTCCCAGGGTAACAAGTCACCCCAAGAATTTTATGATCATTGCCAAACTTTGTTTAGTACGATAATGACTTATGTGACACTACATGAGACGATAATTACAACTATTGCAGCTAAACGTGAGCTATACAAAAAGGTTACAATGCAAGCGTATGTGCGCGGATTAAAGGAACCCCTAGGTTCACGCATACGATGCATGCGCCCCGCTACCATAGAAAAAGCGCTTGAGTATGTTCAGGAAGAGCTTAATATTATGTACTTACAATCTAGGAACGACACCCTAAAACTCAAGTAGCCCTGAAGGTCAGCCCTACTTTACCTGCAATACAATTTACACCCCGCGACTACACAATTTACAGATGACAACCCCTAACTGGCCTGTTCCTATGGGACACCGCCCCATGAGGCCTCCGCCTCAAGCATTTAGATTTGATAACCAACATCGCGTGCCCACGAACACACAGCGAATGTTCGCTGCCCCGCCACCTAATTATAATGCGCGTAGTAACGTTTTTAGATTACCACCCCGCGGTAATCCACCACCACCTCAAGGCCCTCAGCCTATGAGTGGAATTCAGCGGTTTACTCCGAAACAATTGCCTCACACAAAAATGATCACGGCCCATGATTGGAGTAAATACGGTAACCCGCCACCAACTAATTATTTTAAGACTAGATAAATGAATATGAACGAGTGCGCGGCGTACAATGACCCGTATTATAGCTGTTATCAGCCGGAGTCGGATTACTACACCGACTATAGCGATAGCGGTTTAATCCCCGACTTCGCTTGTGACCCGACTTATTTTTACGAGATGACTCCAGACAGCCAACTGCCAGAAGACTACCAGGTAAGCTCTAATAACTATGAAGATCAAAATTTTCAGGAGATTTCGAATTCACCAAAACCAACATAGAGCTAAATCTCCAGACGCAACGGCGTTTACCATACATACAAATCGCGGACCCCCCTTTAAAATTTCTTATAGATACCGGAGCCAACCAATCTTTTATAAGCCCCGAGGCCGTTGAGAAGTACTTTACAGACTATCCTCTTAACTTCGACCCTTTCGAGGTAACCAACATACATGCAACTAGTAAAAATAATTACTCTATTACGCTACCGTGTTTCCAAGAATTTAATGACGCTGATAGAATGAAGTTATTCATTTATCGGTTTCATGACTATTTCGACGGGCTCATAGGTTTAGATTTGTTGAGTAATTGGGAAGCCCGCATAGATCTAAGGGAAGGTAGACTTTTAACCCGTACAGCAACCAACCCCATCAGGATGTATAACTCATGCAACGTGAACTTATACGAAGATATAATTCCAGCGGGAACCTCTAAACTCATACGTATTCCCGTGGATACAACAGACGGCGAAGCTTTCATAAGGGAGCAAGTCCTCTGCAACTGCATGGTTCACGAGTGTATTACAACCGTAAGTAATAACCGTGGCTACTTAGAAGTCGAGAACTCAACGCCTAACGACGTAATATTCTCACTCGACCGGCCAGTGCACGCGGAATTATTTAATACTGAGTGCACGCGTACCCAACAACTGCTTCGCGCCCAAGATGTTATCTCACGGTTACGAACGGATCATTTAAACGAAGAGGAAAAGGCAAACCTTATAACCCTTTGCTCTCGTTACTCCGACGTGTTTTATATTGAAGGCGAAGCACTTACCTTCACTTATAAAATCAAACACCGAATTAGGACCACAGACGAAGTACCAGTGCACACTAAGAGCTATCGGTATCCTTTCGTGCACCGCCAGGAGGTACAGGACCAAATAGGAAAAATGCTAGACTATTATACAACCATCTGAGTCAGCTTGGAGCTCACCCATTTGGGTAGTGCCCAAGAAGCTCGACGCCTCTGGAAAGCAGAAATGGAGCCTCGTGGTCGATTTTCGTAAGGTTAACGAAAAAACTCTAGACGACAAGTACCCCATTCCAGATATTAGCAATGTTCTTGATAAATTAGGCAAATGTCAGTACTTTACAACTTTACATTTGGCTAGTGGGTTCTACCAAGTAGAAATAGACCCTCAAGACATTGAGAAGACCGCGTTCAATGTTGAACACGGGCATTTTGAATTTATTCGAATGCCCACAGGACTCAAAAATTTTCCATCCACGTTTCAACGTGTAATGGACAATGTCCTTCAGGGCCTTCAAAATGAAATTTGTCTGGTCTATCTAGATAATGTCATAGTGTTCAGTACATCCCTGCAAGAACATATGACTAATCTTGAAAAAGTCTTCCATAGACTTCGAGAGTCCAATTTTAAAATCCAACTAGACAAATCTGAGTTTCTTAAATTAGAAACAGCCTATCTCGGCCATGTTATCACCCGAGATGGTATAAAGCCAAATCCCGATAAAATCTCTGCTATTAAAAAATACCCCATCCCTAAGACTCCAAAGGAGATAAAACAATTTTTAGGTCTTATTGGTTATTACAGAAAATTTATAACAGATTTTGCCCGTACAACTAAACCACTTACTCAGTGCCTAAAAAAGGGTAGTAAAATCACCCTTAACAATGAGTACGTTAACTGTTTTGAGAGATGTAAGACACTTTTAACTAACGACCCCATCTTGCAATATCCAGACTTTAAAAGAGAATTCAATCTCACGACAGACGCTTCAAATGTAGCTATTGGAGCTATTTTATCACAGGGTCCTATTGGATCTGATAAGCCAGTCTGTTACGCATCTCGAACTTTAAACGAAAGCGAGATGAACTATAGCACTATCGAGAAAGAGCTTCTTGCCATAGTCTGGGCCTCAAAATACTTTAGGCCTTATTTATTTGGACGGAAGTTTAAAATTTTAACTGACCATAAACCTCTACAGTGGATGATGAATTTGAAGGAGCCAAATTCACGTCTCACAAGATGGCGACTTAGACTGAGCGAATACGACTTTACAGTTATCTACAAAAAAAGGTAAGTCTAACACAAACGCTGACGCTCTTTCGCGTGTAGAAATACATACTAAAGAAGCTATGTCTTTAATAGAGGAAATTGACGAACTAAATTCCTTAATGGGCAACCCACCTGAATCAATACGTGCCCCAACCAATTCGTCTACTGAAACGGTTCATACTAGTAATGAGAATCCTATTTTAGAAATCCCAGTTACTGACGAGCCTCTTAACAAATTTAACCGACAGATACATTTCACTCTTGTTAGTACCGTAAAAAAACGCCCCAACGTAACTAAGCCCTTTGACACCCACACACGTGTAAGTATTCAATTATCAGAGTCTAATTTAGCGGAAGATGTTGTAAACGCAGTTAAAGAGTACGTCAACCCTAAAGTCAGGACAGGTATCTTAATTAATCCCCCCTTAGCTATGTACTCAATAATCCCAATTTTAAAGGACAAATTTAGAAGTTCATCCATGAATCTTAAGCTATGTAAAACTGAGTTAGAAAATGTCAAAGAATATCTTAGACAGCAAGAGGTTATTCGCCACTATCATGATGGTAAAACCAACCACCGTGGCATTAACGAATCCTATTTAGCTCTATCCCAAAAGTATTATTGGCCAAAGATGAAGGAACACATAACAAAATTCATAGGTGAATGTACCATCTGCGGACAAGCTAAATATGATAGGAATCCAGTTAGACCTCAATTTAACGTTGTGCCCCCAGCTACAAAGTCTTTTGAAATAGTACACATAGACTTATTCACCGCTCAAAGTGAAAAGTACATAACGTTCATGGACGTCTTTACAAAGTATGGTCAAGCCTATCACTTACGCGACGGAACAGCTGTTAGTATTTTACAAGCCCTTTTACAGTATTGTACTCATCATGGCGTCCCTATGACTATCATTACAGACAACGGGACAGAGTTCACCAACCAGTTGCTCATGGAGTTTACAAGACTCCACAAGGTCAACCATCATAGAATACTAGCTCACTCCCCTAACGATAACGGCAATATAGAACGGTTTCACTCTACACTTCCTGGAACACCTTAGAATCCTTAGACTACAGCGTAAAGATGAACCCATTGTAAATCTTATGCCCTATGCTATTATAGCCTACAATAGTTCTATCCACAGCTTCACAAGATGCAGAACTTTTGACTTATTGACAGGACATTTTGACCCTCGAGATTGCTTAGACATTGATCTGACACAACAACTATTACAGCAGTACGTTCAAACTCATAGAGACCAGATGAAGGAAGTCTATGAAATAATAAATTCCTCATCTTTCGCTAACCGTACAGCACTCATAGACAGACGAAATACGACTCGGGAACCCGAAAAGCAATATGCACCCCAACAGCAAATTTTTATAAAGAACCCCCTCGCTAGTCGACAAAAGACCGCTCCACGTTTTACACAGGACACTGTTTTAGCTGACTTACCTATCCACATATATACCTCTAAAAAACGAGGCCCCGTAGCAAAGTCAAGGCTAAAGCGTATCCCTAAAGCAGCCAATTTGTTACAGAATCCTGCTAGTAACGATCCTCCCAATGATACGACCTCAAGAGATAAAACTTGAGAGCCTAGACGATGGACCCGGACTACTACCCTACAAACTTGGACTCATGAGACTTACTACTCACCACCATACGTTCCTACAGTACGTACAATTGAACGACATCGAAGACAACATACACTCACTACAAACTCAACTACTAAGCTACCAAGACCGAATGACTAACGACACTTACTCACTGTACGAAATTCAGATAGACTATCTTACTAAAAAGCTTGGCAAAATTTTAGATCAATTAAAATCTTTAGAACCGAATAGAGTTAAAAGAGGTCTTATTGACGGCTTGGGTTCAGTCATTAAAAGCATTGCCGGAAACCTAGATCACACAGATGCTTTAGAATTTAATGAAGCAATTAAATCATTAGAAACCAGTCAGAATGAAATAGTAACCGAGTTCAACAAGCACATTAGTTTGAGTAAAGAGTGGATGTCCAAACATAGTAATGTAGTAGCACAAATAATAGACAATCAAATTAAAATCAATACAACTTTAGAATTAATATTACAAAGTAATGCAGTAAAAGAAAATAGTTTACTTAAATACGCTAAGTTCGCCCAACTTTTAGAAGTTACAAGCGAAAACGTAGAAGACTTAGCGCAAGAATTGCTTAGAATAGAGAATAGTCTAGCTTTTATTCGAGTTTCCAGTACGCATCACTCTATGATAGACATAGAGATACTAGAAACTATGGTTAATAAATTAAAAAATATATATGGTAGAGAGCAGATTTTAGATTTAGAACTTAGAGAATATTATTATAATATTATTAGACCGGGATCATACTATTTGAATAGCCAGATAGTATTCATTTTAAATTCCGATAGTTTCTAAGGATAATTTTGATTTATATAAATTAACTATAGTGCCAAACAGACACGCTCAGGCTCTTATCCCATCCTTTCCTTCATAGCAACTAACGAGATGACATTCGTGTACATAGAGGCTGAATGCCCGAAGTTAAAAACTGGTACCTCTGTGAAAGCGAAGTCACCCACTAGATTCGCATCAAAGCTGATTGCATCCAGGAGCTGATCATCAACCAAGTACTCCAAGAATCCTGCCAGTTTACTACAGTCACCCTGAAGAGAGAAGCCATGGAAAACTAGATGACCAGCACTATGTCCTTTCTTTCCCCCAAGAGACAAACGTCCAACTCATCTGTCACGAAAGAAATTACACCTCACTTCATGGAAGCTACCTCACCACGCTTCCCATAGGATGTCGCCTGAAGAGTAAAGAATTTACCATCACAAACGACAACGACGAAATCAAAGGTCAACCCCTAAAGTTAACAAACACAAATTATAATATTGAGAAACAAGGAACAACAGGAACTCACATCAATCTAGACTCCATTGACCTTCAAGGACTACACAGTATTCAAGATAAAATCATGGTCCAGACCCCTCTACAAACGGACAACGTGCAACCAGATGTCTTATACCACACGACAGTACCATTCTACTCAGTACTGTTAAGTGCGGCTGTACTTACTATCATCATAAGATTCCGGAGCTACCTATTCAGATATATAGTAATAAAGCTATGAAAAGGGACCAGCAGCCCCCCGACTATAATCCTGAAGGAAGAAGATCCTGGCAACGTCCCGGCAACATTTTCACTGAACGTGCTAAAATAGTCGCCGTTCTAAGGGTGGAGGAATTACGAAGCCCTGCTACTAGTATATCGCCGATGTTGCAGATCCGCCGGTTCCCAGGCTAACACCTTCTTGCTGATGCGGCATTGCGCAAGCGGCGAGTTGTCGCTAATTTTAATTTAGAATAAGCATTCCATTTTCCTACATCGAAGTGGTCTCACCCTTTTTTAGTTATAGTAATTAATTGTAATTTTATATTTTAAATAAATTTATATTTCACATTTCGGTTTTTTTTCGATCCTCCAGCTGCCGCTAACGTAATTAGTGTAGGTATATATTTTCCAATATTTTTGGGATTTCTGTTTGTCACTCTGTTTTTTTTTTTTATTATTATTTAATGTCGCTACTCCACAGACTCCGGGGTCCGTGGCCTCTGTCATTTGAATTCTCTTTTTTACATATTTCTTGGATTAGAAGAAGAAGAGGAAATTAGGGGAGAGTTGGGAACATGTTATTATTAAAGCTAATTCTAATGCTAGTCTGATTTTGTCTGTTGAGCCGATCACAACCGGTTGGGATACCGATAGAAATCGACGAATCATCGTCGTTTGCCTAAGGAAAAAACAATTGATTTACCCGCATTTTTTCGATGAATACGTGTTATTGGGAAGTTTTCTATGAGCTCTATCAAAGTAATGCTAATGCAGTGCCTTGAATCACGGCATAATGTTCCACAAACACTAACACTTGCGAAGTGCACTTTGAGCACAAAAGTTCTAGTTTAATCCAGTGAAAATTCGTTAATCCAGTGGGAATTCGTCAATAACTATTTGCAGTAATGATATGGAACCTTTGATAGGAAAGCTAAACTCACGCTTATCCTGAGTATTTTAAACTGTTTACTTAAAGTTAAAAATGAGAAAAGTTCCGAACGGACTCGTTCAGAGTTTTTTCATGAATTCATTGAATTTCATAAGTTCAAAGTTGCTGAACTTGCACTTGTCTGTGGATGCACGAGACGACTAGTTTTTATCTTAAGATGATTTAGAGGATGCACATTATTTGATTTTTTTCTTCTTATTACACATGCTTACTTTTTGGTATTTTTTTTTAATAAGTTTCACTTGACCGCTCTTTCGACTGATGTTGATCGACGATGAACTCTACAATGACCCGTGTCTAGCTAGACAAAATCTGATTCGCTTTCTATTTGAAAATAACAAGATTGTAATCGTTAGGAAACCCCCACTCAGGCAACGCAGTCCATAGCCTAGACGTGATTCTTACAAATGCGCATGATACGATAGTATGTGCTAACTTTGAAGCAACCGATATCGTTAAGGTGAGACATTACAAGGCGTCAAACTAATCATCTTATATCTCCGGGTGACAACCGCAGACTCATCTTATGCCCGGTTTACATTATTCCAGTCGAGTGATTCAGCGAGAATCCAGTCCAGTGTTATTAATGTCTACATTATTCCAGTTATTTAGAATCTGTTGAAGTGTGAACACTACAGTGACGATGATTTCAAGATGAGATCAGTTTGGAATGGCACTGGATTGGCCGTGTACATTATTTCAGTTACAGTGGATTCTTGCTGGATCACTTGACTGAAATAATGTAAACCGGGCATAACTGCGTGATACTGTGCTGTTATGGCGTGTACCAACCATTAGGCACTTGTCGCGCTCGTCCCATCGCTATACTACGAAAAAAGTGTGTGTACTTATATATGAGGGAGCGCATGATAATGACGTGCTACCTTCAACATCACGCGAAGGCGAATACTATACACACACACTACTATAGTTGATACGATACAATAATGAAACGACCCATCGAACACGCTGCTCGTACATTTCTGTTATATTGAATTGTGACGCTAAATATAAATTGTGAAGACTTCAATGATTTTCATTTATGCTAGCACTGACCACCAGACGCCCACAAGTAATAACCAGAAGTTAGTTACAGTGTTTACACAAATATTGACTAGCTACGAGTAACTGCAGGCAATCCATTTTTCGTAACGCTTTCGCGCGGGCATCGTAAAATTTTCGCTTATTATTTTTTCCCTTACGTGTCAAAAGGAGTATAACTTCAATAAAAATAGTAATAGGACATTTTGTGACGGTTATCTACATCTTAAAATGCAATGCAATGAAAAGGATACAAGGTCAGCATTGCAGTTGTGTCCTCCACTGCGCTACATGCACAATAAGCGCATAATGCAGCAGAATTACCATTTGTATAATATCTCCCCCGGTAAACTTTTTCATTTACATTTCATTCGACACCGTATGAAACAAACAAGTGTATTAAATTAAAACTCGCGAGGTAAGTTCCAGTTATAAGCAGAGCAAAGTTCATTCCGAGGAACGAGACCTGGACCAATATCCATCGGGATGTGGATTATGGTACTCCTAAAGTGAAATGCCCGTTTTGGCATTAAATTTGAGAAAGACTCTAGAGAATTCTAGAATTCTATTTCGGTCTGAAATTATATAAATAATTAGGTATATATATTTGGGTGAGGATCGCAGTACAGTGGCATGTAATGATTTGTAATTTTCATGTTCCAATAGCTGCGACATTGTGCTGTTATGGCTTACCATCAGGCATCACATATCCTTCTCGTTCCATCGTTCTTTACTGTAAACAATCATAAATTTGTTAACCAGTTAATTTTTTCCTCAACAGACTACCGACTTCCAGTTATAAAATAAATAAAACATGCACATATCATCTCATTTTAATTATCCTACAAATATTATAAATGTGAAAATTTGGGTGTTTGTTACTTAGTCAGATCAGAGCAGTTGAACGGACCGAGTAAAAAGATTGAAACAACTATGTTCCAATTTAAAGCCTACCTACTTCATCTATCATAGGATACTTTTTGTAGCGGAAAAATTACCTGCTTAAGGTTATCACTAAATTAAAACCGTATATTTTAATTTTATTGTAATCCAATTTGTGGAATCAAATAAGTTGGACAAACTAGATGCCAGAGTCTTAACAACAACATTATCTAGTCTCCAGTTTATCAAGTGGCAATTCCTGGTCCTTTCTCAATTCATCTAAGTTATATCATTAAATTATGCATAGCAGTAGCAGTCACCGCGATTGCTTGTATGCAGCTGAGTACCTACCCCAGCAGTGGGCGAGGAACGCTCGCTAACTTGTATTACTTGCTAAATAACTTGAATAGCCTTGTGGAGTTCACTTATTAAGTTAAGTACGGTGCTAAGCTCGATACTTATACTGTGAGGAGTCTTTATAATGTAACCTTTACGAGTAAATAACCAATGTGCTTGGAAGGAGTTGAGGGTGTAAAACAGGCCAAGGATTCAACAACGTATACCTACATACTTTTGGATGTTGTACTTTTTTGGCGCTTTGAGGAAGAATGATAAAAGTAAATTTTTACGACGTGCGCACCTTTGAAGATCTAGTTACTCATAGTTGGTCTGAGTGCGCGCGCACACTGTTCCGAATAACCGCTACCGCAGTAAGCTTGACAACATTGATACTAACTTCTGGTTGTTACTTCTTGCATGGAAAATAGGTACTTTGAGGATTAATATAAACCAGACCAACTAGGTCTGAGGGAAGATAAATACGATCGATTCTGAAGTTAGACCTTTTCGACCAAAACTATGAGTAATTTTTTGTTTGTTTGGTAAATAGGTATCATAATCCTTCAGTGGTTTAAAGTTTTATCGAAATCGGTCAGGTGATTTTTGAAATACGAGTATCAATAAAAACTAAATTTTTCTTTTATCTGCATTACTATTACTTTTATCTGGGAAATTAGTCTCGATTGTAAAAAGTATTAGGAACCAAGATAAATTGGTGAATAAATATTAGAAAAAAAAAATCTGGGCGACGCCGACGTATTCGTAGATTTTACAAAAAATATGAAATTTTATGGAATGTCTGAATTAAACTTTAAATATAAGTCATTTTTTTTTGTTGGTAAAAAAAACTATTTTACCACGGGAAATTTAAAACTTTAAAATTCACATTGGTTTCGTAATTATCATTGCATGCAAGTGCTATCGAAGTTTGAAACTTTTTTGAAATTTCGGTGCACAATGTTATGATTTAAACCGACATTACAACTTCAAGAACAATATCTCTCTGGTAAGTAATCTCGTTCGTATAATAACTCACCCCGCGGTTAAGGAGTCCAGGTCCTCGCCGGGGCTTATCATTTATCTCGCAAGTAAATTAAAGAAACCTTAATGGGACCTGTTCTTAGTTATACTAGAATTTCCTGAGAAACTCGACAGTAACATTTAAGAATAAGCAGCGCCGTAAATAGGGCAGTGGCACTGGTGCCCAGGCACAAGGGAGAATTCTGGGGGTAATAAGGATAGCCGGACCAAGAGAGACAATTATGTTTGAGGTGACAACGTCTAATAAATCGATGAACGCTGGCTGCATGCAGGAAAAAAACAAATTTCAAATCCAAGAGGCCGCCACCACAAAATGGCGAAATACATTTCTTGATTCACTGCTCCCTCAACATGGGTTTCAAATGAAAGGACTTGACTAGTAGAATGTTGTACAGATTACAAGTCCGAGGTAGTCGGGGGTAAATCAAAATTTTTAATTTTGCTCTTGTTTTTCCACTCGATTCTATTGTATGCAATTATATTATCATCAATGTTTTGTGATGACGTTGCCATGTAAAACTATAGTCCGTAAACCAACTTTACAGGTAACCAATTTTTTTAGTTTGCTTCTAATTAGCTCCCACTGAGACCCTGATGCTTCATATACAGATACGTACTTATGTATTGGTGTGTAAAGGTAATTTACAGCACTGAACACAAACATCCTACTTTCTGTTTCCTCGGCTAGAACTAGGGGCTTTCTCTCACATATCTAATCAAAGACATAATCCACCACGTTGTCCAAGGTTGGTGTTGGTGTGTTGATGAAAGATAAGACGGGAAAAACTCCTTCACCGTAAAAGCCAGTGGTGTTGATACACTGGTAAGTACATCAACACTTGGATACATACTCAGATGTGGTATCGGGATTCAAATCTACGACTTCATGTTTGAGAACCAGATCAAAATGGATGAAATTGTGAACTACACATTATTTTTATTTCAATAATATTTTTTTGTTTCAATCTACAATTTCTTAGATCGTTAACATGTGAAATAATAGTCATAGTTATATTAAAAATCAACATTTAAACTAAGTATAAGAAGCTAACTATTCAAAAGATCCCGTAGCCGACAAACCCACAAACAAGCGTACCCTTCAAACTTGCTACATTCCCCCGTCGTATTACTAAGTATTTTATTTATCATATGAGTAGGATTAAACTGTCTAAATGATTTCGTAATCAATCTGCGAATACAATTTGGTAAATTCTAATGACCAAACATCCGAGTAATGCAAAACTCATCCCGACCCCAGACCGCAAGCCGCGACTTCCCGACCCTGCGGAGAGGACGGAAACCTGTTATCGTTCATTTGCAGCCGATTTCATGTAAAATAAAGACACTTTACGACATTACATACATACTTATACCTTTCCCAGTTATTCTACCGCCAAGCACTACTATGCAAATTAGAGATAATACAAACAACAAGATATATAATATCTTAGATCTCTGGGTGCCGAGCGCAGTGCAGTGCTAGGTAATGATTTGTATTCTTCATGTTCCAATAGCTGCGTGTCACTGTGCTGTTATATGACAGGCATCAGGCCATGCCCTGCTCGTTTCTTCACTCTATACTTTATAAAAAAACATACAGAGATAAAAATGTAACCTGATTAACAAAACTAATCAAAACACAATCACACACACAACCATTTTATTCATAAACTAGCTGTACCCTGCCACGCTTCGCTGTGGCACATTGTGATACTAAAATTAGATAAAAACAATCCTTGATGCGGTTTATATATCATTGTAAAATTTCAGCTCGATCGGTGCAGAACTTTTTGAGTTTTTGAAGCGTACACAAACCAACATAACATTTTTATATATAGAGATTATTCAATGCTAATTACGCTGACAGTATTTCACCAGCGACAGAACAAGTCGTAAGTCGGCGACCACCACCCATACATTGTAGAAATTCCCACAATTCGTACCAATCGGTTTAGGTCCACTTCCCTCAGAAATAAATAAATAAATATTAATGAAAAATTCACACACAACACCATCTGACCCCAAATTAATCAAAGCTTGTACTATGGCGGCCAGATAGCTGACATAATAATACTCATATACCTCCCTGAGAGATCAAATCTAGAACTTTCCAAGATCAGAATGATTTTTTATTTTCACCTACTTATCATCAGACCAGTTGGTGGTTAAACGAATACCTAAGCGTAATAAAAAAACCTACCAGAAACCCAAAATTTATTCTACACAAGACGGTTTCAGTTATTGAATGCTGACAAACCCAATAGTGATTTTTACGGCTGAATGCTCGAAACGCTTGTAATCCGGATTTATCATCAGACCCTACTTTTATCCCGCCAAAATCAATATTTCCTTGCCACAAACAGGAATTCATTTCAGCGGCGAAAATATGCACACAAGACCTTTTTACGATCGCCGTTTCATTTCCCAAAGTACCTCTGGCGCTGTGTGTGTGTGTGTCGTGTCCCCTTTGTGTCCGGAATGCCCTAATAGGTAGATAATGATGTTTTCCGAACAAATTAGTCGGCGTTCTGTCGCCGCCATGTTGGCATTTCCCCCGACACAGATTTGTTGTGAGTTCCGCGGAGAACATGTGACCCACCCCTATCGGTCATTCACCCGCACAGAATAGGTGATAGTGGCACAATACGTCTAGCTTAGGATCGTTCGTGTACAACAACAATGTACGCTATTGTTAAATTTGTCACTAAGAGCTCTGGGTTTCTCAAGAACAATAAGAGCAATGTGACTTTGATGAGTGAATAGCCTGAAATTAGTTTGGTATTGTGGTTCTTTGACTTTCTGGAAAATCGATGGCAATGTAACCCAGGTGGAAGAAAATGAGAGGTATGAGATCTCCCTGGATGAAGCCACACACTATATGCTAGGAAAAAATCGAAGCGTTCTAAAGAAGTTCTTAATAGAGTTTCATAACATTTCGTTAGAAAATATTATATTCCAATAGAGTATGGTATTAAAAGTAATGTAATCTTATTCCATTGATCCATTTTAGCCAATGGATTGAAAAGTTGTGGTGATATTGTGGTGAGAATATCCGATTTCACAATCTTGAGGTTTAGATCCCGTATGCACCCTAAATACAAAGGTGATAGAAAAGACCGCGAGGAAACCCGCTTGCTCCATGACTGAATCTTTTAACGATATATACCACCCACAATTGGCCAGCGTGGTGGATTATGGTCTTGACTCTCTCCTTGTGACAGAAGACCCTGAGCCCAGTACTGAAAACACAATTTGGGCTACTTATACTGTTGTAGTATGCGAGCTGGAATATAATTAGATACGTAAGTACTTTTAGACGCTGGTTATGGCAGAAAATTTCGCATATTTGGTGACACGTTTGGGTAATTGTTTGACTTTAATCTGTCGCGTTCAGTGGAGTCATTAAAAAAGTGTTCAGCCATATTGTGGCGAGAGCGGGCGCGAAGGACACTGAACTCATTTTATAACTTTTTTACAGCCGGTGCTTGAACTTGACGAAATAAATGCAAAAGTTAGCTGTTAGGTGAATGCAGCTGGTTCAAATTATAGTTGAAATCAGTGTGTTTATTTATTACTAGCGGCCCGCCCCGGCTTCGCACGGGTACATACACACACACACCCTTTTTTTTGCATCGGGTTTAAAAAAAAGTAAAATTATAAAGGGAGTTTGAATTTTTTTTTTGATTTTTTTTTATTAATGTTTTTTTGTATTTTTTATTTTAAAATTGTATACATATATAATATTATTTACAAAAAAAAGCCATTAGTTTTAGTGAGTCAGAGCTTCATTGTAAACGATATTTGAAGTAGTTTTATTTTGTGGCAGCAAAATAAATTGATTTTCAGGAGCTCCGACACGTGGGCCAACATACAGTTGGCCATGAGTGAAACATTCTTTTCGTAGGTCGATCCCTAATAATTCGAAGGTTTGGCCCTGGGACTTGTTAATAGTTAACGCGAAAGATGATTTCACCGGAAACTGAAGTCGTTTAAAGGGATTGGCAGATCAGTTGGAATCATCGGTATCCTCGGTATATGAGCTAGTTGACCAGCTGCTGGGCCAGTGATAAAATTTTGTTCAGCAAGCCGCTGCGAACGCTCGATACTTGACTCTCTAGCACGCGATTGCGACGCGTATTCTCTCCGACTTGCAAGGCGATTTTCAGTTTCTGATGAAGATTCCTCATTACGCCGTATTTTTATTGCCCTCGCCTGGGAACTATGTTTAGAAAGTTGATATCTTGATCTTTTTGGCATTTTAGGGCATTATAAAATGAAAAATAGAAGGAAATAAATAATTAAACAGGCTTTTACTAAATTTTTGCTTATTGAACTATATGAAGTACTAAGCTGTTTGAATAATTAAAATATAATATTTATTATCAGGTAAGTAGTAGGTACTTATTGAAAGAAAATTAAAAATATGGGCGTAGAAAACTACCTTTTACTAAATTTTTGCTTAAATTTTGAACAGGAATGAATACCCATAAAATACTACTATAATCAGTTTGAAAAGTTACATTAAAATATAATATTTATTATCATATACTTATTTACCTACGAAACGAATTTAAAGCGAATTCAAAAAATTTTCAAGCTAAAATCATACGATCACGCACACGACCGCTGCGTAGGGAGCCGATCGCGCGAGTGAGCCGCGCGGCACTTTATTTTATTACATTGACTCGCGACACTTTTTGTAGATAATGATGAGTTCTGCAAAGTCGTAGTAAATGATTTTGTTCTATCATCAATAGTTTTCGCAGCGCACGCGACGTAAGGAATTTTTCAGGTCTTTTTTTTACACCTTATGTTACATTATTGGAGTTTTATTAAGGATTCCTAATTTTTTTTTAAATATAATATAGCCTATGTTACTCGGGGATAATGTAGCTTTCCAAAGGTGAAAGAATTTTTGAAATCGGTCCAGTAGTTTCAGAGCCTATTCATTACAAATAAACAAACAAACAAATCTTTCCTCTTTATAATATTAGTATAGACTACTGTGTCTGTACTTCTGTGTACTGTGTACTTCTTCTGTACTGTGTCTCCTTTCTTTTTCTCTATCAGATTGCCAGTAATTCGAAGAAGCGTTTAGTAGAATAAATACATATTGGTGGACACTTCACACACAACACCATTTTAAGCCCCAAACTAAGCAAAGCTTGTACTATGAATTGTATATGGCCTTGTGGCTCAGTGGGTAGTAACTCTGCCTGCGAAGCCGAGGGTTGTGGGTTCGATCCCCAACCAGTGCAAACATTTGTGTGATGAATTCAAATGTTTGTACTGTGTCTGGGTGTTTCTATGTATAATAAGTATGTATTTACAACTATATAAGTATTATATCAGCTATCTGGCCGCCATATTACAAGCTTTGCTTAGTTTGGGGTCAGATGGTATTGTGTGTGAATTGTCCACCAATATTTATTTATTTATTTATTTATGAAAACCAGATAGCTGATACAATACTTGTATAGTTTTAAATACATACTTATTGTACATAGAAACACCCATAGAACAAATACTTGTATTTATCACACAAATATCTATTTTGCATAATATATATATTATTTTTGGGTGGGAATCGAATCCACGGCTTCGCAGGCAGATTTAGTACCAATTTAGCCACTAAGGTTAGCAATCACTATTGTAATAAGAACTTCTAAGCTGTGGAATGCGTTGCCTAAGTGGGGTTGTTCTGATGGTTACAGTCTTGGTGTCTTCTGACTGTATATGTAGAACTAAAACAGCTCTAATGTTGCACATTTTTGTAGTGGTAGGACTCTTAACAGAGAGTCCCCATGGGGAAGTACCACACCTTTGCCAGTTATTTTACCACCAAGCAGTAATGTGCAAACATTACTGTGTTCCGGTTGGAAGGGTTCCCAGAGAAACTACAGGGCAATTAATAATTTAAATATATATCTTAGATCTCTGGGCGACGAGCGCAGTGCAGTGCTAGGTAATGATCTGGACTCTTCATGTTCCAATAGCTGCTTGTCACTGAGCTGTTATCCGCACTTATCGTACATAACGTATCACACCATAGCACAACTGGATAGAAGTCAGAAATTAATAGACGATGAATCATATGACATATAATAATATGATACAACCGATTAGAAGCTAAAAATGAAAAAAGAAGGAGAAGGCTTTATCAGCTGACTATTATAATAATAATTGTATAAATTCAGACCAATGGAAACTGTGTTGCCAAACATATTGCATGCCTCTAGAAGAAGAGGGCAGTTTGTATGGGTCGACTATTAAAATGTTTTGTATCACCTAATCTTACCTGCAAACAGCAATAAAGATATTTGTATTTGTAATGACTCAATCATAAAGTTTCTTACCCGCACGTCCCGCTCAGCTGGCGCTACATTGGTATGTCAGTGTCGCGAAACCTAAAGATTTTCGCCCACCAAAACGTGTCCAACGCAGCACAAGAAGTTTTCACTTCTAAACCTAATTTTATATTTAATTACATTTCTATATTCTGGCCAACGAACGTAGATACTTAATTTTTTTGCAAACTTTTTACATGACAACACTTCAGTGTTCTTACCATCGGGTATGTACCCTACGAATTGGGAGATTTTAAACAGAAAGTACTTGACACTTGATTCTAAAAAGGCATTTTCAAAACCAATGATTTAATCATTATATGAAATATTCGTATGTGATCTGAAATTGTATTCATCAAAAATAAGTACGCCGTACGTGTTGGCGATTATTTCAAGAGTAACACTAAGCTTTAAGTTGGCCTAATAAATAGATTCATTAATTACGCTATTGAATAGAGAAAAACTTGTGCAATTTCATTTTTAAGAAATTAATTTTCGGATATAATCCGAAAGATGTGGTAGAATCAGAATCAGTGTATGGTAACATCTGTAATGCAACAAAATGGCGTTTTTTGGCAAGTTTTTGACGTTTCGTAGTAGCTGGCTTGTCTTTATTTTTGGCGAGATCTTCAGTTTAGGGATGCCATGTTGATATATTTTAAATTTGCCGCGCTTTGTCAGTATCAACTTTCGTTGATAGATACATCAAATTTAGTTTTGTAAGTAGCACAGTATTTGATCGAAGACTAGGTTAAATTGCGTCGTCCAAGTTGTGAACAACAGCCGTTCACAAATAAACATCTTCAACTTTTTATCGGACGTTAGAAGTATCTAAAAAGAGCGAAAATTTTATGAGATTGTATGAGAGAGTGATTGATGAGGAGTCTGGATTCTGTGATGTATCACCACAGCTCTGTCCCACTATAACCAACTTACTTACAGTCATTGACGAAATCAAGCAACTAAATTTTTCGGAGGAAAACTCCAACGTTAGTCTGTGTAATACGATGCTTATTTCCTTATTTTATTGTGTAGTAAACTTTGTCGGTCGGTACAAACGATTTGATCATGAATAAATATCATAAAAATGTAGTCTGTCCGTCCATCGATCACGCTTAGAAAGGGATTACAGCGGACCGCGCTTTCAGAGAGCATTTCTATTCTGCACATTTAGGCTACTACAGGATTTAATAACAAGTTTTCAAGACACGCTGGACTCGGTACATGGATAATTTGTGAACATATCGTAAATTCGGTGAGATGAAGTCACAATGATCGATATAAATCATTGGATGTGCCCTCCCAAACTTCAGGCGCACGGAATTATGGCATCGTTGGGAAGAGTGAGCTCTCTCTTTCCGTTCTAGTTGTTTATTGTAGGAAAAGGTGAACGCCGGACGTTTTATCTATCACCTATATATTATCAGTTTTTAACAATAACATACATACTTAAGTATAAAAATATGCCTTCCTGTGCCTTCAGAAAGTGTTCTAATAATTCTAGAAACACAAATAAATGCAAGGGAATTACATTTCATGCGTAAGTTTACCGATTTCAAAATTCTCAGTGCATATCCAATGATTTATATCGATGGTCATGGGACAATGTTGTAATTTTTCAGTGGAGACATTTCTAGCTTTTTGTAGGATAATATTGGGCTACAGTAATCTAACGTAGTTAATAATATTCCTTTTTCTGCGAGAAACATATGCCTCCATACGTAAATCTCTAGATAGCATGTTGTTTTTGGCTAAGCTGGTAATGAGTCTACCCACAGAAACGTAGGCGTAGGTTAGATTCCAGCAGGGCTAATGTATGAGTGATGAATACGGATATTTGATCTATTTCTGGATATCCGACGTGTTATAAGCACTTAGCATTCAGGTAAGTGTTATATTAGCTGTCTGATTCCTTTAGCTTAGTTTGGATGTTTGTTGCTCAATCACGTCGGAACTTCTAAATGGATCGGGTTGGAATTTGGAACACAGTTCGATGGTACTGCAGTCTGGGATAACACATAGGCTACTTTTTATCATTAGAAAGGGGAATGTGGACTGCGCAGATAAGCCCGCGGGATATTGTTAGGTTTATAATTTACTAACAAGCCGCCCCGGCTTCGCACGGGTACAGTGCTTATATGTACTAAAAGTACGAATAAAAATGGTCACTATGGGTTATCCCTAAGAGATAGACATATACTATTGTTGACTTTTTGTAGACCTTTGTAAGGGGTACAATACGGCAGTACATTATTTTGATCCATCTCGTAGGATCCAGCCAGCGTTTGGAAAGTAAGCGCAAAAAATGTGTTTATTTATGACATCACATTAGAAACCTTTAAAATTATTAGTGTTCATCTACTGCTGTATGCACATATTATACCTTCCTCTTTTGAATCACGCTATTTATTTAAAAACCCCGCATCAAAATCTATTTGGTAGTTTCAAAGATCTAAGCATACATTGGGATATAAGGAACAGAGAAAGCGACTTTGTTTTATACTATGTATGTAGTGATTTTGTAATTTGTACTCGTATGTAATGGTGAGGTATTTGAAATATTCATATATCTAATAGTCCCGGGTTTTAGTCGTGAAGCTCCCAATTCCGATATTTTACAGGGATAAAAGTAGCCTTTACGTTATCCCAGACAATAATCTATCTAAGTACCTAATTTCATCCAGATTCATTAAGTAGCTTTTGCTGGAAAGTGTAATAAGTATCCATACATACATACAAACTATAATCGCACTTTAATATAGAGGTATTAGTAGGAAGTCACATGCGTTAATATTCCAAACATAACATATTCAAACTAGGAGCGTGTTACCCGTGTAAGACCTGTGCCCGTTATTTTCCCGGGATAAGTAGTCTATGTATCCCAGACCATTATCTATCTACGTACCAAATTTCATCCAGATCTCTTCAGTAGTGTTTACGTGAAAGAGTAACAAACATTCATCCATTCATACTTACAAACTCTCGCGTTTATAATGTTAGTAGGATATTATTACTACATAAGAAAAAGAATAATTTATTTCCATAATGACATATCTATACAGTTCTCTTATAACTATGATTGCCATGTTCCTTTGTTAGATCGTTTCGCTTCGAGATATCGGTGGGCCCCAAACTAGGCAAAGCCTGTATCTTGGGCGTCCACTGTCTGTGGTTTACAAAAATTTATTTGAAAAACGACTAGCTGAAGATGATATAAGTGTGCAGTAGTACTCTAATTTAATTTGTAGAAGAAAATACAGTGAGAAAATAAAAACAAAATAAATAAGAAATACTACATAATCTCTATGTACAAAAAGGTTATGTTGGTTTGTGTACGCTTCAAAAACTCAAAAAGTTCTGCACCGATCGAGATGAAATTTTACAATGATATATAATCCGCATCAAGGATTGTATTTATTTAATTTTTGCATCACAATATGTCACAGCGAAGCTTGGGAGGCTACCGCTAGTATACTATATAACAATATACTATTAATATATACTTATTTTCTACATATTTAGGTATGTTATGAAGATATTTTAGCGAGACATTTTACACAACAAAAATAATATACTTCATTCGCCAATCAGATGGGTGATCGGTCTTATTTGAGATTGTAGACTTTTCCTTTGGAGCGTCTTGCTGATAAAGTCCACCTTTGTCAGCCATAACACAAATTTACAGTAAAGTCGTGCAAACGATACTGCTTTCCGGTTTCAAAAACAATACATACAGCGTATCCGCTCGCTTGCCCGTCGCTGCAAACCACGCGACGCACTATGCCCCGCCCCCTGTAGCGTTGCTAACCAAAATGCCCGGGGAAAAATACTTGCACACCTCGCTATGCCCCGCGGATTTTACGCCTGCGGCGCGCGAGTCGGGATTCACGCAATCGTTCCTTGTGAATCAATTTGTTTTGAAAGATTATAAAGTGTAATATTTTATATGTTTAATATGAAACTAGCTATACAATGTTATCTTTTGTTTCTCCGTGTACAACTCTGGTGCAGAGTTATGGTGTATAGAAATTGAGATAGCGCGTTTTAAAGCTCGTCTTTTTTAAAAGCTCATAAGTACCTCTAAAATTAAAGCTATGACATATGGGGTTTAATATTTGATTATGTTTGTTATCTGTCGTTTGTTTGTTGAAACTAAATTTAATAGTAATATCAGAAGAACTAACGTACACACCCCGCACTGAATCAACACTCAATGACAAGATTGACAAGGAACGTATTTTTTTTAATTTCTTTTCTTTTTTTCTATGACTTTCATACTGTACTGGGATTAATATGACGGGAAATTTAACATAGAAACGGGATAAATAATACAAAGTAAGCCTTAGAGCGATAAAGACGAGTATATTTAACTTTTTCCACCGCGGGAGCCATGTTAACCACAGGTTGACACGGGCATTTTAGCATGCCGCGCCATGTCAACTACTAGTTGACACGGGCATAATAGGCTGCATCGCGATGTTAACTACTAGTTGACACGGGCATTTTAGCGTTTGGGTTTTGTTAACTACTAATTGACACGGGCAAGCAAGCGGCTATGCCACTGATTCAAGAGATCTTACTTTTACGAGTGACAAACGATATACGGCTATAGTGCGACGCCATAACTTAATTTTACAGCGATTAAACATCGCTTCAAAGTCTTAACGATCGCCGTAAAATTGCTAGCTTATCAGTTTGTCATCGGATAGATTTCGGAGAGTATGAACTCTCCGAAACTAATGTTAGTAATGTTTAGCAAAATGCTATCAAATAATGCTAGCAAAAGCGACATTGTTTCATAGTTAACGTTCTGAAGGCTCGAAGAGGTTTGATTCTACTTTTGTGAAAAAGTTGGGGACGGCGTTGCCTGAGTCGGTTTTCCCCGATGGTCACAAACTTCTTATCATCAAATTGAGAGTGAATTGGTTTCTTCTACGTAAGCACGCTCAATCACATCAGGCAAGATGGCATTCAAGTGTTAACTTATAATTATTAAAACAAATTGGCTACTTTTTGACTCCCGACCAAAAAAGGGGTATTATAAGTTTGACGTCGATGTCTGTCTGTCTATCTGTGTGTCTGTCTGTGGCACCGTAGAGCTCAAACGGATGGGCCGATTTCGATGCGGTTTCTTTTATTTGATGGTTAACATCTGTGCGGATGTTCTTAGCTATGATTGGTTTATATTGATTCAAATTAAGAGTAAAATTCAAATTCAAAATGGCTGCCTCCACAAAATGGCGGACAAAATATTTCTTCACAATCTACCTTTTCAATTCAATTCAATTCATTTATTCATACCATAAATTCATAAGAACACTTGGTAACGTCATTTACAAAAAGGCAAAGAATCTGTGTACATAATATGATAAAATAACAACGTCAAAAAGAATAAAGCAGCTGTAAAGGGGCCTAGTCAATTACATGCAGCTGTAAAAAGGCTTTGTCGAAGACAATATAACAAATAATCAATACACACAGTATACAGATACTACATTAGTACAAACAATGTGACATCAAAAGTCTTAAAAATCTATTATTTTACCTTATTACAAGGTTCTAATTTCGACACATTTCTAACAAAGTCGTCGACTATCTTTAACAAAGTCGTCGATATTATAATATGCCTTGCTCAATAGGTAGCTTTTTATTTCATTTTTAAACTTGGTTTCATTGAGGCCTTCCACTTGTACAGGGATTGCATTATAGAAGCGAATACCATTACATTTGAAAGAGTTATTTGTTTTCTGAAGTCAGCACTTAGGAAATACAATTTTGTGTTTATGGTGCGCTTTTGGATTCAGATCAGTTAATTTCTGCAGACGACTTCGATTTTTTCTTACATACATTATACATTCATAAATATACAATGAAGGGACTGTTAATATGTTAATAGTTTTGAACATCTCCCGTACTGATTCTCTAGGTGATAAATTATATAGACCACGGATTGGTCTTTTTTGCAATACGAAAACAGAGTTTCTGTCCGCAGCCGAACCCCATAATAAGATCCCGTAGGACATAATACTGTGAAAGTAGCCAAAATAAACAAGCCTAGCTGTTGCAACGTCTGATATTTTTTTTATTTGACGAACTGCGTGGGCAGCTGAACTGAGTCGATCAGCTAGTCTCTCTATGTGAGGACCCCATTGAAGCTTTGAATCTACTGAAATACCCAGAAAACAAGTAGATTGTACAGGTTCGATAAGTTCATCCTTCAGTCTTATATCAAGTTTACCGCACATTACATTGCAGAGTGTGAACTTTATACATTTCGTTTTAGTTGGATTAAGTACTAGATTATTTGCATCAAACCATTTGTACGCAATGTCCAAAAGTACGTTTATTTCAGTGAAATCGTTTATTCCTCTCTTAATTTTGAATAGAAGTGATGTATCATCGGCGAACATAACTATTTCTATATTTTTATGTTTCAATATGGATAACAAATGAAAGGGATTGACTAGTAGAATACTTTGCACTATGACAAATTTCAAATCCAAGATGGCCGCTACTACCACAAAATGGCGAAATACATTTCTTTTTTCACAACTTCCTTAATATGGGTATCAAATGAAAGGGCTTCAACAGTAGAGTGTTGTACAGATAATAAATCCGAGGTAGTCGGGGGTTACTCAAAATTTTCAATTTTGTTCTTGTGTCTATCAATCGTTTGTTGTAGGTATTATACGTAGCTGACTAAATAACCTGTGAGTCCAGTTTTTGTATCGGATTAAGACGTCATATCAAGGTGACAATTGTTTGTTCCCTGTTGAAAAATCATAGATATTTCATCCAGTTTGCCCTTTTTTTATCGGACTGCTGATTGTAGCTCGAGAAAACGACATTGTTTCATGGTTGACGTCCCAAAGACACGAACAAAGAGTTTTGACTCCATTTTTGTGATAAGAACGTCTAGGCTGTGGAATGACCTGAGTGGATTTTCCCCGATGGTTATAATCTTGGTGTCTTCAAGTCGACAGTGAATCGGTTTCTTCTAGGTAAGCGCACTTCTTCGTAGACCGCAAAAGATTACTGCCTTGCATTTCGTGTCAATGTTATTTAACTTTTTTAAATATAACTCCTTCTTTCTAAATAATGACGTACATTTCTTTTCTACCCGTAAATAGCAATTTACTCCTTAAATTGTACAATAAAAATATAAACACAGACGAGTAAAGTAGTAACATAGGAGTAGAGTAGTTACTTCGCTTTATAATAAAATAAACAGATTTACCATCAGGGTTGCATTTTGCTCGACCCACCGTCTTTTTAATAGAGAAACAATAATTTTACCGTACAATTACGAAATAAGGGAAGAAAAATCTTCTTTAAAAATATCTCATTGGCAAGATCCCCTCTAAGAATACTGAAGCATCTCTCGCTAGAGATTCCATTGTGATTCAGAATATAAGATAGGTAAAGTATGCTATTCTTGTATTCCTTGTACAATCAGTGGAGGGTTATTAATCAAAAGTGGCGCCCCCCTGCCCTTTGTGCTCGGCTGAGAAACTAATGGATACTTGCGGTTCAAGATATTTATAGCACTCAGAAAGGTACGGGATATTCATAAATTGTTGGGGCTTAGACAGCTTTGGCGTTATTTCTAAAATAGTGCTTTGACTGTTCTAGCACATATTATATAGGAAACCTACCTTCTTGTAGAAAAATAGTTGGAAATATAAAGAATAATCTCCCAAACTTAAGTCTCAAACGGGCAGCGATCACGCGCGCACACTCTCCTTGAAAACGGCCGTCGGACGCGGCTGAAACTTGAGACGGGTCGGACCGACCATATTAGACGTGAGTTTCCCGTTCACTTATTTTAATATGAATACTATCCCATAAAAAATCACGTGTTTATCAGATATTTCTAACGATTTACCTGGTTAGTTATGTGAGATATTAACGGTGCAACTTGACTTAAGTTTCAGCTGCATTCCGCGGCCTTTTTAAGAGGAAGGTGTGACGACGTCGTTTTTGCCACAAAAACTTAAGGAACGTGAAAATTAATGGAAAAATTAAAAATATAACAAATTAATAACTATTTATATATATTTTAACTTATTTTTAAAGTTTTTTACACTAAAATATAAAAATCAAACAATAGATCATAAAAGAACAAAATTAAAAAATTTTGATTAACGCCCGACTGCCTCGGATTTGTTATCTGTACAACATCCTGAGAGAGTTTTTCCCGATAGTTACAATCTTTGTGTCTTCAAATCGAGAGTGAATCGGTTTATTCTAGGTAAACACACTTCATCGTAGACCGCATCATCGTTTAACATCAGGCGAGATGGCGGTCAAGTGTAAACCTATAAAAGTTAAAAAAAAAACTACTAGTACAACTACAAGCCCTCTCATTTGATACCCATATAAAGGGAGTTGTGAAAAAGAAATGTACTTCGCCATGTTGTGGTAGCGGCCATCTCGACCCAGGATTTCGTGGAGTGTGTGTGATGTTCCATAATTCTTACAAAAATAATTCACAAATTGCCGTAGTTTAAACAAATACTATAAAATATCGCTATTTATTACAACTCATTAGTATCACAACACGAGTGCTCAACAAGGCTGCTTTGAAGTCGGTGCTTGAAATCGTTGAAGCCTTCGTTATGTTTCTCAAGGTTCCGTTACCTTCCTCTTTACTACGTTATATTTATCTTTATTACGGTACCTATAGCATGCTTGATTTTACTCGACAAGCATTTTTTGAAGTGAAATAGTAGATTGTTAACCGAGGATTGAAAAAATCGATTCCCGAGTTATTTAGGCAATAGTCCGAGTAGGAATTGATTCTTTTACCCGTGACACCTCTACTTTTCAATTCGAATATGAGGAAAATAAAACGGTTGCGGTCTATTTGGACTGAATGTACTAGTTGTTTATCTAAACTATTTATTGATAATATCTATACTTCTATACTAATATTATAAAGCTGCAGAGTTTCTTTGTTTGTTTGAACGCTAGGATCTCGGGAAGTGCTGGTCCGAATTGAAAGATTATTTTTCTATTAGATAGTCCATTTATCGAGGAAGGCTATAGGCTATAGAAAATAACGCTACTATTAACAGAAGCGGAGCATGAATCAGGAATGTAACCAAATCTGGAAAAAATATTCCTTTTTTGAGAGTTTTCGTACGTTTCGTGCTTTGACATGACACATGACATGTCTAAGATTGCGTCATTGAATATCACAGATTACATACCTCTTGAATATAAAACCTTTGCTAATCTCTGAGTTGGTACGACCAATTTCCGACAGGTGGCGTAGCAGGTAGCTAAAGAGGTGTTTTGTTTGAAAGCGATATTCTCAGGAATGACTGAACCGATTTCTAAAATTTTTTCACCGTTGGATATGTGCGGGATCTCGATGAGTGCTATATAGCACTATCATACCCGTATCTACTATCGTTATCATACTATCGTTCCCGTGGAACATATATGTTCCACGGGCGAAACCGGGGTGGACATCTAGTAATAATATAAAATTACCTTATTTGAATTCCGTCACAGATACGAGTACATAACAGATCAGTATCCCGCCAATTTATGTCGAAATTTTAAATATGGAAGTCACCGCGTAATTGTTACGGCGTATTCCGCTCCAAGAAGTTTGCGCTAAGTTCACAGTTTACACTGGCTGTTTAGAAACTCACATAGCCGAAGCATTTTTTTTTTTTTTACATAATCTCTTCACAGCTGACAGTTTCTATTTTTAAAGTTCATTCCGGCCCTTAGGAAGTAATTATTTGTATGAGGGTTTCCCTATCTATGGAGGGAAGCAGCATTTTCCATCCATTAATCAGATAAAAACAACACTACTTTCCGAGTATGAGAAATAAAAACTTCTTTTGCCGCGCTTCAGATAGATTTTTCGTGGGCTGCAAATTCTAGTGTCACGCTCGGGAATGGTAAGAAAATTTCGGGACCATGGCCATCGTCATCCGGTTTCACCCGCGTAGTTTCCAAAGTGAGCATTCAAATTCTGAGTTGTAAGTTTTCACTTCTAGGGGCAGTTAGTGTGACTGCCAATTTTTTTTCTAGCTAAAGTACTGACTTGTTGATTTACTCGTAATATTTTACAGCTTCAATGATTTTCTATATAACAATGATAAAATCGTAACATTCTTTCACTGGAATCATTGCCATTCAAACCGGAGCACAGCGATATTAAATAAATATAAAAAAACATTGGCAAACACGTTACACACAACATTACTAGAATATAGGCCCCGAGCGTTGCAGCCCCCCATCTTCACCTGCACTCAGTTGGGCAGGTTATAAATGCCGGCTTAGTTCTGAATCTTATTATTTTATGCCCTTCTATCATACTACATAGGACCCCTGGTGTATCATTCGACCCATACATTTTGTTCACGGGCCTGTAGTCTACATCTGATAACACCAAACTAAGCAAAGCTTTTTTTTTTTTAAATAAAGATTGACGAGACGATCAGGACAGTGTCTGATGGTAAGCAACATGCCTGACACATACGAGTAACAGCACAGTGACACGCAGCTATTGGAACATGAAGAGTCCAAATCATTACCTAGCATCACTGCACTGCGCTCTTCACCCAGAGATCTAAAATCTTAAATCTCTAAGCCCTGTAATTTCTCTGGAAACATTGCCCTTCAAACCGGAACACAGTAACAGTTTGCACATTACTACTTAGCGGTAGAATATCTGGCAAAGGTGTGGTACTTCCCCCAGGCGGACTCTGCCAAGAGTCCTACCACTAACTACTAAAGCTTGCACTATGATAGCCAAACAGTTGATACATGTAATACTAATAGTTTATAGTAGACAGTTTTTAAATACTAGGCACATACTTACTACACATAGAAACACACAGACACCGTACAAATACTTGTATTCATCACACAAATATGGGTGGGAATCGAAACCACGAACTAATGCAACTTATTTGTACATTACTACTGCTTGGGGGTAGATTGACTGGCAAGCAAAGGCGTACTTCCCCAGGCGGACTCTGTAAAGAGTCCTACAAACTTATGGTTGTGAACAACTATGGTGAAAGCAATAATGCCGCTTGCCTGAAATCGACGTAGGTACGCCTGAAGTACTTGTACCTGTAACAGCTTCGTAATAATGTTTCGGAACTAAGTTATTAAGCGTATGTTCATTACGATCAAAAGGAATAACAGCTATGGATATAGCTGTTATTTAAAAATCTAGTGAAAAGTAAGCTCATTTACTTTTTGCCTGCTTACTGGGAAAACGTAAAAATATACCACGGCACGTTTCACTTACTGCATTAAAATTATCAATATTTTTTAACCGATTTCAAAAAAAGGAGGAGTTTCAATGTTCAACTGCATATTTTTTCCATGTATGTTCACCGATTTTCGAAATTCTTTCAACATTAAGTTGTTGCAAAGTTATGCCCTTTTTAGTTTGATTTAAATCCTACTAATATTATAAATTGTAAAGTTTAGATGTATGTTGCTCGGTCACGTCGGAACGTCTGTTCGGATCGGGCTAATTGTTTAAAACTGTTTAAAAATAATTTTAATTTTAATATTTTAAGCAGCACTCATCACAGTCGGTGAAGCAAACTCACAAGATTGCCTCGAACCGAAAAGCATCCCTGCTCCATTGCTCCACTGTCGCTCCGACGCTACATTGGCTACATGAATTAGCTATATAAACTCCTCAACGCGGCTAAGGAAGTGTTTACTTCAAAAATATTCGGCTAAAGTTTAGCTATAAGGATTATTGTACTTGACTAAATTTAGCGCCTGAAATTAGCACCAAGCAAACCTCGCTTCAGAACTTACTGAGTAGGTACAGTAACAGTATGCTCACTTACTGAATGCAATTACACTTCACTGAATTTAGTAGAGACTAAATCAAGCCAAGTTTAGTGTAATAAGCCTTTATAACTGCGATTTGGTACAAATTGGAAAATAAATGCGTTGATAAGTTTGTACAGGAGAGTAGCTCGCCCCGTGTCACGCGGGTGATAAATCGCTCGTAATCGACGCAAGTTCGCGGGTCGAGTGGCTCGCCCGGATTGTTTAGAGTTCTGCCAACGAGTTTCATAAGCATAGTTTAGGGTGTTTTAACGTTCAATATTTGTGTAAACTAGTTGTAAATCAAAACAATCAACTCAAAGTTAGTAATTGCTTTTACCCTCAATCGTTCGGACAGCTTTTTAACGCACGACGCACGACGCAAAAACAAGCTCTTAGTTTGACGTGTAGGTACATTGTGTGTGCGTGTGTGTGTTTGTCTGTACCACATAGCTCCCGAACAGATAAACCGTTTTTATTGAAATGATGAATTAGTCGGCAGTTTTTTGTGTTAGCTATGTTTCATCAAAATCGGTACCTACAACCGTTTCAAAGTTGACGATGAAGAAGCGCAGATTTTTTTTTTTACTTTTTATAGTATAGAGTAACTACACCAGATCTGTAGTTCTCGTAGAGACGATCTGGTCCACACTTCTGAGTATCTTTCCAGCATAATGTTATCATCACCACCAGCTTTTACGGAAGACGGTGTGCTACAAGAAAGAAATCTTTCGAGGACAAGAGTTACACGGTAGGCCAGTGTAGTGGATTATGGCCTTGATTATCTTGTGAAAGAAGACCCCGTATCCCAACTTTGGACACTCAAAGGTGGCTTATGCTTGTGTTAGTTTTGTAACAGGGCTAATCCCATAAACAAACCCACGACCAAAGTAATAAAACATGTTTATTTAACACAAAAAAACAAATTCGTCGAATCGGAAATCGCAAGGCCGGATCAAACGACCGAGCCTAGTGGAGCTTTCCTCTCAAATGCTTACCGAAGCACATGGAAAACAACCTCACCCGCATAATGCCAGCCTAAGAACACACATTGCGTATAAAATCCCACATAAAACATGAAAGAGGACATCGCCCGCTGTTTGGAAGCCGCTATTTCCTGCCATCCGCTTGTCTGGCCGCTAGTACTGTAGATTAACTACGAGTACGATTTTGTACATCTACCGTTTTTTTTATTAATATAATTTTTTACGACATCAAAAATTATGCTAGTATTGTTACTTGTGGTATGCTAGCAGCGGTCTGCGGATTCAACTGCGTATTTCCCGCGGTAAAAAGTAGCCTCTAAAAGTATTATTATCTCAGCCTATATATTGTCCCATTGCAGAGCAAAGGCCTCCCTCCCAATTTTCCCTGTTCAGAGCAACAGTCCACCAATCTTCCCTAAATGTATCGAGTTCGGTCCGCCATCTCTTCCTGGGTCGCCCGGCTGGTCGTACATATTGTGGGACCCAAATAGTTGTTTGTTTGGCCCAGTACAGAATACAAACTGTGTTCCCATTTTCAAGCAGCGCTACTCCGCCGTTCTGGTGTGATTGAGCTACAAATATCGATCAGCCAATTTCGCATTTAACAAACTTTCGTATTTATATTATGAGTAGGGTTAACGGTGATTATCGTAAGGTCCGATTTAATAATCATGAGGTCGTATGCTCGAATCCTGACGAAATGTAAGAATGTTTCCATGTGCAGAGTGATTTTCATTCATAATCATAAAATCATCAGTGAATTAAAATAAATGTGAAGAAAGGAACGGTGAGGATCGGGGACCATTCGTAATGTGACCGAACGTCCCGCCAGAAGCCGCGTTTGCGTAAATCGTAACCGTCATACAATTAAAAGAATTGCACTTACAAATTTAGATATAGTAAGTAGGTCAAGCTAATTCAATTAATAATAAATGTTTAAAAAGTTTTAAACTGTGTTCCCCAATTTAAACGTAGTAAGTATTTTATACTACCTTTGCATAAATAAAATATTCTCGATATTATTATATTCTATCCATATTCGACTAAACTACATTGTTTAAAAAAAGATGTCGTTGTGATAACATCTCTTATCTCATCTCAAAGCAATGAGTGCCAGACAGTACTAGTAGTAGGTAACTTGAACTCTGCATGTTTGATTTTTCGTGTTGCTGTGTCGCTTAGGCTGTAGGCTTACAAATAAATATCTTATTTTTTTACTGTAATAGGTTTGCACTTGACCGCCATCTCGCCTGATGTTAAGCGATGATGCGATCTACGATGGAGCGTGCTTACCTAGAAGAAACCGATTCACTCTCGATTTGAAGACACTTTGATACTCGTCTCGTTACTTTGTTGTATAAATAATGATTTTGTTTCCCACAATTTCGTCTAGGATGATACTTTTATTTACAGTTTCCTGCGGCAGGTCTGGCAACCCTGTAAGTATTACCCTCCGACGGTTCTGTAGGGCTCGTTTATACGTCCTTCACAACCAACCAAATGTCTGTCAGGCAGATCCGGGAGAGACACTATCGTTTTTCCTTTCAAGATCTTACTATAATAACATCTTGGATATAGCTTAGGATAAAAAAGAAGCGAAGAGCAGTAGCATATTTTTTTTTATTTCACACCTTTACCTGTTTTTGTTAGTGGCAATAAGCCCCAGAGGGCCTCTTCTGTCAATGGAACTTTGGACCAGTGCAGGATACCTTTTTAGTGCCTAATTTGAGGGTTACAAAAGGTTAACCTCATCCATTTGCTGCAAAGGGTCCTATATGGAACTTGACTTCAAGTGACTTTTGCTGGCTTGGTAGCTTGTTGGTAGTAAGTTTGCCTGCGAAGCCGTGGATCGTGGGTTCGATCCCCACCCATTGCAGATATTTGTGTGATGAATTCAAATATTTGTACTGTGCATTTGTGCGTGTTCTCATAATGTATAATAAATACAAAAATATAAATGTATAATAAGTAATATATCAGCTTTCTGGCTTCCATAGTATAAGTTTTGCTTAGTTTGGGTTCAGATGGTGTTTTGTGTGAAATGGTCACCAATATTTATTATTCTACTGTCTCTCAGCCCCTTTCATGTTCATGCAATCTACGACGAAAGTTTGAACATCTCAGTAATTATTTATCTATGTTTTAATTGTTACTTTTATAGCAGTTCATCTCTTTCTTTTTTGTATTTGCATCTAATCTTGTCATGTGGTTTGACACACGTGCATGGCATGGCAAGCATGGCTGTGAGTTGCAAGTACTTATTTGTTGAACAATCCTACTATTTATAATAAGTATGTATGTAAAAACATACACAAATTATATCAGCTATCTGGCATAGTACAAGTGAATTGTCCACCAATATTTATTTAATTGGATAACGGGACATTCACGTATATACGGTCGGTCAATCGTACTTGAGTTTCGGCCGCGTCCGGCGGCCTTTTTCAAGGAGAGTGCGCGCGCGCGATGGCTGCCCGTTCGGCACTGCGGGCTGCCGCACGGCGCGCACGCAAACTCAACGGCTGTTGCGGGGGTGCAGGTGAGGGGGTGCGAGAGGGTTGCGCAGGAATACACTCAAACTCTTCATCACTGGTGAGCTGCGAGTCAGGAACATTGCAGCACACTGAGCTCACTCATATCGCGAACACCATGCCGAGTACTATGGAGGCACGGCTTCCAAGCGGGCGGCACTCGAAACTCGAGTCGGATTGACCGACCGTATACCTATACGTGAGTATCCCGTTATCCAATTAAATATGTGTAACAACCACGTTAATTTGAATACTAAAATTTATTTATTTTACAAATGTCGAAGTTTGAATGTTTAGATCTTTGTTGCTCAATCATGTCGGAACAGCTGTACGGATCTGTTTGAAATTTGGAACACATGTAGATTATCGTCTGGAATAGCACAAGGGCTTTTATCGCGGTAACGGGAACTGTGACTGTAACATCGGGGGTACCTACTGTTAGTACAGACATATATTTTCGATTTATAGATATCCAGCATCTTCAAAAAGTATTAAGTGCGTGGAAAATGTAGTGTCAAGATTTGGCCAGTTGGTAAATTACGTTGGTTATTGTATAGTCTCAGAAAGGCTCGTCTCTTCGAAGGACCAGATGACAGCGTCCCGCCTCGCTCCCGCTGGTTTATGACGGATCATTAATTGCAAATACAGACTAATTGTCTCTACGTAGATTTCTTTTGATGTTTCAATTGACGTCGAGGAAAATTTTGGGGTAAATGAGGGACTCTGTGACCTTTGGAAGTAGCGTGGGGCTAGATAGATTAAAAGATAATGCCTGTCAACTCCAGTGGGCCGATATAGTAAGTTCTGGCTTTAAATTGTAAAATGTAAACAAAATATCATATATTATAACATAGAGTAACATTTTGGAGAGTGCAACTTATCTACAACTAGTATTGTGTAATATCACACCCAAGCCTTTTTTGCTCGCACCTCGAAATAGTTATACCATTTCAAAGACTCTAACGAAGACGTTTGGCTCTTATTTTGTGATAAGAATGTCTTGGCTGTAGAATGCGTTGTCTGAGTGGGTTTTCCCCGATGGTTATAATCTTGGTGTCTTCAAATCGAGAGGGAATTGTTTTCTTCTAGGCAAGCACGTCCACCGTAGACCGCGTCGTCGTTTAATATCAGGTAAGAAGGTCAAGTATAAATCTGTAACAGTTAAAGAAATAGAGGTATATATGGTAAGCAAAATGTCCTACGCTGCGCTTATAGCTCAGATATATAAAATGATATACGTTTTCTTCCGTAATATCGCTCCAAGCTTTTGTCTTCAAACTGGCCAACAGTTTGTACGTTTCTGCTAGACGGTAGAATAACTGGCAAGTGTGTGGTATTCATCCAGACGGACTCTGTATAGCGTCCTACCAATACACAGCCAGATTTCAGAAGTTTTTGTTTGCGACGTCAAAAATGTTCTGGTATTTAATTGTTTTGCTTAAAGTTGCGTTACATTGCTCTTCACTGTGCAGTATGTTGTGTAGTATGCTGTTTAGTCCAGGATCTTTGGGATAATTTTAGAATTGATTACTATCAAACTAAATTTGAGTCAATAGCTTCATTTTGATGAGACACAATTTCCTGTAACGAACTCTCGATTGTGGTAGCAAACAGATAGCTAGGATAAAATATTTCTGAGCGTAGGACCAGGATAATGTGCCACGCAATTTGTTAGACAATATGATTGTTAAATTATATTAATATTAGTTAAGTAAAAAAAAATCAGCTGGTTAGTAATAATTTATCGATACGTGTTGGAAGCTTTATTTTTTACTTCCAGCTAATATAAATATAATGACTGACAGAAATTGTTAATGAATCTTGTTAATTTAACTCTGTGCTTTTAGCAATGGCTATCTTTTGTTAACTTTAAGCAATTTCCTTACCATATTTTCCATAGAATAATCCCTAGAACGTACCTATTATAAATATATCGACGGATGAATGGCCATAAAAATATATCTCACCTGCTTTTTCCTTATTCAAAAAATAACTAACTAGAGGGAAAATCTTTCCCTGTGAAAAGATGTTACTTTAACGACATAGGGGAGGCCATCGTTACAGTCAGGACGGATCGAGAGTGAATAGAGGTTGCTGTAGAGGCGCAGTCGGCCATGCTCCCTGAGAAGACCTCGTTAGCTTGGGCCATAGAATAAATAATAATCATAGTATGTGTAGAGTGTAGAATACAGGGTTCCTGGTAAATCAGCCTGAATACATTTAAGAATATGTTCTGTATATTTAAATAAATAAAAATTTATTTTACCAATAACCACATAAGTACAAGAAACTCATAAACAAAATTCAAGAAAAATTAAACTACATTTAAATTAGCTGAAAACACAGTACCACAACAAAAAAACATATGACATTTGCCACCACTTAACACCAAATGTGGGCACTAAACAACTCATCAAAGGTTTGAACACAAAACTGACTAAATTCACCAAAAAATGACTACTGCATTATTCTAATCGGTGAAGAAGACTTTCGAACACAGACTGATCACTTTGACTTGACGCATGGAATTCAGGAGATGATGGATAAAACTAGGAACACAAACATCATTTTGTGTTTACCAGTATTAAAAACATCCATACAAACAACACATGAATATAATTGGAGAGTAAAACATTTCAATAAACTATTAACTCTAGAACTCAGAAAACACAACCATGTTACTATATTTGACCCAAATAGTACTGTGCCATTCTCCTCCTACATGTTCAACAAATTTAATGGCACAATAAATGATTACGGTGTAAGAACTATGTTTGAGTACTTGTATAGACAACTTGATGATATTGAGCGCCAATACATCAACTGCCAGGGAGGCTCGACAGGTGCTCAGCATGGATCTGAACCTAATCTTAAATTTTTTCGCAAATAAGCATATCAACATTTTGCATCAAAATATAGCAGGATTAATAACAAAATCAGAGACACTTTCACTATGCCTTGATGAGCTTCTTGACAAAAATGTACCGGTGGATGTAGTTTGTATCACCGAGCATAATATGTTGGCTGGATATGAGCAGTATCTACACTTACCTAATTACTCATTGGCAACCACCTGTAGTAGACCAACTATCAAAAGAGGTGGTAGTTGTATTCTTGTTAGAAATGGTAATGAGTGGACTGAACTTACCCAAGTAAAACAATTTTCTGTTTATAATATAATAGAATGCTGTGCAGTAAGGCTCACTAGATATAATGTTGTTGTACTTTGTGTGTATAGAATTCCATCAAGTACTCGTAGTAACAAAGATAATTTTTTTCAATCTTAGAGAATGTTCTATTGCACTTGCATAAAAATAAATATTATCACATTGTCATGGCTGGAGATTATAACATAAATGTACTAAAGCTTGATAAGACTACAAAGGACTTTGAATGCCTATTATCCAATTTTAATTTGTCATTAGCTATTAAACAACCTACTAGACCAGTAAGTCAAACTTGCATAGACAACTTTGCACATGACTTTAGGAGCAAGTGCAAGGCAGAAGTGTTGGGATTGGCTCTGTCCGACCACACCGCTCAATTGTTGAGATATCCTGTGAAAAAAATATGTATTAACAAGTATTGGCGGAAAAAATGTAGAGATTACAGTGTCGAAAATATAATAAAATTTCAAAGTCACTTAAAGAACCTTACTTTTTCAGATATATATGAAATATTTGATGCAAACTTAGCATACAACACATTTATAGATTTATTTAAGTTATTATACAACTTGTGTTTCCCTTATAGAACTGTAACAATCAATGTAACAAGAAACGCAACATGGCTGTCTCGTGGGTTAAAACTATGTAGTAAAAAGAAAAGGTTGTTGTTTAATAATTGTCGAACTAAACCTTATGAAGAAAATAAGGCAAAATATAAAAACTACACCAGATTGTTCAAAAAAATTATCAAACTGACACAAAAAGCTCAAAACAATCACAAAATAAAAATGTCAGACAATAAATCAAAAACTACTTGGCATATTATAAATAGATTGAGAAATAACTTACCTAAAATGTCCATAGATAAAATCCAATGTAATGGTCAACTTTTGACAGACCCAAAACTAATGGCTAATGCATTTAATAACTATTTTGTTGATAAAATTACTCCATTACCTAGTTCTGGTATAAATGTGACACAAAATATTGATAGAACTCAATGTTCATGGCGCCATCTACACCACATGATGTTCTCAAAATCATAAATTCCTTAAAAAACACTAATAGTGTTGGATATGATGAGATATGCACAAAATTATAAAAACTGTTAAAGAGACTATCTGTAGGCCTCTTAGTCATATAATCAATTTATGTATAAGTACAGGCACATTTCCGAGGCCCTTAAAAAGTATAATCATACCTGTATTTAAAAAAGAAAATAGGGAGCACATGGAATATTACCGACCTATTGCCCTTATACCTATAATGTCAAAAATATTGGAAAAATATTTTAACCAGCAATTCATTCAGTATTTTGAAAAATACAATATACTTTGTAATGAGCAAAAGGTTTTAGAAGAAATAAGACTATAAATATTGCTATATATGATTTTCTTAACAATGTAATGAAAATGTTGATAATAACAATGCTATCTGTACCATTTATTGTGATATGACCCAGGCATTTGACTATGTCAATCATGATATTCTTCTGAGTAAATTTGAAGCCTATGGGGTTAGAGGTAATGTCCTTGACTTAGTAAAATCTTACCTAACAGACAGAAGGCAAGTTACTAAAATTACGAAGATTAATACTAAAACTAAACAGGAGGAAATATTCACCTCTAAAGAAAGAACTGTCAAATTTGGTGTGCCGCAGGGAAGTGTGTGGGGACCGTTTCAATTTATTGTCTACATAAATGATTTTCCTAAAGTAATTGAGCATCCAATGTCACTATTTGCAGATGACAGCACAATAACAATAGCATGTCAAGATAAAGCTAATTATGAGGAAGATATCAATGCCGCACTAAATTCATCTATCCATTGGTTAAACATTAATAACTTAAAAATTAATTTAAACAAAACCAATTTCATGCAATTTACTCAAAGAAAAAATTACTTGAGTAACATAAACATAAATTATCAAAATAAAAAATTGCAGAAGTCACTACAACAAAATTTTGGGCCTAACAATAGACATGAAATTGAATTGGAAGGCACATGTTGAGATTCTCTGCAAGAAGCTGGGTAGCTCGGCATATGCTCTGCATAGGCTTGCTCCAGTGGTAAAGAAAGAGGCTCTTCTTACATCTTACCATGGATTGGTGGCATCAGTCTTGAGATATGGGATCATTTTTTGGGGGAATTCAACTGATACAGCCTCAGTTTTCAAAGCACAAAAACGATGCATCCGTGCTATGTTCGGGATGCAAGTTACAGATAGCTGCCGACAAGTATTCATAGACAACCAAATATTAACCCTGCCATGCCTGTACATATTTGAAGTTATGTGTTTTGTAAGGAATAACCCTCATTATTTTCCTCTATTGAGTGACAAAGTAAAACGTAACCGGCGTGATAAGTGTAGACTGCTCATAGACAAACGCAAAAAAAAAGATTATGAGTGACAGCATTTTTGTATGGCTCCTCTTTTATATAATAAGCTGCCAAATGCCATAAAAGAACTTAACATAACAATGTTCAAAAGTAAACTAAAAAAGTGCTGATACACAAATGCTATTATACTGTAACTGAATTTTTAAATGATAAGGAAATTAATTGGAATACTAATATTTTAGACATTGTTTAACATGAAATTTTACAATCTTTAAACCTTATTCCATTAATATCTCAATAGATATTATTTTTCCATGATGAAATTTGACAGTCAACTGACATAAGACCATATAATGATATATTGTATAATGATGAATTAGTTTGTACTGTATTACATTTTGATATTCTTTGAGTATTTACATGAATATTATAATTAACGACATTTTTGATTATATAGGTACATTTATCACACTTTATACATTCTTTGACATTCCTCACATGGATGAACTGCAAGATCTACTAATGCAAGACCTTAGACCCTGGATGGATATATTGATCAAACTCAAAAACACAAGACAATATCCTGATGAAACACAAGATGTTGGCGAAATTGTGCTCACCAAACATTTATCTCACACAAATATATATCACAACCAAATAGAAGCCAGAAATTAATCTAAGATGAAGAATCAGATGACATAAATAAAACCAGAAATTAATAGAAGATGAGGAAGAAGAAGACTTTAATCAGCTGACTATTATTTAATTATTTTTTTATTTATAAATTACTAACAAATTGTCTTGCCAGACATATTGCATGCCTCTCGCAGAGGCCAGTTTGTATGGGGCAACTTTTAAAATGTTTTGTATCATCTTATCTTACCTACAAACAGCAATAAAGATTTTTGTATTTGTATTTGTATTAAATTCATATTGCAAAGTTTCTCCCAGCCTTGACCATTGGCCCCACACTAGACACTGTGGCCCATGTTGTGGTGACAAACAATACTTGTTCTACAACTTTTGTTAAAAAAAGCATCTTCTCAAAACATTTTTTTAAAGTTGTTGTTGTCCTCTGTACTACTGTTTGGGCTTATTCGCGTCGGGACTGAATTTATTGAGCGTTAAACAGTATGCACGTAGAACGTTGCACTCTTGCTACGTAGAGTTCGATGTTTTTAGACCTGCCAAATACACTTTTTTATATTCTACTAGCTGTACCCTGCCACGCTTCGCTGTGGCACATTGTGATGCAAAAATTAGATAAAAACAATCCTTGATGCAGATTATTTATCATTGTAAAATTTCAGCTCGATCGGTGCAGAACTTTTTGAGTTTTTGAAGCGTACACAAACCAACATAACGTTTATATATATATATTCTAAGGGAAAATAATACGCTTTTTTTTTAATTGTAGTATAACGTTTGAAATAACATTCCCTTAAATTGATTCAGGCTGATTACCAATAACCCTGTATACACTTCGATAGACAATACCTCACCCCGACACGATAGCAAAACTATGAAGACATTGCAATACATTGTGGAACATATTTAGGATTCATGAGTGTTTGTATTTTTGTACATAATATACCTAAGTGAGTGTTGGAACAAGCAAGACAAACGCGTGATGGTAAGCAACTTGCCTGTTCATAGCAGCACAGTGCCACTAAACTCAACATGGCCTTACATTGCCTTACATACTTTTTCATATATTTTTCGGAATACAAAATATCTTAGGTGACTTTGCTTTTGATACTAGACATGTGTAACTGTAATATTTTTTGTACTTTTATTTGAACAAAAATAATTTATTCAGTCGTTTATTTTTCTTTTTAATCGACTTCAGTACCTAATGCTAGATTTTAAAAATAAAAATAAAACTTGAAACCTAATAATTATGAACCTAGGTCTATTGTCCAGCAATGGACGAATACAGGCTGATGATGATGATGAAACCTCGGCATCGCCGTCGGCAGCGGGGCTGGGCCCAGCTACCACCGATGGTTAGGGCGGACCTGACAATGCGTGCTGTTGCGATGCGCCTCTTGATTTATTATAAAATCATCGCAGATATTTTTGTCCCAAGACGGAAACAAACCCACAACCAACGGCTATCGGTGTAAACTCACCTACTGCGTCGCTAGGCCAGCAGACACTTCTCATTTCATTATAAAAGCAATTGAAAAGTGAACTAACACCGACCGTACTCAGCTATGCAGTAACAGAGCGCATAATTGCACCAAGCGCGCATCTTGTCTTCAATTTAGCTGAAACTTCGCCAAGTTTTGTCATTATCGCCTTTATTACACCGAGATACGAGTCAGGCGTAAGACTGTTTTGGGAAATGTACTGTGCACAAACTAAATAGAGTTTCTCGTTTTGAGGATTTCAAATGGGACTTGTTTACATGTCGCATGGAAACGCTATCGTGGATTACGAGTATAGTAATAGCAAGTAGCTGAACCGGAAAACTTTGTTTTGCCCTATTATAGTAGATATTTTAATTTTGTTGACTATATCTATCGACCTTTATACGAACAATTCTTGTACTTATGTACAAGTCTATGGCGAATTTCAAATCCAAGATGGTCGGGTGTACAACAACCTACTTAATAATATTTTTTGTTCTTATGTAGTTTTAAAAACTCACTATTTGCCGCGCTTTTTGGAGATTTTTTTTTAATGGTTCGTCATAAGTTTGTTTGTAATAAATATGTAATTTTTCCAAATAAGCCTACTAAAGTCGCTGTTGTACCTACTCGTATTTATTTATGATATTTCTTTAAATTATAAACATGGGACTTACAAGTTTGACTAAATTTCATCCCTAGATAGCTAGTGGGAACCTACTATTTGCCTACATATTCGGTAATGTGACACATAATCATCGTACTATCTCAATGTAGTACTGCTGGACGTTGGCCTCTCCCATGATACTCCACTCAGCCTTCTGTACTAACAACCTTACGTACAAAAATTAAATGGTCACTCCATCGAGTATCGCAGTCCCAACGATTAGACACATCTACCGGTACGACAACAGATACCTACATAGATATTGTGACTCGCCCACTGCTATTTCAGCTAACATAAACAAATTATAGTTTTTATCCATCGATATAAACCAACGGATGTGCCCTGCCAAACTTCAGGCGCACGGAATTATCTTCGTTGGGAAGACTGAGCTCACTCTTTCCGTTCTAATCGGTTACAGGGAGCAGTGAACGCCGGACGTTTTTACCTGTCACTATTCGTTGTCAACAACCAAAATAAGTAGAACCACAGCACGTCTCGCCGCTAGCGATAGCGATTCTAGGTTGTTTATATCGGTAAGCTTGGTTCTCTGACGAATGACTTCGGTTCGTGTAGGAACGATCCTTCAGGTAAACTTCAGCATAGCTCTGCTGCATAGCATCATTCCTTAGTGCGCAATACGACTTTAACTTGTGGCTAGTTTGTCACTATGAATTCGTAATAGCACCAGAGTAACTATTTTATCATCTGTGCCACAGTTCCATAAAAGGCATTCAAATTTCATTAGCATGCATGTACAAAAATGAAAAAAAAACATACATACGGTCGAATAGAGAAACCTCCTTTTTTGAAGTCCGTTAAAAAGGAAAACGATTTAGTAGGTAGATAGATCTATACTAGATATTTAAAAAACCTTTCAACAAATCACTTTACAATGTAATAATATTATGACGACACTTTTCTCCATAACATCATAAGCAAAGCTTGCACTATGGGAGTCAGATAGCTGATATAAGTACTTATAGCATAATATTAATTTTATCGTTTATTTTATTTATTAACGTTGTCTTTGGAAACTTGGAAACTGTACTAGTAGCTCTATCTAGATATAGTTAGAGATACTAAGAAAAGACTAACACTTCAAATTAATAACTAAAATTATAACTAGATGTCGCTACCAGTAAGTAGTAATAAAAACTTACGGTAGATGGAGTGGCTCACATTGTACTCAAATTTTTGCGATCATATTTTTTTATGGATGTCATTTTGTAATGAAATAGATGAATCTCATTAAATTCTAATCATAAGAAGAAATATAAAACTTTGAAATAAAACATGTTCTCCATTGATTTTTTTCCAATTCATCTAGATTGTCTATGGTCAAATCCAAGAAAAAAGACAGTTTGACATTATGCTTTTTTATTTGTGTAGAATAGAAATACGTCGAAGCTACGCCGGTGAACAATTTATTTCAATTACCATGTATAAGCTTGGCGGAGACGCCGCGTGTTGTCGTCCGTGGTGAAGAAATATATTTGCTGTAGCGTACAATACAAAATTCGTCTCCTGCGAGTTTCGTGCATCAAATAATGGTTTGGGAAGAAACGACAGTGACGTATCGCTATTCAGCCTTGGATATTATGGTTACGAGAAAAAGTGTATTTTGAAAATATTCCGTGTGTTTTCTGTTGAAACCGTCTGTCGGGTGTCGAATAGACAGTGCGGTGTATCGGTTTACTGTTGTGGTGTCGTGAGATCAGTGTTATGTCGGGTGGCAGAAGTATCGACAAGGAGCGCAAGTCTCCTCGAGAAAGCGGAGAGGATTCCGAGGATGAGAGCGAGATCCTAGAGGAGAGCCCCTGCGGCCGCTGGCTGAAGCGCCGGGAAGAGGTAAGTCTTGTATCTCGCAGTTGTTGCTCGCCAAATGTAGGCCAGGCCACACAAAGATAATCGTCAGCTGATTTACAAGGTTAGCTGATGTTACACAAATAAGACGCAGTTGAATTCGCGTTTGTTACGTAAATTAACGTTTGTTTTTACTCTCATGGACATGGCAGAGGCTCAAAACAATGCAACATTTTCAAAGCATTTAACGACACCGTCCAGACTTTGCCTTGAACATATCACCTGTGCTGTTTGACAGCTTTCATAATTGAGTGCTTCCTATAATGTGCACTTATTGGTTGTATGTTACTTGATATGTTGTTTCCATGTAAGCGAGCCATGGTTTTTGGTTTTTGTATCTCACAAACACAGCTTGGTCTTGTATGGACTTTTGAACGCACACATTTTAATGTTTGCTGTATTTGTAATATAACTTTTACTTATGTCCTATTATTAGTAGCATTTAAATAATTAATTACTTACTCCAACAAGTATTACATGATGCTTTAATGCTGTGCTTTAGGTCGGTCATTTATACTTTTTGAATTTGTAAAGTTTTAATAATCCAAAAGTTTTCTATGGCAATATCATTAATATTATTATTTATCTCATTATCGTTTAGATTATTAATTAAATTCACAGCTTTTTAATTTGTGAATCAAACAGAACCTTTGTTAAAAATAAAAATTACACTACTACTAGCTACAAACTACTACTTACACTAAGCACATATTAATCATCCTTACATTGAAGAATGTCTAGGGATATCTAAGATTCTATGTTATTTATCAATTAAGCATATCAAGAGAATAATTTAATAATAAACTTGCAATGATAAACCATTACAAATTATTAATTGACCGGGCAACTGTAGTTTAGCCATATAATTAATTATAAATACGATATTGTACAAAGCTAAACATTAAGTACTTTGATTCTCTAACAAATTTTTCAACTGTAAAAAATGTTCTTCACAAAAGAAAAAAATATTTATCGGTTATTGTTCTGACGCTCTTCATACAAGCAAGTGCTATGATCCGTCTGCGAAGTAAATTTCACAGGAACTACGTTCTATAAAAGACAGTTCTTTGCAAACAAACTGCTAAACAAAGAAGTATCTTGTTATTGAAATAATTCCAAATTAGTTTCAAATTAGAAATGAGCTGATTTCAAAGGAATCTTGCTCAAACAATGTATTTAATTAAAGTCACTTGCTCTTTACATCTCTACTTTGGCTTTTATTGGATGTTTGACACAACACTGTGATTTCCAATGACTAATAACTCAAACATGTGTGTTTGCTGGTATAACTCAATTGCAAATCCATGAGCATGATGTATGAAACTCCATTAAAATATCCAGAACTCATTGTCCACTGTGTGAGTACAGTTAATATCCCATAATAATTGATAAAGCTAATTTCTATAATTGTTTTGTTATTGTTGATTTCAGTGCACTTATTATTTGTAGATTCCTTTTCAAAACGGCAACTGACTAAGTTACATCTTTTGTCATGCTATTTCTGAAAAAAATTGGCAGTCATAGAGAATGCCGATAGAAGTGAAAACTAATAACTCAGAATTTGATAGCTCACTTTGGAAACGTATGCAAGTGAAACCAGATGGTGTGGCCATGACCATGGCCGTCTAGATGAGACGATCTGCTTAGCATTCCATGGATTCACCGTGTGGGTGCTGGATCCATCGTGTGTGGTAGAGAGAGAAAACTCGAGTAGATCCCGAGACTTGTGACTCGGGCGTAGGTTTAAGGGGCCCATCCCAGTTTATCCGAAAATTTCTAACATTAATAAATGTGACGCTTGAGCTCAATTCACAGGCCATAGAAACTCTGTATGTTGTGTGCCACAAGAAGTTTTCACTTCAATAATAAATCAAATAAAAATGTTAGGCATATTCTCATAATAAATGACAATTTTACATAATATAGTCATTTATTATGGGATGTTATATATTATCAGCAACAAGTCAACAGTTACTATAACCTTCTCACTAGGGCCGTAGGCATCTCTTATGGAGATGGCAAGTTTTTTTTTTTTTTTTTTTTAACTTTTATAGGTTTACACTTGACCGCCATCTCGCCTGATGTTAAGCGACGATGCGGTCTACGATGGAGCGTGTTTACCTAGAAGAAACCGATTCACTCTCGATTTGAAGACACCAAGATTATAACTATCGGGGGAAAACCCACTCTGGCAACTCATTCCACAGCTTAGATGTTCTTATCACAAACGTAGAGTCAAACCTCTTCGTCCGTGTCTTATGTGGATTATTATGTGGATCGCACCTAGCAGCTGCCACCCGAACCATCCGAGGTACCCTTGTGCTAGTTGTACAAAATGTAGTACTCATTGAGTGAGTATGGTACATATATGGAAAGGCATCAGGGATATTCGCTATCATCAGATCCTCAAAAACTTGAGCACCACAAACACTGGGAAAAATAGCACTTTGTACAACATTTGATGTGATTCCAATAGCTTCAAAACAATATAGGTCTCAATCTATCTATATGTACCTTAATTGTCCCAATTATACATTTCAAATTTACAAAATAGTAAATTTCTGTTCATTATTTTCTTAAGATTCTGCACTGTTCCCATTTATAATTCGTTGTCACTATTATGTTTAAAATACTTCAATGATACTTTTATTGGTCTGTGAAACTAGGTTTTTACAAAATTGTGTTGTTGTGTGAGAGACCAGAGAAACGTTCGCTAGTTTCCACCACAGTTTGGTATACAAACATTTCGTGTTGTTTTGTGTTTTGTGTTTGGGTGCGAGAAAAAAAAGGGAAGACCGAGACATGGTAAAAACCTTTCTACAACAAGACGAAAATGACGGTTACAAAGTGCACGCTATGAATTTAGAAATGCAAAGTGAGTGGTTAACCATAGGTGAGTTCTGTATCCCATTAGCTCTAAAATGGCGCACCTTGATCTATGACTGGTCCCCTGCCTTATTAAAATTTTATCTAAATGCATTCCAAATGACCCTCCCTGACCAGAGTAACTTGGTAAGGTGGGGAAAAGCCTCTGAAAAATGTTGCTATACTTGTGGAGAGGCGATATGTACAGCAAGGCACATATTGGTGGGATGCAAGGTGCTCCTTAATGGGGGTCATTACTCACGGCGTCATGACAGAGTACTTGAAATCATACGTGAAGCCATGAGCCTTTCGGTAGCTAGAGCCCAAAAGGATTGACGACAAACAACAGACAAATTAACTTTGTAAAAGAAGGCTCAACTTCAAACTCCAGGAACAAGCCTTACTCAATCCTGGGTACAGCACCTGATTGGACTATTTTAATGGACACGTATGAAAAGCACTACAAAATCCCAGAGGATGTGGGTGTTTCGTCATCCAGACCGGACATTTTCCTTTTTCTAGAGCTACGAAACGCATAGTCCTTGTAGAACTTACCGTACCGTGGGAAACTAATATACCTAAAGACCACGCGATGAAACAAAATAAGTATTACGACCTCCTAAACGAATTAACAAAAAACGGCTATGTAGTTAGTTTATACGCTGTAGAAGTGGGAGCGAGAGGTATACCAGCAAAATCTCTCTATAACCTACTGAAAGACCTTGGCTTATCCAGAAGTGCTGTAAGTTCTATACTAGAACGTGTATCTAAAGCTGCACTAGTAGGCTCATATCAGATTTGGCTGGGCAGGAGAGAAAACGAGTGGTGAAGGTGAGTGTTGATGTACGTCAGAAAGGGCCCCTTAAACCTACGCCCGAGTCACAAGTCTCGGGAACTACTCGAGTTTTTCTCTCTCTGCCACACGATGGACCCGGCACCCGCACGGTGAATCCATGGAATGCTAAGAAGATCGTCTCATAATATGTGGACGATAAGTATCTCTATATATATCATCTATAAATGTAAGGAAATTGTTTTAAAACCTTGCTTTTCTTTTAATTAAATTACACAATCCCTATTGTATTGAGTTGATGTAAGTACAAATGCGGACACAATTTTGTCAAAAAAATCACACTATACATGCAACTCACTCTTTGTGGTCGCTCCCTCATGACTTAGGATCGTGGTCTTCGCTGGATGGGGATGCTCTACACCTAGATTTTATTATCTGCTTCCACCGGTGTCTGCTCATTGCGTCTCTGACCGTGCAAAATTTGGTTGATGAAGAGCCTCTCACTTGATCGCTCCATCTAGTTGGGGATCTTCCCCAGGCTCGTTTACCCTCTGTATTTCCAACTATGATCAGCTTTTCAAGGTTGTCATCTCCCCTTCTCATTTACATATTATGTATATGTGGTGGGTCCCTACCTATCCACTAACTAAACTAGGCTGCGCCTGTATTTTGGGCACCCAAGAGTACAGTTTATAGCAGTAGACTTGCCCTGATCGGGGTATAAGGAGTTTTTCATGACTTGATGATAATAATAATAAAACCAAACATAGAGAATCAACATCAAAACAAAGGCAATTTTCCTTATCTTAGCTATGCCCTTATCACTGCAAATGAGCCTCATTATTTTTAAGGTATTTTAATACCTTAAAACCTCAATTACCTCAATAAAGATAATTTGTTTTAATATTATTATTTTGGATTGACCGACCTTATATACGTGAGTGTCCTGTTATTATTTAAACAGCTATTGTTTCAGGAAATCAATGTGAAAACATACATATTTAACAATATCTATTGCAATATCAGAACCCAGATAGACTGCAACAGGAAGGCAGACAGCAACAAACATAAATAACTTACAATAAAGACTGGACTACTTACGTACCATACTGACAGGCCTTACACCAGGCACATCTGTATTGGCCATAGTATCTGTATTGTATAGTAAGTAAGTATATGTCATCATAAAATTGCAATCACTGTCATTTTACAATATAATAAGTAGGGATTATAAACCACGGGAGGTTAGTTAAACTAAATTCGTTATAGTGTAATCTCACGATTTTTACAATTTTACAGAGACATAACCATAGATTAATATAATGAAGCATACAAAATATCTAAGTATAGTTTAAATATAAGTGCATAAGTAAATACTTAATGTAATTTACCTAAATAAATATATTTTCAAATATTTATAAAAATTAAAAGAAAATATTGTAAAAAAACCTATAAGTAGGTTCAAGATCCTTAAATAACAAATGTTTGTTTTTTTTAACAAAGAGTGATGAGACGAGCAGGACATGTGTCTGATGGTTAGCAACATACCTGCCACATAACAGCACAGTGCCACACAGTTTTTGGAACATGAAGAGTCCAAATCATTACCTAGCACTGCACTGCGCTCGTCGCCCAGAGATCTAAGATGTTACATCTCTAAGCCATATAATTTCTCTGGAAACATTGCCCGTCAAACTGGAACACAGTAATGTTTGCACATTTCTGCTTGGCGGTAGAATAACTGGCAAAGGTGTGGTACTTCCCCAGGCGGACTCAGCCAAGAGTCCTACCACTACTTAGCAGGGCTTACTCTGACAGGTCAAGGATGTAATCCACTATGCCAACGTATTTGCGTGTTGGTAGACGACAAAATGTCGACAAGGACGGATCATCATCATCAGATCATCATTAAATCTAGTGGTGATGACAAACTCTTACATCTGCACTTAGAAAAGTACTGTAGAGGTTTAGGCGAAATTTAAATCTACGACCTCAGAATTGTGTAATCGAACGCTCTAGCGACTAGGCCACCAGAGCTAATATCCAATCGTAAAATACTACCTTACTTATTTAATAGGCATGATCACTTGAAAAACGAAAAAAAAATGAACACGCATTTTTTTCGTTTCACAAACAAAAAATTACGAAGAAACCGTGCTTAGAAGTTTCGAGTGACGTCACTTCTTTGTACGATTATTACGAAGACGTGACGTCACAACAATTTATTTATTTATTTAAGTACCTGTGAATAATTTGACTGAAACAAAAAAACACGTGTTACTTACATACATACTTTTTCATATAATCTTCCCTGACGGATTAATTTGGATAGTGGGTATATTTTTGACCCATCATAATGATTGACTACTTACCGATAATTAATTGATAAATATCTCGTACAGTAAAAAAGCTTACTGACCGCCCGACATCCGCGCCTATCATACACTTTCCCCGCGGGTCAACGACCCCTTGCGATTCGGCGCCCGCGCATTGCTCACTGTCACTTTCTAGGCCTAGGGTCTAGGGGAGCACTTGAGATTTGAGCTAGGCCGCGCAAGAACGAGACAAAACATTACTTATGCAGCAGTTAGAGAGGGAGCAGTAAATTTGTCCAAAGTTTACAATTTAGTAACCACCTTTATTCTACAACGGTTATATTATCGTACTAATATTAAAGTCAATTTGTATTAGAAATGCAATCGTGGCGCTCTCCGTCGATTTCAGATAAGTTTGTACGCCTAGTGTCTGAGTTAATGGAGCTTAGATGAAAGGCGTTAGATTTGATGTTATGAAGGCATGTTAGTGCTTTCATAAAAGAAATCTGATGGCATAATAGCTATAATAAACTAGTTTCTACCTACTGAGATGTCCTTTAATATAACGGAATCTTTCATTTTTTTTGTCGGTAACAGGGATGGTATATATTATACGTATACATTGTATCCATATATTCTATCGAAATCAATGGAGCGTTCCATGATATTATATTATTCGTTTCTTATCAATTTTATTAAAACTAAAATTAAGTAGTAAACTGTATGAGTTTTTTTTAACTGTAATAGGTTCGCACTTGACCACCATCTCGCCTGATGTTAAGCGATAATGAGATTACGATGGAGCGTGCTTACCTAGAAGAAACCGATTCACTCTCGATTTGGAGACACCAAGATTGTAACCATCGGGGAAAACCCACTCAGGCAACGCATTCCACAACCTAGCCGTTCTTATTACAAACGTGGAGTCAAATCTCTACGTTCGCGTTTTTGGAACATCAACCATGAAACGATGTCGCCCTTTTGTGGAACGAGAAGTCCGATAGAAGAAAGGGCAAGGTGGTATTAGATCATGTAGATCAGTTGCACACTCTCCGAAGTGTATCCGATAAAAAACCGATAAGCTAGCGATTTTGCGCCGATGATCAAGACTTTGAAGTCTTTTACGCACAAGAGTGTCATTGCCTATAAGTCTTTTGGCACGTCTCTCAATAGATTCCAGAGTCCCCAGCTGATAATACAGGAGCGAATCTGTGCTTGATATAATGTGAGCAACTTTTCAGAATTGAAGTATCTTCGCAATTAATTGTTAAATCGAAGTTGGATGTTGTAGTTTTCAAAAATATATACTTACATACTTAATTAGTTATTTGGAAATAATATTAGAATGACGTCACATTTCCTGAAAGACGTCAAAGAACGTATTTAGTCAAGTTTCGCGTATTTCACCGGGAAGTACTCTCGGAGTGATTTATGGAATTGTTTGGTTTTCTCAGTATTGTTCGGATGTCACTCGGCCGACGATTCTTGCAGATATATTAGATTCGTTGACGTGCGTTTGTGTGAGAGGAAGAGAAAGAGTGACAGTGAAAGAGTATGTAAAGGCAAAATAAATGAGGTGTGTATGTGTGTGTCCGAGAGAGAGAGGGTGACTGAGTATGTATAAAGTCATTACCTAAGGGGATGTGTTTGTTATGTTTGTGTGCCTGCAATCTGCAAAAGTGAGCAAGTCAAAGTATTTTCGGCATAACTGTGTTACGCGTCAATTAATGAATAAAACAATAAAAGTAAGAGCATAGAAATACATAGAGTACTACTTATTTAAAGTATAGAAATAAAATGACATTGTATTAAGTATGTCAATTATCGTATTGATCAACGATTTGTCAACAAAAAAAATACTTACTAGAATAGTAATGTACAAATGATTTTTTTAACTTTGTTAACCTAGCTTTGCCATCACTTTCTAAGAATTCACTGTAACCGTGAAAAGGTTGGTTGAATTTAAGTAAGTATATGTATGTGTCAGAAATAGAGCGAGGGTGTATGTGAAACCAAGTCAAAGTGTGTGTAGATGTGGAAGGGAGAGTGAGTGTTGAACAAAAAGAGATACTAAAAGCCAAACCAAGCTGGTATTGTACATAACTAATTCTTGCTAGACACTAGACACTGTTCAACACATTACTAAATGAAATTTCGGAGAACTCATAAGCTACAGTCAGTCAGTACAGTTGTATTAAAACATAATTATTATACTCGCTTAATGCTTGACAGTTTTCTGTACGATAATTATTATAATACATTGAAGTAATTATTTTGAACTTTGAAAACGTATACAAATTGTATGTATGTATGCTCTATAATATATGCTATATGTAATCTCTTGCTTTTGTTTTTATTTTAATTGACGTGTAAATTGTACATTTATCAATAAAGAACTTTGACTTTTGATTTTGCTACTTTTTACCCAAAAAATATGCAGAGTTCATTAAAGACTGGTTCCTTTTATAAATTCTTCGCTGATTAAGTAGCGGTTTAATAGGTGCTAGATTAAAATAGTTGTGAACGAAGTCGAAGACAAGAAAATGCTGTAATGCTTCAAATAGACTGACTTCACTAAAGGATTTTTTAAGAAAAACCGCGCTGTGACCGATTAGGGATATATATTGTATCTTAATATTCTAAAAACTCGATATTATGAACTACTAGATGTACCCCGCCGCTGTACCCGCGATGCCATAGGTAAAAATATACCCACAACAAAGATTAGCCTATGTGTCATTCCACACTATATATATGTGTCATTCCACACTATATATATAATCTGTGGTTCAAATTTCAAGCCGACACGTTCAGCGATCCCGACGTGATTGACCAACAAACATCTAAACTTTCGCATTTAGAATGTTAAAAGGATACTCGATATTATGAACTATATGTTACTGATTGCGTTATATGATGTACCTCGCTCTGTGCTTAAAATAATCGCACGATGGTGAGTTCTTTAGAAAGGGCATGCTTCGAGCATTTTTATGTTTGCTTATAGGTATGCTCAACGTATAAATATGCGTAATTGTAGTAAGGCCCTACGCTGCCCGGGCTACCAACATCATCAGCCTATCTTAGTGCACTGTTAGACAGGCCTCTCGCCACTTAGTCCTTCCTATCTTCAGCTTTAGGTCTCCATACCCTGCCTGATGTCTTCCGTATATTGTCACTATATCTAGTCTCAGGGTATTTTACACTACGTGTACTGGTCTGGTGGTACGCGGTCTCCACTAAGAACGCGTCCTGTTCCAACGGTTGTCACGTTACGCCACCAAAATCATTTGCCTTAAGTGGGAATTGAATCCACGACCTCCGACCCCGCTGACTGATCTACTACTTACTGCCAAAAATGGCAATCGAGCAATATCTGTGCCTAATATTATAATATAACATGAGCAATATGTTTGGCATTCAGCCGATAAACGCGTTCTGGGGTAATAGGTCTCCTTTCTTTGTTTCACGTATTTACAGGTCGATTTGTTCCGCGGCTCGCAACGGCAGGAATCTTAATTTGCGGATGGCGACGGTCCCAGACTGTATTATCGAATAATTTGTTGGAATTGCAGACCTCATTTACATGAGGAATGCTAACGTAGGCTAGAAAATATGGTTTCGGTAGGTTAACTTTTCTATTTCTAGTTTGTTTTCGAATTAAGTTTAAAGCTTGTAGCGAGTTACGAGTAACTCTCTGAACAGATGGGAGAAGGATCGAAAAAACTACTAAGAGACCTGTCGTGGGATAACCGTAGGTACGAGTACCTGGGTGAATTAAGCTATGCTGATGATGATAATATGTACTCATGTCTTTTCGAAGACGATAGTTTTGCTTAATTTCACATAAATATGTTTTGTAGTGATAGGGCTCTTCGCAGAGTCCGCCTGGGGAAGTGCCATACCTTTGTCAGTTATTCTACCGCCAAGCATTACTTTGCAATCATTACTTACTGTGTCCCGGTTTGAAAGGCAATATTTCCTGAGAAATTACTAGGCTAAGAGCTAAAACACATTATATCTCCGGGTGACGAGCGCAGTGCGGTGTTAGGTAAAGATTTGGACCGTTCATGTTCCAATAGCTGCGTCTCACTGTGTTGTTATGGACAGTCGTGTTGCTTACCATCAGGCACATGTCCAGCTCGTCTTGTCACTCTATACTATAAAAAAAACCGTGGCTTTAGTGGATACTGTTTTTTTAAGTTGTTAGACGTGTTAAATTGGCTTATATTAAAAGTAGATCTTTATGACTAGCACTAGACTTAGTTTATTGCGCGCACCGGGCAATAAACTAATAACAGCAATAGCAAATGTCAGCGTGGTGCTGCCGTACAACTGAACAAACTTAATGACTTCTATTCCTGTCGTCGCGAACAAACAACTAGGTTAGTATAGTTGTCCGAAAGGTCGCCTCTTCACCTCGAGTCTCGGGTACTCGTCAATTGCCGAATTGCGCACTCCCGTCGCTCTCAATGCCGAGACGGTTGACGGCACCTTGAGCCTTCTGCCCAGGACACAGGGTCCGTTTTCCCCGGAGAAAGTTTCTAGACCAGTTTTTGTATGGCCTTGAATACTACGATAATTTGCCTGAAGATTTATTTTTGTCGGACTGTCCACGGACTTTTCGTATATAGTAGGTACATAGTATACGTGTTTTGCTTGTAAAACTTTATGTACTTACTAGCGGCCCGTTCCGGCTTCGCTCGGATATTGTCACATAAAGCCCATCAATCGAAATAAAAACCATCCTATCTTTTAAGTTGGATCAATCTACACACGGTGTCCAAATTTGATTAAAATCGGCTGAGTAGTTTAGGAGTCCACGCGGACAACCATCGTGACAGGAGATTTATATATATTAAGATTACACTAATAACAGTCGATTGCTTCTAGGAAAGCATGCTCCATCATAGACGGCATCGTCGCTTAACATCAGGCGAGATGGCGGTCAAGTGTAAACTTATTTATAAAAGCGAAAGTTTGTGTTTTTAAAATGTCAATGTTTGTTCACACATTTTATCTCTGTAACGGCTGTATGAATTTGAATAAAATTAAATATGTAGTACATATGTACATTAATACATAAACTAAGAGTACTTTAAAGTTAGTGGTTGTTAAGCCGCGTGTTCTTTGCAGAGCAGCTAGGTAAGAATTAAGCTGCATTGTTACCTATGACCCCATCGATATAATTAAAGAAACGAATATGAGGTATGCCATAATCTAAAGACAACATAAAGTGGCGAAAATTTGTTTGAAAAATTTGAAAATTGAATTGTCAGCGAACGTACACAACTCCTTGTTGCGACTGAGACTAAATCAGGAGACGTCACCTGATTTTGCATCGCCATAGTAGAAGCGCGTTTGCCGCTTCTGCGTTTTTAAGAGTTCGATGTATGACCCTAATACAATTTAATCTAAAAGGTTCATGCTCAAATGTCAAACGACACTTTTATTTTTTGAAGACTATGAAATGAGATAATCAATAGAGGTAACGTCGAATTAAACCGACCAATTTTAAAAAGTAGTGGTCCGCCCCGGCTTCGCCCGTTCTATCTCAACTATATCGTTGTCGTTTACAAAGCTACCACGAAACGGGCATTGACAGAGATGTGACAATCAAACAGCACGCGCCGTTAGAATCAGATGTTGACAATAAAACGAAATTCCTAATTTTCTTACACGTTCTGCTGTCACAAAACTCTAGTAATGTAGTGGTAGGACTCTTTGGAGCCCGCTTGGGGAAGTACTTACAACGCTTCTATCAGTTATTCTACGGCCAAGCAGTAATGCGAAAACATCGTTGAGTTCCGGTTTGAAGGGCAATGTTTCCCACTAAATTACAGGGCGTAGTGATAAAACATCGTACATTTATTTGTGACGAACGCAATACAGTGGTAGATAATGATTTGAACTCTTCATGTTCCAATAGCTGTGTGACTACTGTTATGGGTAGGCATGTTGTCTACCATCAGGTACATGTCCTGCTGGTCTTTTTATGCTATACTAAAAAAAACGTAGTTGTCGCCAACTTATACTGTTGGCATAAAACTCTAGTATTACAATGTACCTAGACAGGGTTAGGAAGGAAAAGGCGCGCTCGAAGGTTAACTGAGTTCAAAGCTGGAGTCAAAGCTTTCTATTCAGGTCTCGCGTGATAAATCAATAGGACCCAAATTACTGGCCATGTGTAGTCATTTAACTAAATCTGGGCTTTGACAATGTGGGTACTTACTTGTACTTCGGGCAGTCTTGTAGTCTTATGAAATATATTTGTACGAGTATGTTCGCTACTGTGATTACCACAGTACCACACTAGGTATTTGATTTGCTCTAATATTTTACCTTTTGTAGCTTTATACCTGTCTGCCATCTCGCTTGCTGTTAGTTAGTATTTAACAAAACATGTGTTTTAATCTTATACCTTTAAACGAGCAATTCTTGTAGGTATATACGAGGGGTGATCCAAAAGTAATGATAATCAATAATAAACACAATGAATAAAATCAAAAACTAAATTTATTTCTCAACATAGTCTCCTAGCAAGTCTATACATTTAGTCCATCTCTTTTCTAAACCTAAAAATTCCTTAGAAAAAAAATCTTTATCTTGACTCTCAAAAAAGTCCTCAACCGCGGCCATCACGTCGCTATCATCGTCAAATTTCTTGCCCCGGAGGTGTTCCTTGAATCGTGGAAAGAGATAGAAGTCACTGGGGGCTAGATCTGGTGAATAGGGGGGGTGTTCCACCAGCTCAAAGCCCGCTTCCTGAATGGCAGCCATGGCAATTGCAGCTTTGTGAACCGGTGCGTTGTCTTGATGGAACAGCACTCCAGCCCGCAGTTTGCCTCGCCTTTTCTCCTTAATAGCCTCCCGCAATCTTCTTATTTGTTCTGCATAGTAGGAGCCTGTAATAGTGGCCCCTTTTCCAAGTAGTCCACCATGATTATTCCTTCAGCGTCCCAAAAACAGACGCCATAACCTTCCCTGCTGAGCTTGACACTTTGAATTTCTTCGGCGTCGGTTCATCGGATCGTTTCCATGTCATCGATTGTTGTTTTGTTTCAGGATCAAAATGGTGGATCCAGGTTTCGTCCATGGTCACAAAACGTGACAAAAATTATCCTTGTCTGCCTGGAACTTTTCGAGATTTGCTCTTGACATGTCGACTCGTTTCTTCTTTTGCTCGTCGTTTAACATTTTCGGTACCCAACGCGCGGAGACCTTTCTCATATGCAATTCGTTCACAAGGATTCTTTGAATGCTGCCATATGAGATCCCTGTGACCTCAGCTACATGCCTGATAGTCACTCTTCGATCTTCCAATACAACTTCTTCAACTTTTTTCACATTTTCTCCAGTGAGGGACGTCGATGGGCGCCCTTCGCGGTGTTCGTCTTCCGTCGATGTTCTTCCCAGCTTAAACTCCTTAGCCCAGCGTGCAACTGTGGAATATGGAGGAGAACAGTCCCCTAATGTTTCCACCAAGTCGCTGTGTATGTCTTTGGCAGACATTTTTTTCAAGCAGAGGTATTTAATGACAGCTCTGATTTCGTGTTTTTCCATTTTGATGTTCACTCCTTGACAGTCCGTATTCAAATGAATGTAGCTCCCGGGAATCGTGGCCTATTTATGTAATTGAGCAAGTGACTGTAATTTTTTTGTATTTTTGTGTGCACTAGAAATAACTGATTATCATTACTTTTGGATCACCCCTCGTATATAGATAGAATCTGAATCTCGGAAACGGCTCGAACGATTTTCATGAAATTATGTATACGGGGGGATTCGGGGACGATAAATCGAGCTAGCTAGGTTTTATTTTCGAAAAACATCATTTTATGCGCGTTTTTAGACAATGAAAAACTCCTACCATGTCATTAGAATACGATAACTTATTTCGACACTATTCTCTAAGTCTAAATGGCTCAGACGGAATACGCTCGCCCTCGGAGCCAACAGGCCCCGGTTCGAATCCTGATGGTTACACTCGCGTCTTTTTTTTTGTTCTTTTTTTCTGACAAAATCTTTTACTTAGAGTTCTTTATAAACATATTTAAACCGAGCAAAGCTCGGTCAACCAGGTACTTACTTATTAAATGGACTAACTTACATTTCTTTTCAGGCAACCCTTATAGTAGGTTTCCTGGAAATGAATACTTCTACTATCTTCTATACTTTACTATCTACTTCTTCTATAAATACTTCAAATAGATGAGTGAGTAGCACTTGTAATAATTATATTAATTTATTTTTCGCCTTTGAGTGCCTATTTGTGGTTTTGAAGTCGGTTTAATTTTTTGTACTAAAATAGTTTATTTCAATTAACTTATATTTTTCCTTTTCTACTGCTGTCAAATAAAGTGTTTCCTGCTTGTTTTTTTTTTGTTTGACACTTTGGCATTCGATTGTGGCGGTAGTTTTTTTTTTTTCATGAAGCAAATGGAAAAGAAATCGATATGCACTTCTGAGAACACATCTAATTGCACCGCCTATATCTTTAGCGCCCAAAGTTCAGTAAAGCGAGAGCTTGACTCATCCATCATGTCTAATTTTTTACAAGCGCCCGCGCACCCGAACCGACGACCTCTCGTATCGGGGCTCGTATTGCGATGTAGTAAGAATCATAATAGAATTATGATTTAGATTGTTTAACACACTTTCGCGGGCATTGACACAGATGTACGCCGCGTTGGTTTTTGTCGTGTTTTTTTGCTGAGAAGTGAAAATCACCCTCGCGCATGCTCTTCTCCTAATAAAGGTGCGCTTCCGACAACGATAGCTGCGCCGAAAGTCTCGATCGAAAGCGGCCGCGACCCAGACCCTCATTTCTGATTCGAATATTTATCGAATATTTTATTGCTGTTGCATCAATACGACGAATCGATCTGTCTGTTCGATGAATATAATTAGCTACGCGCGACAAGGATAAATCGAAGCCTACATTATGAATCATTTGGGAAGTATCAGTAGGAGAGTATTATTATCTTTGCTATGTTTACTATCTCACCTATCCACCTTAATAAGAGTCTTAATTATTTGTTACATTAAATTTGAATAGATTCTACTAATATTGTAAACGTGGAAATTTGGATGTTCAGTATCTTGACTGACTTGCAATTCTTTTTTTTTTTTGTATGTCCCGATCTAATGACCGGGCTCTCGGGTTTATCCATAACATGTAGTGGGTCAAGGGTGTCTTTTCCCACTTATCACAATAATTTGCAATTCAGAAAAAATATTTTCCAAAAACATTGAGAATATCTTAAAGAATATTTCTATTTTAAATTCGCAAAATTTGACCCGTATGAATAATAAGTACTAGTACGAAAAAGTACTTTTTTACTACTTAACCCTTACATACAAATTTAACATACAAATTTGATGAAGGCGGAAGTGTTTGGGTTTATAAGTGTGTGTATGTTTGTGTTACCTAGATGACTGGGTAATATTCAAATACTACTTAGATCTAAACTACAGAGTTAATTTGTTGAGCCGCTGGTTATATTCCGCAAGTGGTAGACTATAGTCTGAAATAACACATAGGGTTCATAATGTCGAAAAAAATTTTTTAAGCATTATTCCTATTTTGATTTCACAAAATACGCATACAGTTCGTATTTTGTGAAGTCATTAAGTCGCGTTCATGTAGCCGCGTCGTTACCGGCTCACTGGAATGCCACCTTAATATTTTAGGCTATTTCTGTGCGGGTGAAAGTGCTCTTCTGCTGACGTTATGGCAATTTCGCATCGAGACGTTTATGTAGATGTGCCATCGGCTACATCATTCACGCCTTCGAGAACACCGTTTAAGACGCGTCAGAACAATTCGCTTGATTCGCTTGTTACATAAAATTTTACTTTACGTCCACTACGGAGAAATGATAAAACTGAGATGTCTTTAAATGGGATGTGACAGTTTAATCCAGTTCTCTGTTGTTGAGATTACATTTTTTGCTTTTAGAGGTTGAATACCAAAGATCTCAATACACAGATGTGCCCTCCCAAACTTCAGGGCGCACGGAACCATGCCATTGTTGAGAAGAGTGAGCTCACTCATTCCGTTCCCGTCTGTTGCAGGAAGCAGTGAACGCCGGACGTTTATATTTAAACTATTCGTAGTCAACAACCAAAATAAGTAGAACCACAGCATATCGCGCCGCTAGCGATTCTAGGGGTCAAGTAGATTGGTTACGACACACATAGAGACGCAGTTTATTACCAATTTCAAGTTACTCAGGGCACATCCATTGGTTTATATCGATGTTGAATACATATTTTTTTGCAGTTTATTGTACCATGTACACAGATATATACTGACGAAAGCAGGTAGTTGACGCAAAAGTTTCTAATCGAGGAAAAACCTACCTTTAAACTACCTTTTTCGATCTTTTGATACGATAACTAACTAAAGTTTTCGAACTCGAAACTAAAATCTCGTCAAAACACACTGACTTTGTTAAAATAACCACGATAAATATAACGTAGTGAACACCAAAACGTCGATTGGGTAAAAGTAAGACCAACATTAGGTAAAATGTAGACTACCTTGTATAGACGCTGAACACTTTTCACTAATTTTACTAATGTTATCATTATATTTTTGTTTGTTTGTGAACACAAAAAAAAACTTTTGTGTAAAAACGACTTTTTTTAAATAATTATATCCACTATTTATAACTTAAAAAACAAAAGGAAATTTCGTTAGTCTATTATTGGCATTGAACTTCTAGCAACGCGGTCGAGCCTTAGAGGCCGACGCTAAACCATCCGGTTTCGAGCAAAAAAAATATATTCATACTCGTAAGATGACGTCCAATCCGAACGGAATGTGTCATGCGATCTCGATGTTTGCGTTTCTTATGAATTGTTATTTCTCTACCCACGCGTTTTTTTTTTCGGAAGACATGAATGGAAAGTGGTAGGTATGTCCCGTATTAATAAACTACTTTCCGTATGTCAGGCCGGCGTCGGCGTTGACAGCGGTATATTTTTGTATTTTTTTTATCTATTTTTAGTGGCAATTTTGTAGTATATTTATTACTGTTCGTGCGTCTGGTGAAAAACAGCTTCCATCGCATTTGGAATGGTATATAACGGTGAAGGACAATATCGTGAGACACTTATGTTCCTCAATGTTGTCAATAAAATTGCATTACTTCAAATGTCGTCCTCTGAATTCGATGTAAAGGTACGCAGAACCCTGGCTGCATCGCCCTGGTGAAAGGCGGTGGTGTTACACCAGAAACGACTGACTGGCTGACCAGGAGTCACCGCCCTCTTTACGTAAACGACACCCCATCGCGCTGAGTTTGTGACCTTTTCAATTGATCGCGAAATCTCATTAGGCTCCATAATGTTCTTTACCACAACCATAATTGGAAGCCCTGGAGTCGGGCCATAGAAACCACTTAATTAGATGCTATATACGAGCTAGCACATAAACTGAGACAGGGTGTCGTTAGCGTTACCTAAATAGGTAATCAGAGTCGCTGTGTGCGACGCACCAATTACTGGAAGAGAAACATCAGCAGATTGTTTAAGTATGGGTTATGCTCTAAGACATAAAACGACAATTGAGCTCATTCGAAGTTGCTCAAACCCCCACGAACTAAATTAACTTTAAATGATCTTCATACGGTTGAACAGATCGGAGGAGGTATAATCCATCGTCTGTTATACCCACGGCCCACGGCAGCGACTGGGCGACCTCTCCGACACCACCCTCCGGAGTACACGATCGCCCCGGAAAGCATAACACCAGCCTATAAACGGCCTTGATAGTCTGAATACACGTTGACACCTCTAGAGCGGCATAAAAAATGATATTCCATTCCGTCAATGGGTTTTTCGTGGAATCCCGGCCGTAACAGATGGGCCGATAAGGTGCTGTGTAAACAGCTCATTGTTATTTCGGCTGCCCTGACATTGGATGTCATTTTTCATAGTTATTAAACGGGCGCAATAGACTGGTTCGGATATTGAACATAATAGGCGTTTTTCTATTATCTTCCTCACAATATTTTTCACGGTTTGAAGACTTTAGCAATGATACCATGCCAAATTTGAAAATTAGCAGATATGAATAGTATAATTTCAAAGATAGCCAACTCCATTGTAACTTAGAACGCATAGAAATTAGAGAAGACGGTTCATTACATAATGTAGGTGTTTAGAAGGATCTATTTGCTTGACTAACGTGGATTTAGATTAAATCGTATCCTAAGATGAGTTGTATTCCAATAGTTATTGTTATGATTTGTAAAACTTACTACGTTAATTCAATATTTAGCTAGTTTAGCTAGCCATACTAGTAGTGTTGTATAGCTAATTCATATTATAGCCTAAAAAGTTTTTAAGTAATATAATATAACCATGGATATATAAAAAAAACCTTTTTATACGTCCATGTAATATAATCTACATGTATTTTGTTTTTTAAATAGCATTACGCATTAGGGATAATATATATTTGTTATTTTTATTGCCTTCGCCGTGCCATCTTGTTTCGTGTACACGCAGCATTAAACAAAAGTTGTGTTTTTTTACGAACTTTGCAAAATCGATTTAAGTAGGTATGATTATGATCGCGAATCGATGCAATGATGTCAATTCAATGATTAAAAAATCTGTACAATAGAAAAGATCGGCCATCCCTGTAGTAAAGCCGAAGCTAACGGAACACTTGGAGGCACGTCTCCTGAAATGAGATTGTAAGTTTATGTAACGCGGCTTGCGCTTACTGCCGTCCTTCTCATAAATTCTGATTTATTCTTAATCCCGCGTACGGGACCAATCCTTTTACCCGTACTATTTTGCCTACTATTGAATTTATGCGATTTCGATGCAAAAATTACTTTACAATGTATTGTGTTTGTGCCGAATTCGTAGCAGCATGAATTTTAAAAGAATATCAGCTCCGTGTGTCTACGCTCATATTTTGAAAACATGTGTACTATGTATTAGTCTTTGTTAGAGCAGAATACTATTTTTTTTACTAACATATGGCATAACATATGGCCATTGGTCTCGGGTGGCCTTTACTGCCTACTGACCTCTTCTACTAATCATACCGTCGCCGTATCTTCCCAAAGCAGGTATCACAATATTGTATCTATTTTTCTCTAACGAAACAAACTCACCGCAACACGCATCCGAAATATAAACCGTATTAAGTCGAGCGTCAGATGCAATCTGATTACAGAGAGTTAATTAAACCGTATCAAAAGTAATTGAACCCTTATTACTTCTCTTGAAAGCCACATCGGTTCAGCGAAAACGAAATATGTCTTACTGACGTTACAGATTAATTAACAGTCACTGAACCAAAGGTATTGAGTTACAAACAGACCCAGCTTATTTCCTTAGTAACCTTAGGTGATCATAACAAAGAACTAAATTCAGATGGTTATCAGTTGCCGAAAATGATGGTGGCTCCATTTTCAATGCTCTTGTTAAATGATACGATCAAGGATAATGGTACCAGTAAATTATGAAGCTGAACCGGCGGTCTGATGATGCTGTCTCGTACAGTTATTTGGCGGAAAAAGCGGCCGGTGATCGGCGTCTTGTTGTTGGAACCTTACTTGTATCTATCACTATCAACTCTAAGAAGCTGATGTTAAATAAATGTTGGGTTCACTGCATACATTCACAAACCATTTAGAAATAAATTATTTTCACAAAAAAAAAACCGACTACCTACTATTTAAAATTAAATTTCATAAGAATGCAATATAGTATACATAAGCTATCATCACTGTCATTTTCATAATAATGTATGTATTTATATACATCAGCTATCACTAAGTCATCTAGGTATGTGAAAGTAAGTTTTAGTTTTTTGCTCATTTTTCAAAAACCGCCTCAATTCAATAAAATTCATATTGGAATGCCTCTGAACTGTGATTTACCAAACAAAAAATTAATCTTCAAAATTGGTTCATAATTGCTGGGGACCTATCGCGTGACATACATACAAAAAAACATACAACCGAATTGAGAATCTCCTCCTTTTGGAAGTCGGTTAAAAACAAGAATAACAGAATTTACTAAAATGTGTGTTCTTTTTTTTTCTAGGTAAGCTCCACAAAGAAAACATAATCGCTCAACTTCAGGTGAGAACGGTCAAGGGCCTCACGAAACTTCGTAAGATAGAGACTTATTTATCGAAGGAAAAACATCGCTGTGTTTGAAGGGCAATGTTTCTAGTGAAATTACAGGGCACAAAAATAAAACGTCTTATATCTCTGGGTGACGAGGGCAGCGCAGTAGAGAAAATATGATTTGGACTTTTCATGTTCCAATAGCTAAGTGTCACTGCGCTGTCTGCGCTGTTATGGGCAGACATGTTCTTATCCTCAGGCTGCTGGTCTGGGCACTCTAGACTATAAAAAAACAACGTCGCTGACTAGGGCCAGTTGGTCCGCTGCGTGTTGTCCACGTCGCGTCGCGCGCGCAGCGTCGGCTGTTATACAACCGACGGCGGCGGCGTCTGGTGCTCGCTCGCCTCGGCGAAATAACAGCATTGTTCGCGGTTGCGACATTCTCTGCTGAAATGTCGCATGGAGTGGCACAACGGCCAGAGATACACACCACACAATTATGTTACAACAAGGTCGCTGACTAGGTCCAGTATGTCCGCTGCGTGTTGTCGATGTCGCGTCGCGCGCGCAGCATCGGGCGTTATACAACGGAGGACGTCTGGCGTCTGGCGCTCGCTCGCCTCGTCGCAATAACTGCATTGTTCGCGGCGACTGGTTGCGACATTCCCAGCTAAAATGTCGCGTAGAGTGAAACAACGGACAGATATACACTCCACGCTATTATATTACAACAAAAATAAAAGTACAACAAACATCATAATTTGCATCGCAGCACGCTCCATCGTAGACCGCATCGTCGCTTAATATCAGGTGAGATGGCGGTCAAGTATAAAAACACATTTGTATTTATCGGAGTATTTTTAAGTGCACTTGTACGCGTTTGTACTTAATGACGTTGATTGTAAAAGAAAACATCTGGACCAAAGACATGTTCCAAGAAGGACATGTTTGTGTCGTCCGACAACCCGCAATGGACTAGCATTTTGGATTATGCTATTGACTTCTTGTTAGAGAAAGCCAGCCAGCAGCAAAGCTCAGCAGTGCGAACAAAAAAGGCCTTGTGATTTTTCAAGTCACCTCTGAAAAATTCTTGTATGGAGGTTTTCGACGGATCTCTAAGGGCCTTCACTAAAAACGTTAATTTTAGATTTCCTACGTACACCTCACGCGTCTTGGCGCAAGTACGTTGTGAACAGTCCCTCTGCTGGTGTGGTTCCTCAGTAGTGTCAGCAAGTGTTGACCGCTGTCGGTGGACGCTCGCGAGACGGATTTGTTTGTGCTATTATCAGATACTTTGAGTTGGAGCTATTATTGGAACGGATTCCTGTCTGGGTTATAATTGAAGCACAGCACATTGTCGAAACGTAATGGCCGCGCCAGGTCACTTCATGATGCGTGGAAGTTGAAACTGCATAATACTATCTGAATAAGCAGTCTGTACCCGCTACTGAGACTTGGGGTCTTCTCTCGCAAGAAAAGTGACGGCTGGAATCAGCATCTGTTCTCTTACTAACATTTTAAATGGGAAATTTTGAACGTGTGTTCCTCAATCATGTCGGAACAGCAGAACGGAACGGATTGAAATTTGTGGCAGTCATAGGAACTGCCAATTGAAATGAGTATAACTCAGAATTTGATAGCTTACTTTGAAAACTACGCGGATGAAGCCGGAGAGCGTGGCCATGAGGATGGACATTTAGACGAAATTCCCCATGGCCAATGGGAAATGCTGTCGCATTTCTAGATGGCCAATGGCCATGGTCTCAAGTTTACCCGAAGATTTCTTATCATTCCCGAGCGTGACGCTTCAATTCACAGCCCACGAAAAATCAGTTTGTGGTGCGCCAAAAGATTTTTTCACGTCAATAGACGTTCTTAGTCTGGGGCTAGGTAATGTTGTGTGAGAAATATTCACCAATATTTATTTATTTAACGTCGTGGTGTAACGACTGATCGAACAATAAAAACTGTAATTAAACGCGAAACGCATATCTAAATGTCAAACGTTACTTCCGATATTATAATTGGTTTTAGAATGTAACAAAGGCTCGCGTATTACCTAACTCCGCGCCCGAGCGTGTCGGCGCGGCGGCGCGGGCGCAGGCCAGACGCGCAGCAGACGAGAGAAAGGCGTGACTCACGCGCAGGTATCGGTGCTAGCGGTCGGCGGCGGCGGCCGTGTGCCTCGGGTGCGAACGGGCCTTCTAGCACCTAGCTAGAGGCTTGACGACTAAAAAAAAACTAAAAAAAAAGAATTATTCTGCCAGTTATTTCTTATAACAAATGATGAAAATACAGTGCTTAGAAGTTTCGAGTGACGTCATATCATTGTACGATTTTTACGATCATGTGACGTCACAACCCCACTTTCTGGAAGAAAGTTAGGTGATCGTTATCTTTGTCGTTTTTTAATAATGTGATAAAAAAATACGTATCCCATATTGTTTCCATAATCTTTACCCGTCGGACTAGTAGGATTAGAGTGGTTTATTTATGGTCCAGTCATCATATCAATTGTCTTGGCTTTGTTTACAGAGAAATTACAGGGCAATGAGATAAATCATCTTATATGTGCATATATCAGAGTGAAGAGTGCTCTCTTCACTAGTATATTGCTAGATACTAGGTAGTGCATTGAGTCTACATTTTGAAATAGCTGAGTGGTGTGAGTGGAGCTGTACTGTTATGAGCGTTGCTTAACTTCAGGCGCTTGACTTCGATTGTGATATACTTGTACCTATAGTATACGTATAATAAATGGTGCTTGACTTATCTTATACACTTATACCTACCCATTGCCTGGTAAAAATCGCTCCAAGCAATAAGGCTGCTAATTTCAATTCTTTCATTAGATTAGCTAAGCTGTAGCTTTAAGATCGTTGTACTTTGCTCTGTAACTCTTCAAATGTGTGTGCTATGACCAGTAGAAAGAGTCCAAATGCATTCAAGCAATCAAATCGTATTTGTTCAATCGCTTACGGCATTCTATTGAAAAACTTATCAGACGTCTACTCAAAGGTACTAGAAGTAATTACGACGCGAACTAACAATGACTAAACTGCGTTAGTCATGGAGGCATAGCAGACTCGTGACGAAACTAATTACGCAAACTTTAATGGCTGAGCAAACGTATGTCTATTTATTGCCTTGCTGTGTGGTTTGACTCTTAACAATATTTTTTTGGATGTAAAAAACATGAACGACATGGGCTCATAATCTTAATATGGTCACCAAGAAACTGTTGTTACGAGCTCCCAATAATCGTCGCGATTGTCTAGAATTGTAGGTCAAATTATACCACAAATTAGTAATCCCAGACTTGTAAACATCTAGAGGTACATTGCATTTACCTAAACTCGCGAAACTGTTGAAGCGTGAAGGAAATAATATTTCTAGTGAACTACTGCTTGCGCAGTCAGCCCAGAAGAAAGCCACTCCTTTCCCAGTTATTCTATCACCAATCAGTAATAGCCCTAATATTACTTTGTTACGGTTCAAAGGACAATGTGTCCAGGGATATTAATGAGCAAAGAGATACATCATTTTATATCTATAGGGTGACGAGCGCATTGCTATGTAAAGCAGTAATTTGGATTCTCTATGATTAAATAGTTGCGTAGCACTGCACTGTAATAGGCAGGCGTGTGTACCAAGAGACGCATGTGTTACTCAACCTGTCACTATGGAAAATAACACGCACAATCAAACGCACTGATTTATAAGAGTGTTATACTGAGGAATCGAAGACGTTCGGGTACCTGGGGGCTTCAAGTATTGATTTGTCGTGAAAGGCCTAAAGGACTGCTGGCAAAACGCCAACAGCGAACAAGATTCTGCATGCGACAGTTGATAAATGCCCTGTCTTCATTATATTTTTCTTATAAAAGCTAAACTTCATGAATATAGCGGAGACTGCGGCATTGAACGTGGCCGATGGTCCGTGATAACGACCGCGGGTCTGAGACATCTATACGTTCGGAAATGATTTGCTGCAAACGTTTCGCGCTAAACGACTGAGCAAACTTAATGTGGTGGGGCTGTCTGGAACATTCACTCGCACAGACGCTCATTCTTGCAGACAAAATAAAACAACCAAATATCGGTAGTTGAACCGATTGGTAGACAGTTACTCAACTATTATGGACCCTACTAAGGCAATGTACATAATGCAACGTTCAGATAACGATAAAGTGAAAACCAGTCGAGATTCAACGTCTGGTTTCAGTTAATATTCACGACGAAAATTCGTGGCATCTTGATGATGAATGATTGACTGTGTGAGTCAACTGATTGATACCTGTGACGCAGTTACTTTAGGACGGTATTTGATACAAGTCATCGTAGTAATTTTAAAAATACGTCGCGTGTGCCATAAAAATATAGAAGACTTCCTTTGAAATCTTGGATCTACACAAACCGAGGCGGCCCAGTGGCAAAAACGTCAGATTTTACATGCGTGAAGTTGTCGATACGAAACCAGCCTTCAACTGTGAGTGTACCAATTGGAAATATAGGTGTTAGTTTATGTTTACCACTGTGTCTTAACAATAACAGAAAACTTCTTGACGAAACTAAAATGTTTCACGAATCTTTCGAAGGTGTGTCATCCGCCAACCCTTTAACTATAACCTTTATATCCTTGTGAGAGAAAGCCTCGAAATCCAGCAGTGGGAATAAAACAATTTTTTGGTGTTCTATGCTGTGTACACACAGTGTATTAAATCGCAGACAGTCTTCGATGACTGCATCATGAGTAATGCCCCTAAGACGTCGCTGCAGCGTGGCGACCGCGACCGCTAACCACATTCAACAAATCGATTGCGTCTCCAGTATTGAAATTTATTACGGAGCAGCGAACACGCATTCCGAGCGCCGAAACAGGCAGCCAGCTGAGAGGCCGAGCAGAAACTTTCACAGAGAAACAACTTCTCAAAGTTAAATTTGGCAACTCCAATGATAACCAGCCTTTCGACCCCTACACTAAAACTGTTAAAAATTCATATGATGCTATGATTGCTGTCTTTATCTTTATTGTTAGAACTCTTGTTTGGGAGAGTATTCGGTTTTCGCCAGTTATTCTATCGCCAAGCAGTAATGTGCATGCATTACTGTGTTCCGCCCTATAGATAAATGTTTCTGGAGTAATCAAAAGGCTAAAAGAAAAATCATTTTATATCTCAGGGTGACGAGTGCAGTTCAAGCTAAGCAGTGATTTGGACTCTTCTTATACACATAACATAGCACTACACTGAAATGGAGAAGCGCTTGTTTACTATCAAGCGCATGTCTTGTTCGTTTCGTCACTCAATTTTATACATTCAAATCCTCTAATGCGTGTTCAAGTGGATTCGAAAATGGTTTAGATTATTACTTAATTCAATGTTTTTTTTTATCTCTTGTTCGGTATAACTCCACGTTTGTCGGGTCCCCTAGTACTATAAGTATTGAAATAAGTTCTTTCTAGTTGCTCTACTCGGTGCTCAGGCTCCTACGTGGTTCCGATCAAGTTGAAGGCGACGATAAATCCCGCTGGCTCCGCGCCGTGCAAATTGCAGCGTGGGACGAGGACCCTGTCGGGAACGCGCCGCTCGCAGACGAGGAAATTAAACAAGAAACACATTCAAAGTAACGCAAACAATGTTTTTAAATAAACGGAACTATGACGGCTGGCCTCTACTGCTTACCCAACTTTGTATTAGTGCAGAACGAGCAGGAACCTACTAAGCTAATCTTACCAACTACAAACTACACTTACATACGTAGAACATACCTGGAATATTACTAATATTATACCTTTAAATATCAATGTTCCAATCCCGTCGCAATGAAGTCGTATGAACGGACCGGGTTGAATTTTGGAACACAGATTATAGCGTGGAAGAACACACAAGCTACTCGACATACGGGAGAAAATGACGGGAACGTGAACTACGCGGTTAAAATCGCGGGGCGCTGCTAGTTTATTCCACATACCACTTATTAGTTTTACCATACTTACTTAGTGTACTCGAAGACTACTGCATCTTGTAAGACGACTAGCGTACATCAGACGGTAGGTACCTCAGCTTGAGCTGGTAGGAAAGAATTTTATTGGTAGGGCTCTTTGCACAGTTTGCCTGGGAAAGAACCACACATTTGCCAGTTATTCTGCGAGCAGTAGTGTGCAAATATTACTGTATTCCGGTTTGAAGGGCAATCTTTCCAGAGAAATTACTGGGCTAAGAGATAAAACATCTCAAATATCTGGGTGACGAGCGCAGTTTAGGCCTAGGTAATGATTTGGGCTCTTCATGTTTCAATAGCTTCGTGCCGCTGTGCTGTTATGTAGCAGGCATATTACTTAATATCAGGCACATGTTCTGCTCGTCTCGTCACTCGACAAAATAAAATAAACAAATTAAAAATCTAAGGTGTCCTCTAGCCCTTCATCATCATCATTATCCACAGCCTTCTCTCTTCCACTGCTGGGTATAAGGCTCTCTCTTATTTTGATTTCTGCCTCTGTCCTGTGCCAATCGAGTCCAGGTTCGACCCGCGATATTTATAATACTGTCGACCCATCTTGCTGGTGGACGTCCAACGCTCCGCATTCTCTCCCTCGACCACCTTTGTTCCAATTTTGGTCCATTTGTCGTCACACCGCCTAACAATATGTCCTGCCCAACTCTATTTCGACTTTGTCACTGCTTTTCCGACGTCCTGAACTTTAGTTCTTCGTCGGATTTCAGTGTTGCAAATTCTATATTGTAGTTTGATGCCGAGCATGGACCTTCCCGGACATCTAGTATGATATATAGATACTTTTTACACAGAGTAGTATATGTGTGAGATAAATGCTTGGTGAGCACAATTTCGCCAACGTCTTGTTTAATTAGGATGTTGTTTTGTTGCGAGATCATTTTGAAGTTCACTCCGGCGTGATACCGAGTTAAAATATTCGGATTTAACAATATGGGCTTAACATCAGGGTGTATCCTCCAAAATTGTAAGGATAAGTATATCCGAAATCAATCTTATGTTTTTATAGTGTAAGTGACAAGACGAGCAGGATGTTTGCCTGATGGTAAACAATACCATAACAGCACATTAACTACATGCAACTAGTGGGACACGAAGATTCCAAATCGTTACCTAACACTGCACTGCACTGCGCTCGTCACCCAGAGATCCATCTCTATGCCCTGCAATTTCTCTGGTAACATTGTCCTTCAATGCGGAAAAGGCAATAAAACCACTATTGGTCAGGATTGTTTAAGATATGTATGGCAGTTGGCCCAGATGGTGTACTGCTTACCGAACTCAGTGCCTACAAGGGCTACTTGGAGCATCCACGCTGTTGACCGGTGTCATTTTGCAGGAAACATTCAATCGCTCACAATTTGCACCACAATACATCCGCTTGTTACAGCAGTGCTCGTTACCTGCCTATTATCCCCCGTGCTATCTGCGCGCGCGGCAGACGGCTCTAAGGGCCTGCGGGACAGATGCTAATCTGATCCAAACATGGCGCTGCTAACAGGCCCCGATCTCTTACTTTCCCTGATACATGTTGATACCTTCCTTAAAAGAAAAAACCATAGAAGCTAACAGCTGTACCATGTGAACTGATTTCAGTAGTTTTAGCATTCTGATTAGCCAGAAGAGACCATTAAAATCCTAGTAATAAGTCAGCCGACGATTAGTAATAATTAGACCCTAAAATTTTGTCAACCGACACTTGTTAGGGAGAACAGCAATCAATCATCCGACACATACGTCTTATGCAGCGCACCCAATTAACAACCATCCTACATCAGATAACAAAAAAATATTTATTGAGTTATCGGTTACGGAGTTTACCTAGATGAAACAATTTATTCTAGATTTGAACATAATAAATACATTATATAAATCAGGGAATACCAACTCACGCAACACATTCCGCAGTTTACATTAGAATGTACACACACATGTACAGGCACACACGCTATTTACATATAATAAACGGGTTAGCATGTCATCCTTTATCTCCGTAAGATGTTCGCCACAGGACCGTGGTCAAAGTTCCCGCCAGTATCTGCCGGGGGAAGCGCGTCACGTCCACAATCTTTGTTTACCAAGTTGTGCGGCGATCGATTTACTTCGCTGTAATGTATCCTCGCCGGACAATGGAAACATTTCAGATTGCCGAGTATTTGCCGTGGCTTTTATAAGACAACATACGTTCCATTTTTCTGTTTAACAAACAATAAGTACGTAGCATAAGCAGCTCGCTAAATCTCTGCTTTTCTGTCACGAAGTCAACATAATCCACTATGCTAGGCAAGTTGGCGAAAGATACACGTGTCCTCGGAAGATGTCTTTCTTTGAGACGCTTCGCGGTGTTTTCTTTTGGAACCACTAATAATAGAAAACTTGGAAAGAAACACCTGACTTAGACGATGAAGCGCGACAACCTGACGACTGAAGTATACACTCGATGGGAAAACCAAGGCCTACTTTAATTAGGGTCTTTTTATAGCCTGATTATATTAAAGCAGCCGTTTTTAGATCCCCAAGCCACAAGTTGCATACTCTAAACATAGACAGTAAGTTGTGAGTCACGGTGCGGTAACATGAGTCACCGAACACCGAGTAGCCCTACAAACTTTGCAGCGAGCGGGATACGCTCGCGGGATCCTAATTAGGCGACCTGATGATTTGTGGCATCACTTTATTCTAAGTTATTTATAGCTGTCTCCGACCACAGCTCCGACGACCCTTACTGAGAGTTTTCATATAAAACGATCCGGTATCGTTTCGTTGTAATCGGCGATAGTGCTGAATTATAGATTTTCAACTACACCTACGGTTCTGTTTCAGTCACAACAAATTTTGTTATTGCATTTCAATGTTCAGATGAATGTCTCAAAAGTTATTGAAAATATGCGAGTTAGTCTAATTTGTTCTAAAAAGGAGTACTTACTTTTATGTTTTACCAAATAGGTAATCAAAAATTTGGAAAAATTCAGTCAAAAGAACCCCCACTTCTTTAGAGTTAGTCAAAAAGTTGAAACACATCCTTAAAAATATTCTGACATCCACAACTAAACGTATAATTGCAATTTTATATTACAATTGCAATAAACATAACATTCAAAGTATGTAATAATCCTTAAGGGGGTTAAATTAAAATCTCTACTAATAGTTTTGGTAAACCGCGGGATGCGCCCCGTTCGCAATAAGTCCTCTTGTTTGGTGAGTTCCGTTCAACACATCGGGTCAGTCTATTCTGAGAAAACGTTAATTACTTGTTTGACTTAATCAATCTTCCATCGTTAGTATTGTCTAAACAGGGTTTCCCAAACTGCCGTAGCCGTAGGAGACCTTTTTTTGTCTAGGGAAACTTCTTTATGAATACCATGCTTTGGGGCAAGCCAGGTTGATATATGGGACTCTGATAGAACGGAAGCCTACCCACTGAATATAGTGGTTTGATTCATCCGTGATCCTATTTAACGGACTTGTGTTGCTGTCACTCAATCACGTTGTTACAGCTGAACCGATCGGCTTGAATTATGGAAATTTGGAAGACAACTACCGCTTAAACATATCTTCAAATGAAAATGACTCATTATATTAAATACCGAACTACACTTAGATGTTTGATCATTTGTTATAGTCTGGAATAGCCAGAATATTATTCTACACTATAATATTTATAATCTTACTATAACAACAGTACATAGTTACACATGCTTATTATCATAATTATAAATAAACTTAGATCTGTAGCGAATAGCAATTGACAAATCCTGCGCGGAAATGGTCAACTAACTAGTCTCATAATAATTATACGTGACAAACAAAATGTCCATCAGTTAAATTATGAAAGTTATTGTACACGTATATTTATTGGTTTGTCAAAAAAAAAACTGGTGAAGATACAGTGCTTGGAAGTTTTCATCAACATCACGACGATTTTCGATTTTTAAAAAAGACGTGAATTCACTACGTCCCATTCCGAAGGCTTGATGATCTCATCATCATCATCATCATCAGCCACAAGACGTCCACTGCTGAACATAGGCCTCCCCTCTAGATTTCCACAACGAACGGTCCTGCGCAACCTGCAACCAGCGGTTTCCAGCGACCTTTGTGAGGTCATCTGTCCATCTAGTGGGAGGCCGTCCAACACTGCGTCTCCCGGTTCGTGGTCGCCACTCAAGAACCTTTTTTTCCCCATCGGTTGTCAGTTCTGCGAGCGATGTGGCCTGCCCATTGCCACTTCAGCTTGCTTACTCTTTGAGCTATGTCGGCCACTTTCGTTCTTTTGCGAATATCCTCATTACGGATTCTGTCGCGCAAAGAGACTCCGAGCATAGCTCTCTCCATAGCTCGCTGTGTGACTTTGAGCTTCGTTATGAGACCAACAGTTAAGGACCACGTCTCAGTTCCATAAGTCATCACGGGCAACACGCACTGGTTAAAGACTTTCGTCTTTAGGCATTGGGGTATTTTGGACTCAAAGATGTGCCGAAGTTTCCCGAACGCTGCCCATCCGAGTCGGATCCTTCGCTGGACCTCTTTGTCGAAGTTGGATCTACCTAATTGGATCTTTTGACCCAGGTAGACGTATTCGTCAACAACTTCGAGTGTGGTATTCCCAACAATAACCGGTACAGGTGAGACATGAACATTTGACATGACCTTCGTCTTGTCCATATTCATCCTCAAACCTACCTGTTGGGATACTCTACTGAGGTCCCTGAGCATAGCACCGAGGTCCTCCATCGACTCTGCCACAATGACTATGTCGTCGGCAAACCGAAGGTGAGTGATGCATTCGCCGTTGATATTGATGCCATATCCGTTCCAGTCCAGTAGCTTGAAAACATCTTCCAGCGCGGCAGTGAACAGTTTCGGAGATATAACATCTCCCTGTCTCACGCCTTTCTGTAGCTGGATATGTTTTGTGCACCGGTCCTGTAATCGGACAGACATTGTGGCTTTGCTGTAAATACACTTCAACACTTCGATATAGCGATAGTCGATGCGACATCGCTGGAGAGACTGAAGCACTGCCCAGGTCTCGATGGAATCGAAGGCTTTCTCATAGTCCACATACGCTATACATAGTGGCCGATTATACTCCTCGGTTTTCTGTATAATCTGCCGAAGCGCATGAATGTGGTCTATGGTACTATAGCCTTTTCGGAAACCGGCTTGTTCGGGTGGCTGGAAGTCGTCAAACCTGCGTGCGAGACGATTCGTGATTACCCTTGAAAACAACTTATAAACGTGGCTCAGAAGTGAGATGGGTCTGTAGTTCTTCAACAAGGTGTTGTCACCTTTTTTGAAGAAGAGCACCACCACACTTCTGCTCCACGCTTCTGGCGTACTACCGTTAAGTATGACGGAATCGAACAGCTTCTGGAGGACTTTAAGTACCGGTTTTCCACCCGCTCTCAGAAGCTCAGTCGTAATTCCGTCGTCGCCAGGTGCTTTGTTGTTTTTAAGTTGTTTGATGATCTACATACTTAATATCTTTGTAAATTTTTCATAATTTGATAATGCAACTAATACGTGTCCTATATTTTTTCAAGCTCTACTTGGCGAACTAATTAGAATCATATGTTTTTGACCCAGTCTCATCCCAACTGAAATAAACAAATGTTTTATTGATAAAGGTCCGCATATCATACATAGTTAAGTGACGTCAGTGGCCGCGCTAGACAAAACTTTGGGAAACCCTAGCGGTGAGATCTCCAGTTTTTTGTTCGCATCTTCGATCCGTAAAGTTTGTTTTGTCGTAATTCGCGTCAGACACGGTCAATGGCACCGGACAGTGCCAGCCTTTTACCTTTTTGTACTGACCTTTAAGTCTATCTGGTAAAAGGTTGTTAAAAAAGGATTTTCTTTTCATAGTAGTGATGAACATAAACCTAATAAACTAGTGTAATTTAACCTAATAGTATCTGCCTGCGGAGCTCTCCACACATAATTTAAAAAAAGGAATTATTCCCTAAGTATCACTGTATTATTTAAGAATACAACGTAATACAGAAGAATTACTACTTTTTACATAAGTAAAAAGTTATGGCTTTCTTAAACCCCCGGACAACTGAAAGGATGTCTGTATCCTGGTTTATGCTAAAGAGACATCCTCCAGCAAATGGCACATTCCGAGTCCTTAATTGTCTCGTAAGTATGGTTCCCATTAAGCAGTCATCGGCTTCCGAGGGACGTGCCAACGAGGCTCGCCAGTTAATGCGTCGTCGGCTCGTGTCGCGGGCGTGATTCACCGGCTGCGAGGCTATAGCGACCTCTCGGTATGCCCACTATCGCCGCCGTCCCCACCTCCCAGCTGCCGAACTTGGAAACTAATAAACTTAGCCGGACAAAAGATCTCTTATATCATCTATAGAAGATATCACTGCTAAATAATATTCCTCATCACGAAAATCGTGTTTTTTATTATAGAGAAAGGACAGCAAGAGCAAGACGTGCGCTTGATGGTAATTAACATGCCTGCACATCATAGCAATTGTCACACGAATTGCCTCGCAACTATCTGGGCATGAAGAATCCAAATTACTATCTAGCACGCAATTTCCTTGTCATCCTGAAAAATTAAATGTATATTCTATTGGCCTTGTAATTTCTCTGGCAACATTGCCCTTAAAAAGGAAACAAAGTAATGGTTTTCTTATTACTAGTTAGTACGGTCTCTTGGGCGGTCTCTGCAATTAACTACTACAAAGTTTAAGTACCTGATTATTACGCACTACAACATTGTAAATTTCATAAATACAGCAAGTGATCAGAAAACTGAGTTCACATACCACGAGTTTGCTGCTATGATTCATACCACTTTCACTTTATTTTAAACCATATATTATCTTGTCATCGTTCTATTGTAATTAATTATCATTGCGTAGATAAGAAATGATCTCCTGCCTGGCCTGCCTCAGTTTTCAACCAATAGGGTTCCAGAAATTGCCAACTATAACGTCGACTTTTCAGTTTGGCATGTTGAACTGATTCGCCACGAATAGGCTATTTCTCCGGTCGTTACGAATTGCAGCATTGCACTACCTTCATCGTATCCACAATTACCTCTACGTATTCATTGCTCCCACGACAGGGGTAGGTTTAGCGAGGTTGGCGAACCCAACCTTCTTACTGTCAAAGCACGGACTCTTCAATTACAATAACAATACAATGAATGAATGAACAAATTGCAATATAATGAAGTAGCCATTTTAAAATGACATTAATTTGTAAATGCATGATATTATGTATTTAATTTAAATTTAATTAAATATGACGACAAATGACTTCACATGACATTATGAAATTAATTTATTTTTTATCAAATCATTAATATAAATATAACAAGAATAAATATTTACTAATTTAAAATTTTATTACATTGCTGACATTTTCATTTCACATTTATATTTTCTTATTCTTTATGATTTTGCTCATTGTAAACTTTGACGTACCTGGTATAACATATGTAGTTATAAGGCAAATAAAGATATTCTATTCTATTCATTCTATTCTTCTATATCGTCGATCTTGCGTTTTCAACGCTAAACATATCCCTATGTAGTTCTTATTTCAATGTGACCTTTAAAATCCCCCATTTATTACAATCTACCCCTTTTCGTCATGTGGCTATACAGCCACGACTCTGTCATAATTGAGTTTTCCCTTCTTTTCCCCTAAACACTGATTGTCGCAATTAACCAATCCGGCTATTAGGCTGTTTTCAGTTCGTGCTACAATAAAAGGCGTGGTCGCGCAAAATGCTTTAATTTTGGCATACTAAGAAATTGTACTCTATATTCTATATCATATTACGCATGTGTGGGTTTAGCGCATTGCCATGTAATTTGAAATGCTGTTAGATTGCATTTACAAGGTTCAAATCCCATTACCATACAATATACATACAAAAAAGTGTAAATTCCTGAGGGATAGTGGATGCAACTCAAAACGGAATAGATTCTTCGATGCCAGTGTACCTTCGTCGATTACCAATAGGCAAGTTGGTAGTCAAAAGAAGGCTTAGTTTCTTAGCTTGTTATTAACATTTTTAATTACAAATAAACTTTTTTTTAGTAACCTGTACGCAGCATTATCCACGTTAACCAACTATACTAGCTGTGTGTGGCGAAGCTAGTGATTCACCCGGCCCCGGCCCAGGCGAGGTGATTCATCCGAATTAACTGTATTGTATGGCTACCTGTATGGGCATGATTCGCGTCAGATGGCTCTTGCTTAGTTCAATGGAAACCTAGTAACTCTTATTTTATTGTAGCTTAAGTTTTATTTCGCCTGATACAATTTCTGAATTGGGATCTCTTGGAAACCCAAAAGATCATGTTTGTCGCTAACTACATATAATAGTGCACTAGACTTTGTAACTACTGTCTGAATAGATTTTCCCCGTTGTGTTATCAGCATTTTATAAATCTAGCGTTTCGATTACCGAATATAAAATTTTGTTCGCTCTAAAAGTCCCAATGTTAAACACAAATATTCATTTGGAACAAATTCACGCCAGTGGAAGTAACAGTATAATACCATCATACTACCATAACACCCTAATAAAATTATTGTAACAAGCATTATATGCTTACTGTAGCCAGAACCAATTTGTGTGAATATGAACTGTGCATGTATTACGCCCACAGATCAATTTCAAATGCGAACACATTACAGTTTTTTTTTTCACGATTACCGATTTTTTTTTTTGCCAGTGGCGCTTGAAATGGCGCCGGCGAACACGGCTCACTACCTACACGTGTTGAACATGCCACAGATTGCAGAACAGCTTGTAGAGTAGGTATTTTGTGAGTCATTAATCATTATCAAAGATCAGCGAGTGGATTAGAGACCTTTGTTGAAGTCTCTCGCGCGTTTGACAGGCTCGCGCTTCTCTGAAGAGGGAAAGTTATCGGTGCGCTATTTTTAGAATCCGATCGTGGAAGGTGAATATACTAATAAATAATGCAAATATCTTACCTTCACGACTCAATACTATTTAGAACTATCGTTAGTCATAATTTTATTATTATAAGTTGAATATTTTATCGTCGAAGTCATAAACAAACAATTTATATTATAATATGCGCTTATTAAAACATTATCACTGTAGTTTACATTATTTTTAGCATAACAAAATACTGGAAACAGTAAATATTTTTATCATGTAAGCTTCGAAGTGGAGTTATATTTAATTCCTAATCTTCAAGACTGTTCAAAATTGATTTTCAGATCGAATATAAAACGAATACTTTGACGGATGTGAACGTTTGTGCTCATCATAACTCTGAATGCTTCATCTTCGTCGATATGATGGCTATCATTATGATGATGATTATCATGGACTAGATGCCCGCCCCGGCTTCGCCCGTGGTATATTATATAGCACTCATCGGGATCCCGTACATATCCAACGGTGAAAGAATGACTGAAATCGGTTCACTCATTCCTGAGAATATCGATTTCAAACAAAAAACCTATTCAGCAACCTGCTACGCCACCTGTCGGAAATTGGTCGTACCAACTCAGATTTAGAAAAAAAATAGCAAAGGTTTATATTCAAGGCACAGGTTACTGAAATTCAATGACGCAATCTTTGACACATGCTGTCATGTGTCATGTCAAAGCACGAAACGTACGAAAACTCTCAAAAGGGGAATATTTTTTCCCGATTTTGTTACATTCTTGTTTCATGCTCCGTTTCAATTAATAGTAGAGTTATTTTCTATAGCCTAAAGCCTTCCTCGATAAATGGACTATCCAATAGAAAAAGAATCTTTCAATTCGGACCAGTACTTCCCGAGATCCTAGCGTTCAAGCAAACAAACAAACAAACAAACAAACAAACAAACAAACTCTTCAGCTTTATAATATTAGTATAGATGAAACGAGATTCACGTTAACCGAATAAAGCCGTTTTATTCCTATTAAGTCATACCAATCGTTTAATATTTTCTATGCCATGGTCGTACGTACAGCCAAATAATTGAATGTGCTGCTCGAATGCGTCTCTCTCTGTTGATACAGTCTGGTGACTTCAAATCAAAAGTGCATCCATTACAAGACCTGTACCGTCTTGGACCGCATCGTCGCGTTACAACAGAAAATGGCGGCCCAGCACAATAATATTAAGATTAAACAATATTAATGAGAACATTACCTCAGTCGTAGGCTGGCTCAAGCTTATATAACTCGCCCACTCCCATACACAGAAAACCTAGCTGGAACAAAACTAGTCCCCCATGAATCTGATAAGCGACCCAATCAAACTAACTGTGCATTATCGCACCACATATCTTAATACGTAGAAAATGTGGATGACATTTCGATGCCAAAGCCGTTTAGATCGACGATAATGTACAAGGATTCCTCTGAATTATTCATCGTGGAAAAGTTTGTCCATGCGACGTAAGCTCACACTTCGCCGTAACGACCAGACTTCGGGTGAACAAAAACGATCATAAGATTGGTTTGATAAAACTTCAGAGTACAAATAGCCACTGAAAACCACAAAAGACACCTCTGTTCACAAAGCCAGTATTCAGTGCCAAAAGAACTGACAAAGTCGGATAGAATAACTGCCAACACAGGTGTGGTACTTCCCCAGGTGGACTCTGTATGGGTTCTACGCTTCTACCACTACAAAATCAATAATACAAACTTTGTCGGTATTTTATAATATACCAAATACAGTGTGATGTCATATAAACTTGCACCACAATAACTTTCGGAAAGACATAAATATACCTTCATATAGTATTGTAAGCTTAGCCATTCCCCGGCGCGGCGAACTTGCTATTATGTTTTTGCGAGATGTCACGCCACCAGTTTCTTGACGTTTGCCCTTTCTGTGGATCTCTTCGCGAAAGTTTGATTGCATGCGCTGGTCTGCCGACTCTCATGAATATACTAACATAGAAATCATTTTTACGGCTCCTGTTTATACTTAGAAGAATATTAAAAATTGGCTGTCATAGAGACTGTAGATAGACGTGAAAATTTACAATTTTATTAGGTAGTACTAAACAACACTAATATTGCCCAATGTCACCAAACCTGTGTAATTACAACTATACTGCTGCCAGTGACGCGAACTTACAAGATTTCACCGCAATGATGCGCTCTAAGCCGATCAATGATGCGCTCTAAGCCGATCAATGATGGCTCTAAGCCGATCAATTATGCGCTCTAAGCCGATCGATGATGCGCTCTAAGCCGATCAATAATGCGCTCTAAGCCGATCAGTGATGCGCTCTAAGCCAATTAATGATGCACTCTAAGCCGATCAATGATGCGCTCTAAGCCAGTCAATAATGCGCTCTAAGCCGATCAATGATGCGGTCTAAGCCAATTAATGATGCGCTCTAAGCCGATCAATGATGCGCTCTAAGCCAATTAATGATACGCTCTAAGCCGATCAATGATACGCTCTAAGCCAATCAATGCATCTTCTGGAAAGTCCATTATCTAAAATTCACAAATATTTTCAATGTGAATAAAATTTATGTAGACAGAGCCACTTATGACATAAATTCAAATCGTAAGTGTATAAATGTTATACTTATGATGTAAATGTTCTGTTAGTATCCTAAACAGAATAGAACTAGCATTCTGGCCGTGAGCAGCGGACGTGACAGGAGGCACGCATCCATCCTCCCCGTCACCCGGCCCGCTATTGTGACGTCAGCGTCTGATAGTGACAAATGAGTCGCAGCGACGGGGACCGTCCTGACTCCTTATTAAAAAAAAAGCTCGATTGTGATAATCGAACCCCTCTGGTAATCTAATGGTCCGACTCTCGCGTCTTATACGTTAAATCGAAGCAAGCTAAATTCGCCAAATACCCTTTAGTGTGGTCAGTACGAAATCTTACCAAGATTATTGGCAATTGCGTCCCCGCAAAGGAGCAACATTTATTGATATTTTTGTCGGCAACATTAAGAGAGTGTTTTAAAAAAATCTGATTTTTAACTCTTGTATGTTTACAATTGACCGCTTGATGTTAAGCGACGATGCGGTCCACGATGGGGCGTGCTTACCGCCTTGGTTTGAAGACACTAAGATTGCAACCGTAAGGAAAATCTCTTCAGGCAGCTAATCTGCATATTTTCTGCTATTTTCTATCGTAGTCCTCGTAGCTCGAAAAGGGAACTCTTCTTAGTTGGCGTTCCGAAGACTACCGAAAAGGTATAACTTTACCTTCGTAATAAGATCGTGTAAGTTTTTCCTTATAGATACAATCTTGGTATTATCGAGTGGAAGTGGATGGGTTTCTTCTAGGTAACCACGCGCCATGGTACACCGCATAGTCGAGATGAGATACTGATAGAGTGCAACCTATCGGTAATTATAAAATGAATGTTGTTCTGTATGTCCTTTATAGAATGGTAAACTATGCGTTTGACCATGTGATTATCTTAAGCAAAGTTGTTGTGAATGAGCCAAAGAAGGTTTCTGAGTTGGTACGACCACTTTTCGACAGGTAGCGTAGCAACGCGCAAATGGTAACACACACAAACAAATACAACACAAATAAAAATACACATTAAAATACAACGTTCGCGGCATGTTTTTTTTAATAAGAAGTGACGAAACGAGCAGGACATGTGCCTGATGGTAAGCAACATGCCTGCCACATAACAGCACAGTGACACGCAGCTATTGGAACATGAAGAGTCCAAATCATTACCTAGCACTGCACTGCGCTCGTGACCCAAAAATCTAAGATGTTAAATCTCTAAGCCCTGTAATTTCTCTGGAAACATTGCCCTTCAACCGGAACACGGTAACGTTTTCACATTACTGTTTGGCGGTAGAATAACTAGCAAAGGTGTGGTACTTCCCCAGGCGGACTCTGCTAGGAGTCCGCCTGGGGCCACCACTACAAACGCGTATGTGATTCTCGTGACCAGCTCGACTCCTACGAAGGCTTTAATTATACCATACAACTACGGTACCTATTGGTACGTACAGTAAGGAAGATTATCCGCCGCCAGACGCACCAGGCCAGACTACGCCGTGCAGACTCATTACGTAATCCGCTTTGGCGACTCCGCAGCCTTAATCCGCGGGGCGCGGGCGGCCGGCCGCTGGAAGGGATTCAAATTATGCGCCAAACGATTTCATTAACTTTGTTACGAGTATACTGTGTCGCTTGTCGCTTGTTCATGTTTGTACTAAAATTACCATTGTAATTGCTTCGAGTTTTTAATATTTTTTTATGAAACTTTGTGTAAAGAAAGGATATCATCCGTATTACAGCTGAGTGTAAGACGAGTCTTACTTTTCATCATGGGCTAGCTGACTCACCGAACATTGTACTACATACAGTACTAGATGTCCGCCCGGCTTCGCCCGTGGAACATATATAGCACTCATCGAGATCCCGCACGTATCCAACGGTGAAAAAATTTTAGAAATCGGTTCAGTCATTCCTGAGAATTTCGCTTTCTAACAAAACACCTCTTCAGCTACCTGCTACGCCACCTGTCGGAAATTGGTGGTACCAACTCAGAGATTAGCAAAAAGGTTTTATATTCAAGAGGTATGGAATCTGTGATATTCAATGGCGCAATCTTAGACACATGCTGTCATGTGTCATGTCAAAACACGAAACGTACGATCTCAAAAAGGGGATATTTTTCCCCGATTTTGTTACATTCTTGATTCATGCTCCGCTTTTATTAATAGTAACGTTATTTGCTATAGCCTTCCTCGATAAATGGACTATCCAATAGAAAAAGAATCTTTCAATTCGGACCAGCACTTCCCGAGATCCTGGCGTTCAAACAAAAAAACTCTTCAGCTTTATAATATTAGTATAGATTAGATTATCAACTGAATGAAATGTCAAAGTACCTAATGGAACACTCCAAACAACTTTGGGGCTAGTGCAGGAGTCGCGCTTTAGAGTTGGAAATACATGAAAATCAAAGAAGTATATAGCTTCCTTAGATAAGGTCGCCAATTGTTACTTTATTTTTTAAAGTTTTTTGTATATTGCTGTAACTTTGTTTACTTGTTAAATGCAATAAAGAGCTTCTTCTTGCGTACGAACATAAGTACAAACGTCACCCATACACATTTTATAAAGGAGCCTATGGACAATACTTTACCGAATCTTTAACTAGGCAACACCTTTTTAACCGACTTCAAAAAAGGAGGTTTCTCAATTCGACCGTATGTATGTTCCTTTTTTTTTTTTTTTTTGTGTGTTCGCGGATAACTTCGTCGTTTATGAACCGATTTTGATGATTCTTTTTTTGTTATAAAGGAGATATTCCCAGGGTGGTACCATGATAAGGAAACCAGGATCTGATGATGGTATCCTAGAGAAATCGAGGATAACTCTCGAAAATTGTAAAGATGACTAGTGCGTTAGTTAAGTTTTTGCTTGAGCATTTTAAAGCAGTATAGTTTAAAGATGGTCTGGAGTCGATCTGATGAGGGAACGGGAAGACGGTCGAGGGAACTCCTCGACGGTACATAGTAGCTACCTTGTGTTTGGGCTCGATGAATTTGTATTGATGAGAACTTTTTACATAGATGGGTTGTGACTGTCATTAGTGGTCTGATGATGAAGATAAAGGACAGTCAAGGGAATTTCTTAACGGTTTACAGGAACTACCCAGTGTTTGGGTTTAATTCATGTATTGAGATCTCAACACGAAATCGTGTAAATGCATTAGTGAAAACTTGTTTAGCACTAAAAAGGGTAAAATAAACTATTTTTTACAAAAAATTAAACCGACTTCAACACCACAAATAGACACTCAAAAGCGAAAAATAATTTAATATAGGTAATTATTATAACCTCTACTCACTCATCTACATATATGAAGTCGGTGCCAGCCAAATCTAACAGGTAGTAGATAGATACTACTTACCTATGCCTACTTACTTACTACCTCGTACATAGTATATCTACTAACTTTTTAACTAGCCTGGCACCGACTTCATATGGATGAGTGAGTAGAGGTTATAATAATTACCTATATTTAATGATTAAACGAACTTACCTGTACGTGAAGTTCAATCATAATTATACGAGCGCCGAGTTCGAAGAGATTAGTCCTGTAGTTATATATTTACACATGTAGTAACGCATAGTTCTCACCACTCCTGCACTAAGTTTAGAGTTAATTTATCAATTTTTTTTTTTTTTTTTTTTGAGGGTAATTCTCTCAGCCCTTCCCCGAGTTGGTTATCGCTAGTCATTTTGTTTAGAGCTAAACCTTTTATCTATGTCATTGATGTATTACCGAGTAACATCTAGGGTGTGTGCTAAGTACAACATTGGGAGGGCGGGAAGTACTAATCTCTTCGGACTCGGCGCTCGTATAATTATGATTGAACTTCACGTACAGGTAAGTTCGTTTAATCATTAATTATACTCGCGCCTCGTCCTCGAGATTAGTCCTGTAGTTATATATTTACACATGTAGACTTTGAGAGTATCGGGAATATCATCAATGATAAAAGACTTCTAATGTTATCAAAATTATTTATTAGAATAATTACTTAAATCATGTCCCCCTTATGTAGGTACAATTTTAACATCATTCTATAGTAATTTTATTTGATCTAATATTTATGATAATAAACAATTATCTAGAGTTCTTTATGCACAATAAACAATAAATCACCAAGCAAAAGATGAAAATCATGAAAGTGTAACAGAATTATATTCAATTCTAAAATATTAATTGTGATCGATTATAGAATCAGCTAAAGTGATATCGTTATTGTTATTAATAATGATTCTTTGATAAATCTAGCGAACGCTGTAGAATTCCTACTCCAGCCGGCACTGTTTCGGATAGTGTCGAGGCTCACACCAAGTGAGTAAGCACGTGATACGGCGGCATGTCGCGAGCTGTACGCGCCGAAGACGCTTGTGTCGACCCCACACTCACCGAGTGTGCGCTTTATCCAGCGACTGAGCGTCTGCGGCCCGACTTGTTTATGGGGTTTTCTAATTCCAATGAACAATGTATCTGATGATCTTAATATTGAGGTACGTTGTATATAATATAATAGAGTAGTGGCCGGACATACTGCTGGTTTTTCTACAAAAACTGGCAAATGTAAAACATGCTGTTTACCTCCTGGTTTTGATGTTTTAAGTATATCTGCTATTTTAATTGCTACGCGCTCTGAGAAATTTTGAATATTGCTTATCTTTATATTGGAAAGTGTTTGAATTCGATGTGCCGTCGAAAGGGCTAGTAAAGTAACAGTTTTGAGTGAAAGCTTGTACAGGACGAGATTAGTGTCCCAGGTAGCGTTATACCTAGGTCGTGGTGGCCTCAGTCGAAACACGCCTTTTAAGAATCTTTTTAGTCTATCATCATTAGACAGTCTTGGACCCAATACAAGGCAAAGAGCCGACCTACAAGAATTCAAAGTACCATATTGACAACCTTCGTTAAATAATTCTGTTAGGAAATATATAACTGTAGGTACGGACGCGTCATAAACCTCAACCGAATTATTTATGCAAAAATACCACCATTTTTGCAAATTACCGTCGTACTGTCATGGAGTTAGGCGACATTGATTCCAACATGATATTTAATGCCGACTCTAAGATGCTTCTCCGTGAAAATGCATTCCTGATAATATGCCTGCCACCAGGGTAATCGAGTCGTGTATCCGCCGACTGCTGGAATTAGATAATAAAGCGTCGGTTTTAGCGGGGAAGTTTATCGTTTTTGAAATTAGAAGAGATCTAAATAAGGGGTACCACGGTTGAGTTGGTCAAAAGGGCACGACGACGATACCTCGTGCTTCGTCTGTTATTATTTTTCTAAGAGTTTTTATTATGATCGAGCATGGTGGGAATGCGTAAAAAAATAGTCAGACCAAGTTATTGTGAAACAATCTAATGCGAATGCGTCCGGGTGTCTGTGCCAGGATACATATTTGACACATTTTTCATTGATGCGGGATGCAAATAAATCAATATTTGGGAGGCCAAAATTGTATGTAATTGATTCAAAAGCCCAATCTGATAGTTCCCATTCTATATCAGGATGGATTTTACGCGATTTTAAATCTACAATTTTATTGTCAGTAGATTTTATGTAGCAAGCAGAAACAAACAATTTTTTATTCTCGCAAAATTTCCAAATATCGCGAGTTATTTCTGTGAGATGGGGGTACTGTATACCTCCCATCCTATTAATATATGATACTGCTGTTGTATTATCAACACGTAGTAACACCTCGCTGTTGAAAAGGTCGCTCGCAAAGATCTTTAAGGCGATAAACGCGGCAACTAGTTCAAGATAATTGATGTGGTGTTTTCGTTCACTTTCTGACCACTAGGTGTTTTACCATTACATGCAGCCCCCCACCCCGTTGTTGAGGCGTCAGAAAATATCTCAACTTGATAGGAATCGGTTCTTATTTTATGAACAGAATGATCTATATTATTTGGCCACCATTTAAAGTCAGTTTTAAGTGATTCCGGTATAGTCATATATCTATTATAATCGTCATGACCCTTTAAGTTTAAATATTTACATCGCTCCATCTCTTTAGTGTGTAACCATCCGTATTCAATAGCTGGACAACAGGATACTAGCGAGCCTAATAGTTGTGCGAAGATTCTGATTTTACATCGTTTTAATTTTGAAACATTTTTTAATTGCGTCTTAATTCGTAATCTTTTATCGTTAGGTAAACTTAGCTGAAGTTTGTACGAGTCTATTATCATACCTAAGTATTTGCAATTTGTTGATGGAATAAGAACGCTTTTTTCTCTATTGACAATAAAACCGAGTGAAGTTAATAGACTTAGTTGTATCAATATTTATTTGACATTCTTGGTAAGAGTTATCGAGCAAAAAACCAGTCGTCTAAAAAGATGGTAGATACAAAACCCGCGGAGCGCAGTAGTTTGACTATAGGCTTCGTTATTTTTGTAATTAGGTAAGGCGCAGTATTGAGACCGAATGGTAAGACGGTAAATTCAAATAGTTTATCTTATATATTATCTTCAAACATGAATCTGAGGTACTTTCGCGAATCTCCGTGTATTTTTATTAGAAAACTAGCTGAACCCGCTACTTCGTTCGCGTAAGCAGATGTTACTGACTTATACATTAATTGGAAGTATCGTACGTCAAATATTTGGATAAGTAGTCATTGAAAAACCTTTGAGTTTGAGTGAATTTGTTTTTCCACACAAAAATTTATTTAATTTTATCATCTTTATTTTTCTTTTATTAAACAAAATCAAACATACTTAGTAAGGTTTCGTAGTATCGAACATAGCCGCAAGTGTTAAGTTTGTAGGAATTTTATAGGATACATTAAGAAAAGTCTGAAGCTAATGTGCATGATCTGATACCTACTTACCTATTTCTTTTTATCCGCAAGCTGTTTCCTAGCTGTTACCCGCGACTTCGCCCGCGCAAAATTTTGAACGAAGCCTGTGTGGAATCAAAATATTTAAAATTTTGAGTTTTAATGATATTCAAGCAAGTTGAACCCGTAAATCTAAGCCAAGTCCTAGTGAAATGTTAATGTATGAATTTAATTGTAGGTAACACAGAAAAAAATCAAGAACGAAAGAATCCAAATTTGGCATCATAATCCTTTTAGCAGCAAAAACTTATTAGTACAATTTAGAATACCAGTAACGCCACCTAGTGATGAAAGAAAAAATACATACCACAATAGCAAAACATCGATTTAAATGGCCTTTAGTGCTTTTAGATTTAAACTGGCATTAGTGCCGTCTAATGAGAATATTATGTTGCTTGTTATTTTGATTGTGAACGCAAATCACCTATATTATCTACGCCAAAACGGTGCATATATTTTTCATTTTTGGCTTTTACCTTACCATCACATCAATTTCCTTACGAAAATATATGCTTATATTAATATGGAGTTAAATGAAAATGTAGACTTATTAGCCCATGTGAAATTTTAGACTCTAAACTATATGTGTTTCGTATGTCAACCCATATCGTTGTGCCGTTTTGAAGTGATAGTTATTATTTGTTTCCTTAGGGCCCATGCTTCTTTTCAGGTTGATAGGTAATAAATACATAAATGTGGTATTTCAGACTATGACTTATTTCTGTTTCAATTTTCTACCAAATTTGATTAGTCTTTCCTACGTCACAGTACCTATAAGTAACCGATTTGTTATTTCTGAGTTTAAACTACGTGTGTTTTGAATTCCATCCAAATATGTTCAGCCGTTCCAATGTTGTCCTGTAAATATTATGAATGTCACTGTTTGGATGATTGTTACGTAATACATAGAGTACTTATACATAGGCAATGTTTAGCCTATGTGTTCTTCCAGACTGTAATCTAATTCTATTTCAAATTTCAACCCGATCACTTGATACGTTCCGCCATGATTAAAGCGGCAATAGAAATACATCATCTGCGAAAATTTCAACTGTCTAGCTATCACCGTTCTTGAGATACAGCCTGGTGACAGACGGACGGACGGACAGATAGCGAAGTCTCAGTAATAGGGTCCCGTTTTTACCCTTTGTGTACGGAACCCTAACAACGGTCTGCTTCGGTCACCGAAGCTTGTTGAACACTACCTTTAAATTTTAAACATTATTTGGATTGAAATAATACGTTTTCTAATAAGTTACGTCTGGTCTAGTAAGTTACAGCTGACCTAGTCGGGAAAACGGTGACTGTCGATCCGGAGACCTAGGGTTCAAAACCACGCGCACCACTATCTTTTCAGAGTCATGTTCGTAATGCCGGTAATTAAAACGGTGAAGGAAAACACCGTGAAGAAACCGAAATCTACCTATTATCTAAGTTCTAAGTCATATGTCATCCACCAACCGACACTGGGCTAACGTATTATAATCCACCGATTATAGCCTTGTCTTTCTCCTTGCGAGAGAAGGCCCCGACGCCCAGCAGTGGGAACATTTAATGGGTTGTTTATGCTGCTACTTATTATGTTTTCTCCAAAATACAAAAATCTACTTCAATGACAGGTAATTTAATTCTGTCATTCGACTAAATTTTATAAGAAGGTATAACTATGTCGTACAGATAAATCTAAGCTCAACATTTTAACAACATTTTATTAAAGCACATAACGGCACGCACAGAATAAATACACTTCACAGAGCTAGCCTGCTACCTGCTGATTTTAGTTTTTTGTTGATATTTGAAAAACTACCTCCCTGTTTCATATCTATATCTATGATCACCTCTGAAGTATTTTCTACCAAACAAAAAAGGAATTATCAAAATCAACTAACAATTAGCGGAGTTATCGCGTAAAATAAAACCAAATAAAAATACATGCAACCCGATTAAGAACATCCTCCTTGTTTGAAGTCGATTATAACCGAATGATGTTTGTTTTCCACACAAAATATATTTTGACAATTATTTTGTCATCCAAGACGACGCGACGCGATCACGTGGGCACTTTCTAGAATCTAGATATTCTGTGCATCGTCTGTGATACACAGAATACTTAGAAGTTAGTATGTACCGAACGCGCCGCGCGTGTCGTTATTATTTAATGTTTGTGTAATTTCCGAACCAACAGACCGATATTGTTCAAAATTTGACGGGACAATATAAAAAATGTGTTCTTTCTAACAAAAAGAATTAATGAAATTAAACAACGCAAACATGAGTTACAACCAAATACACATTCTGACTTTCACCCCCTCCCGCAAGAAAACCAATCAGAATTTGGGGATCAAAAGTAGCCTACAGCAATGTCCTTAGTATAAACTAAAATCATGCCAAGTTTCAGCTGAATTGAATCAGTAGTTTCGGCGTGATGCGTGATCCCTATACAGAAAGACAGACAGACAGACAGACAGACAGACAGACATGAAAAAAAAAAATGCAGTTTCGCCATCAGTATCGACTATGGAGTGCCCCAAAAAAAAAATTTTCAAAATATCTTCAATGTACAGAATTCGACCCGTTACAGTTTTATTATAAGTATAGATACGCATCTTTAAGGTCAAGTGTTGCCATTTGACAGTTGTGTGTTATGAGTTTTGATGCTGTCCTAAGGTCCTCAAGTTTAAAATGATCAGTTTTAATACATTTATTGAGATTTTTTAGATTTAAAATTAGACGCATCTTGCCATTCGGTTTTGGTACTAAAAAAATGTTCGATATGAATTGGCCTTTGCATGGACAACATTCCGATATGGCACCAATTTTAAGTAGGTTATTAATGGCGTTTACATAATGTGTCCTATCATTTTTATTGTAAGCTGTTTTTGTAGGTAATGTGTCCTGTACAACAGGTGACGTAAATTGGATTTTATAACCCTTTACCCAAGATAATACAGTGTGGTCATTTGTGATGAGAGACCATTTATGAATAAATAGAGATAAGCGGCCTGCGTACTTAACTGTATCTAGTATTGGCGGCGTGGATACGTCGGCTGTTGAGCCTGCGATGACGTCTTCGATGAGTGCCCGCGCGGCGGCTGCTGATGTTGGTATGCAGGCGGGTGATAAGGCGCGCGAACTGCAGCAGGCTCGCGGCTCCGTGGCGCTGGCGGCACCGTCCCCGCGGGCGGCCTGCGCGCCGGGGGAGGAGGCTTGCGGTTTAAAGGTCTTGGCCCAGTTCCTCTGAATCTCGTGTTAGATTTATTGGTTGTGTCGGCTTTCAGCTCAACTCCTGACTTATTTACAGCCTTTGCCGACTTCAAGGTTTCTGCCAAATTTTCTCCAAATAAAAGACTATCAATTTTGATATTTTTGAGGTGTTCTTTCATGTCGTTCTTTAATGCAAATAATATAAAATTTCTTTTTGTAATAGAGTTCGCATGTTGTATGTCACACAAAATTCGACATATATCCATAAATTTTTGCAACAGTTCGTTGTTTTTTGGTATGGCATTTATCTATGTATTAATAATTCCACTACGACACGCGATTGCACTGGTCATCTGCTTTTGTTTGGTCTCGATGCCTTTATCTCGCTTGATGGCGGTATCGACGAGGGCCGCTTTTATTTCAGGATTTATTTTAGGGGCATCTATTTGAGCACAATTAGCCGGAACTGGATATTTTTTTACTAAATCTTTTCGGACATCTTTCTGCAAGCCATCTCTGCATAGGTGTAATAAGCGGTTGGCGACTTCATTATGTATTTCGGGCCCAAACTTTTGAGTAAAAGAAGGGTCATCGCCTAATAGTTCTAAAATTTCGGTATCTAGTTCGGTAGAACCGTTGCCGGCGTGTACTTCAGGAGGTAGTTCCTTCGAAGTACTAGGGCCTGATTGTGGCTCGGGGTCAGGTTGTATGGGGCTATTTTCAGTGGCCTGGGCCTCTGGCCAATGCAATATCCAGTCATCCGGTCGTATATCTGGCGTGTCTGTTAATTATCATAGACATGACAATTATTGGATTGTTGTAAATACAACAAACAATTTTAATTTCCAGGTAGGTTATCTACCTACCGTCTAAGGTAAGTAAAATATTGGCTAATAATAGTCGTAATAAGTAAAATAATCGAATAAATATCCGATCTTATGCGAAACTTCTTAGATAAGAAGGTAACCAATTTGTTAAGATTAGGTCACAATCCCCAGTGGAAGGGACGCCAATCGAATGTAAAGCAGTGGAACAGCCCCAGTGATTGTTCCGGTTGCATACATTTTAACGAACGCATCTGTATTTTATAGACGTAACCTACGAATAGATATAATGATAAAATGTAGCTAAATACCTGCTTCAAAGTCCTCTGCAATTGGCACTATTTCTGGTTGATCTCGTTCTGGTGAACAAGCACTTGATTTTTCACGAATCGTTTGTTGAAGCTTCTTAATTTTATTCTTATATCGGTAAATTTTTTCTTCACGTGATCGCTTACGCTTCGGCATCTTCGTCCCGCGGACGTCCGGAGTGGTCGAGCACTAAAATGCGAATGACTAGCGATAACCAACTCGGGGAAGGGCTGAGAGAATTACCCTCAAAAAAAAAAAAAAAATTGATAAATTAACTCTAAACTTAGTGCAGGAGTGGTGAGAACTATGCGTTACTACATGTGTAAATATATAACTACAGGACTAATCTCGAGGACGAGGCGCGAGTATAATAAATTATTTTTCGCTTTTGAGTGTCTATTTGTGGTGTTGAAGTCGGTTTAATTTTTTGTAAAAAATAGTTTATTATTATTTTACATTCATTCATAATTTAAGAGCGACGCTGTTGTCGGTGGAGTTCCTTGCATGTACTTCTACACTCCGCCTTCTCCTTGACTTCCTGATACGACACTACATTTATCTTCTCCTTCACTTGGTTCATGTATTGTTTTTAAACTTTCGCGATTTGAACACATAATGTTTATAATGTATCTACAGGATTTAATCACGATTTAATTCATTGTTTAAATACCTCGACGTTTCGGCAGCGTTACAACCGCCGTGGTCACGAGAAGACTGAAGAAATTGCGGGTCGTCTCATTGCGAAATGAGGGGATCTAGATCTACCCTCATTTGGTCTTCAAAAATCGCAGGGTTACCACCACGACACACAACACTAACCGTATCACCAGGCTTCTCCGAACTCACTCCGCGATGCGTACATTTATTAATGACTGGATTCCACGACGCCGATAACCGAAAACCATCCTCCCGGTTGAAATTACGATGTTTTTTAATTTCTAAGGCTTCCCGAACTATTCTTGCGTAGTAATGACGTTCGGTGGAGAGAATCTTCGGGTCGTGGAGCTCGATCCAATGACCGTTTCTTGGAGCATCTCAACTCGATACATGTCAACATTAGGTTCACATTTGAATTGGAGGTGGATAGATCTCTGCCGTTCTTGGACGTCCGAGTGACAGTTAAATCTGATGGTTCGTTGTCTCACTCTGTCTATAGAAAACCCACGCACACTGACCGGTATTTGCACGCGACGTCACATCATCACCCTCGTCAACTCGTCCTGTAGATACATTATAAACATTTGGTTCATGTAACTTCTCCTAGGTCTACCTCTCTTCCTCCTCCCCTTCTAATTCACCTTCCATTATTGTTCTAATGAAGTTGTCGTGTCGTATCAGATGTCCCAACATCTTCCCTCTTCTGTTTTCGATTGTTTCCATTAATGTTCTTTTCTCCTCTACCATCTTCAAAACTTCTTCATTGCTCTTCATTTCCTTCCAGCTGATTCTCTCCATTAGTTTATTAGAATTAGTCTGGGAGAGAAAAATAACTTCAAACAATTTTCCAAATACGAAATTGTCTGTGGAATAACTTATTTTATTGATCACACGAATTTCCTCATTCACCTCTTCTAAAATAGCCATTACGATTCGATAAGATTAGCTTATTCATTCATTTATTTTATTGCGTTGTAGGATCTTCATGTTGCGAAACGCTACTCACTTGTGAACTGTACTAAAGCACGGTGCGAACGATTTTTGAATAGTAGCGAGTATTTTAGCTACTAAATTACTCTCTACTAGACTAATTTACTAGCCTAATGCGAACAAGGCTTTATAGCTCTTTATACTAATTATTTTCTAAACTATACTAATTTAGTAATCTGAGACTGTTGTTACGTAACCAAGTTCGTAATCCATTTAGTTGAATGCAGAGAAAGCCGCAGGAGCCATTAAACAACGAACAACCATTAAAACTATCGGCATTGAACTGAACGATCATACCACGTCCCGCCCATACGAAGATAATAAATAAATACTCCTTATGACCGCTTCGTCGTGATTGAACACCGTGAACACAATATTAAAATGGAACCAATAGCTATAAATGGGAATAGGAATAAATCATAGCTACTTCATGCTAAGGTCGCATATTATTAATGTGTAAGTTTAGATGTTTGCTACTCAATCACGTTGGAAGAGCTGAATGGATCGGGTTGAAATTTGGTACACAGTTAGAATATATAATCTGGAGTAACCCATAGATTTTCATTGCGGGAAACTAACAGAAACGGTAACTACGTGAGTAAAACCGCGGGGTGCTACTAGTATACAGATATATTTCACACATAAAACCGGTTTTCTTCATCAGATACTGAAGGTATTGTGATCTGGAAAGATGGCCTTACGGCGAGAACATACCATATCTACCGCCGAACGAAAAATGTCTTAGCTTTGATATTTCTCGCTCTTTTCCTTACACTTGCAATGATAGAGACAGCAATAGCCGATTTAGTTAGGCGGTAGAGGGCCGGGTCAATCCTACAGCAAACAACAACAAACAAACAATCCCACATCCCAGGTCACACGCAAGGGCATGGGCTCGAATCCCGCCTGCATCTATATCTATGAGTATTTTTCAAGTGGAAATAATCTAGTTTCGTCGTTACCGCTGTCTTTGACGGTGAAAGAAAATGTCGTAAAGATATTGGCATATACTAAGAAAGACGTCATCTTCTGCGGCATCACGACGGCATTTCATCTCCTGCCAACCTGATTTTGGCCAGCATAGTCCATTAATTAAGAGAAAAGGCTCCGAAAAAGATTAAAAAGTAAGGTGCTTATGTTACTGAAAAAATGAGTTGACCATAGAATTACTGTTGCGGGTAAAATCTGGGGTATCAACTGCTCAAAGGAATTCTGTTCGTAGACAGAATGCAGTAACTTCGCGCAAGAATACGAAAGCCGTACCCGTTTTAAGGCTGGAGGCGTAAATACGGGTACGGCAGAGGAGAAACACCAAAAAACAAGAAAATTTTAATGTAGATAACATAGATAACTTAAATATTGGTCCCTATTCTTCGCATAGTACATGTCTGCCCTATCTCGAACCAATCGCTTTTTTCCATTTAGAAGAAATAGGGATCTGCCACTGAACAAACTTGCTTTTGGCATAATATTTCTCTGTTTGATTTTACTTAAGAGTAATAAGAGCATAAAAAAGCCGAAAGCAATTTCTTTAGTGCTGGACTCGATAACGGACGATAGAGCAGAGGGCAAGGTGATAGAGAAGACTGAGTCACAAGACAGAATACAGAACTAAAGCTCATGTATACATCTTTCTCATGCCTACTCATGCGGTCGCAGTAGGGTTATCGACTCGGACTTATTGATTGATTGCCGAGAATAAATAATAACTAAAATAATTCAATTTTAATGTCGTTGTTATGCCTAGATATTGGTAATTTATCACAGGAAATTACAATTTAAACGTTCATTGACTGAACGAACACGAACAGTTGTACCTAGCTCTTTTTCTTTAATTTCTTCTCAAACATATTACTAGTCGCATGCTAATGAGAGTGGCAGTGGAGTGAAAAGTGGGAGGATGGCGGTTTTGCTCGTTCTGTTCCCAACCGTTCTGAGACATTTTGCCTTTGAGCGATGTCTATGTTTGCTTTGAATTTGGCTTGACTTCTGTTCATAGTTTTGTGACCATACCCAGCTTTACAATAAGCAATGATGTGCATGATACTCGTACTATGTAATAGTACCTGGTTGACCTAGTGACTTATAGTATAATAGTAGATATTTAGGCAGGTACGAATTACGTAGTGATGACTTACTTAGGCCTACTTAGATACGAATTAAATGCATTTATAAAAGGCTCTAAGTATAAAATTTTCCCAGAAAAAAAAAACAAAAAGAAAAATTCCGAGTGTAACCATCAGGATTCGAACCGGGGCCTGTTGACTCCGAGGGCGAGCATATTCCGTCTGAGCCATTTAGACTTAAAGAACAGTGGCGAAATAAGTTATCCTATTCTAATGACAGTGTAGGAGTTTTTCATTGTCTAACTAGATCGATTTATCGTCCCCGAAACCCCCTGTATACATAATTTCATGAAAATCGTTCGAGTTCGGTGGTATTAGACCATGCAGGTCAGTTGCACATTCTAAGAAGTGTATCCAATAAAAAACCTGATAAGCTAGCAATATTTCGACGATGTTTAAGACTTTGACGTTGCGATTTGAAACTTAATCCTTCGTCCACGTTGGTTGTGAGAACTTACATCGTATTAACTGCGTAGGCACTTAGCACCATTTACATTGACGAGTGCACCAGAGGGGAAATGTTTAGAAAGCGGTCATATCGCTAGTTATTGGTTTTCCTCAAAGGGATTATTGCAAACTGGTCTGTGCCTAGCTCATGATAGCGCTGATTCTCGAAACTTTATTTATAATACGACGACCTAGTTGTAGATTAAATTGAACAAGTGCGATTTTAATATGAAAAGTCAATGTTTCCATTTGAAATGTGTAAGTGGCTCCTCCATTTACCAATAGATAAACTGGAAGAATTATGCATAATCTTATCGTGAATCAGTATGAAAACAAATTATTGTTTCTACAATTTTCCACAACAAAGAATTGTTTCGCATGTAGTGTGATTCGACACATATCGGCTAATAATTTCGCAAGCACGCCGGCGGACAGGTTTTGTGTTCTGTTCTCATTGTCTAACATTTTACATGATAAGTCTATAAAATTTCTTGCCTTAATAGCGACTTGCTTCGTTTGCTGTCAATAATTAGAGTAATTCCTCCGAAAATTCAAGACATCCGTCAAGCTTATCCCATATCCTACTCAAATAATTTGTCTCATACTCATTTTTTTCCGTAAACCTACTCCCTTCTAATATTGTAAATGCGAACCGTCAGATGTTTGTAGCTCAATCACGTCGTAACGACTGAATGAATGAGGTTGAAATTTGAAACAGTCTGGAATATCAAATACGTTACTTTTTATCGTGAGTAAATAACAGGAACGGAAATTGCACGGGTAAGAACGCGCCGCGCTGCCAGTCTATCAATAGCCATAATAATCCATTGCAATTGACCACCTCTTTGCCTCTTAATCGGTATTATGATTATATTAAATGCAATTGAATGTATTTACGTCTATATATGTAGGTAATTAGGTGTCTGTAACACAATAATGACATTGTTTGTTTTATAACAACGTTCCCCACTCCGTTGTGCCCGATTGTGGTTCCGCCGTGAGAGCCCGCCACTGCGAACAAACCGGAGCGCATAAATCAATTAGAACAATCATCGTGGTTATTGACGTCATATTATTCGTAACACTTGCGCGATTCGCTGACGTACTCTCACATATTTACCTCGTGGACACCACGTTTACAGCGCTGGCTGCTAGATTCATGAGGAAAAGGCAAAGAAGAAAGGCCACGTCGAGAATAAATCGCAAATCTTTTTATTTACTGTAAAAAATAACAGAACGTGAATACAACTATTAATGAGTTGCCCGGGTGGATCGTTCCCGATGGTTATAATTTGGTGTCTTCAACTCTAGAGTGAATCGGTTTCTTCTGGGTTATTCTATCGTAGACCGCATCAGATGGCGGTGAAATGTAAACCTATTAAAGTTTTAAAAAAACCTAGTTAACACTCTTATTCTGGTTCTCGATCAGTCTCAAGGAAGTTATATGGCGCAATGTGACCCATGCCTTTGTAAACCTTCAGACGTGTTGAGGTAAACGTATGTTCTAACTGTTTAAGTGGTTTTATACCGACTTTTCTGGGTAAGTATCAGTTTATATAGCTTATAAACCTCTTCATGATAATATTAGATTTGATGTTCTAAAATATAAAACTACAAATCTGTAGAGGTTTCTTACAAATGCGTGTGGCAACTGTAAAGGCAGCGGATCGCCCGGAGACCGCGACAGGCACTTGACACTATGGAATTGTATGGGCGCCAGTTCGCGCCGAGACCGCGACAGGAGACCGAGACACGTGTCGCGATCTCGGCGCGAACTGGCTCCCATACAATTCTATAGAGTCAAGCGCCTGTCGCGGTCTCCGGTCGCGGTCTCAACGCGAACTTGTACCTTAAGGTTGAGCACCATTTACATGGTAGAAAAATTGAAGTCTTGTGTGCTATTGTAATTTTACATAGATGTTGGTCATATGTTTGGTCTAGATGTATGTACATGGTGCAACATGACTTTATCTTGATCATTCTAGTTCGGTATCAGTTTCATGGATGGAAAATGCTAGTCATTTATCTCATAACCTTGTAATTACGAGTATAAACCTGTAGATGTTCCATTTTCACGATGACGCACTATATAGCTTGTGTCGCCTGACTGAACACGAGTGTGCGAAACTATGAAATGTGATGCGAGCCGAGCAGGCCATGTGCCTATATGGTAATCGACAAGCCTGCCCATAACAGCACAGTGACACGCAGCTATTGGAACATGAAGAATCCAAATCATTACCTAACACTGCACTGCGCGCGTCACCCAGACATCTAAGATATTTTATTTTAATCTTACTGAAAACGTTGTCTTTCAAACCGGAGCAGTGATGTTTTCACATTACTGCTTGGCGGTATAGTTACTGGCAAAGGTGTGGTACTTCCCCAGGCGGACTCTGCAAAGAGTGATTGATACATTTTATTTAGTAGTGGTTTCTACCACTACTAAATAAAATGTATCATTAGTGTGACGTGAATCGACATAAAATGTTTTCTATAATAAATCTGTAACAGAATTCTGTCAGTAGTGACCTTAATTATTTAGATTGCCTTTTTAAGTCCTAGGTTTGGTCTCTATTCGTTTGCCTTTTGTCCAGCCAAATTAGACTCAGGGCTACGTTTCATAATGAATTGTTGGTATCTAAATATCTCATTGATAACTAATCATTATGGCCATTTAGTTGATGTTATTTTTGACCTGAATCCATTTCTGTTTTGCTGTTGTATTACTCTGGGTTTTATTTTCAATCTCGATCGAATATGACCCAACATTTCTTGCTGTAGATTATATATATACCAATATCTTTGTCTGTTGAGTCACTTTGTATTGTATTTTGATTCTCTGCTGCCAGAGCATATGCCAACAAATCTACAATTGAGCCCTTTTTAAAAAAAAGGACGTATGGCCTCAAGTGGCCTATTGCCTACCGAAATTTGGGCTAGTGCAGAAGGCGCAGAGGCCTACTCACGTAATCTTACAGAACTCAACTATTATTACATCTCAACGTAAGGGCACCTTTTCGGCTTGGGCTGTCGCCGATTGGGAAGACCGAGAAACGACCTGGCATCCCAGAAGTGGGTGCCCTTGTGTAGTACCTTGATTAAGGGCACATCGCTCTGTCTTGTTTTAATATGTAATAAATATGAATATCAATTAGCCTCGTGGCTTAGTGGGTAGTAACTCTGCTTGCTACCCACTACTTTGAAGCCGAGGGCTGTGGGTTCGATTCCCAACCAGTACAAATATTTGTGTGATTAATTTAAATATTTGTACTGTGTCTGGGTGTTTCTAAGTGTAACAGTCGCTTTTTCCTTAACAGTTATCTTTCGAAGACTTTGTGACTTTGTCTATGACGAAGTCAGTAGTTTCACTTCATTTATCACTTTCGCTAGTATTCACACCTGTACCTACTACCTACTAGGTCGTCGGTAGTCCATACCTGTCCACACTCCACACGGCGCATCACCCGCGATCGTTCACCCGCGCGCGTCACGGCTTATGTAAGGAGAATGCTTGCGATAACCACACTACTGATTACACTATTGTACTATTATATACGTACGTCTCTTGCGTCGCTGATCCGAGATAAGGAATACGGTTTTACTGCTCCACGCTCGATCGAAAGCTAGAAGTAATACTATTGTTTACTATGATTGAAAAGTAGTTGTGTTAGAGATAAGGAGAATCGACTACTACAGATAGCACACTATTAGCTATCGGAGTTTTGTCTGTTTTTCGTTAGTACTGTAAAGAACGTAATCGTGAGATATTCCTTAAATAAGTACATTTATCATGTTAATTATGAGCTATTATTATGGAACATAACTGCCCCTGTGCTGGGCAAGGTGCCCCCCAAAACATCCAACTCTTATTGCTCTGGGCTTCCGTCTTTAATTCAAATACAAAAATTCCAAGGCCGATAAAAATATGAATTTACCTACACTGGACTGAGATATTAAAATGATACCATGGTGTCACGTGATATGGCCAGTCCAGTCCAACCATATCTAGCCTAACATGTGAACCGGTCTCGGTGGCCAGATGGTGATATAATTGTTAAAGGCATAACTATAGTTGAGTAATCTTCACAGTACAAATTTATTGAACAACTCTAAGATAATTAATAGATCATAGTTACACTCATGTTTATTGTACTGTCACGTCAGCCACTGGTTTAGTATCTTCGTGCTGCTAAACGTCCCTTCTCGCGAGTAGTCGCATGGTGAAGCTATGCAGCCAGATACCAATTAAGCCGGAATCTCCTAATGAAGCACTTATCTCAATTACTTGGTTTCGTTTAGTTTGTATCTGACTGAGGCTAATTAAGTTTTCGGTATCTGGGGCCAATTTTCTCTTAGCGACAACAAATTGATGTGAAAGAGAATGATGGTTATAGTGGTAGAAGAAGACCAGGGAAGTTGGAGTAACGCTATAAATTAAAAAAAGAATTAAGTTTAAAGGTGGGTGATGATGAGAAGATATGAAAGCTTTTGACTTTGCATAAAGAGAGCTATGTGCGTCATTTAGTCTCAGATAAAGGTCTACATACTGCATACCGAACTTTGTGATAGTGCAGTAGGAGTAGGGCCCTACTAACCAAAATTTTCCAAGAAGACACAAACATAGATCATGCTTGAAAGCGGTGTGTTAGTACACAGTGTCGCTTGTTTAAAATTTTCTTGCATGTACATTTACCCCGCGTTGTTTCGTTCCTATTTTTCCACGATTAAATGTAGCCTGCCTATGCTCGTTTCAGATTGTAATATTGTAATCTGTTCTTGTATCAAATTACATCGAAATTCTTTGTTTTAAGTTTGAATTTCTCACCGTTTTTGTATGAAAGACTAGCATGCCTCTATATCCATCCATCCATTCATACAAACTTTCGCAATTACAATGTTAGTAAGATTTAATGTATTTTAGCTACGGGGAAACTTGTAAGAAACCTTGCGTGCGGGAGACACCTTTCCTTTTTTGTGTCTTTTAAACATTAAACATACTTGTGTACCACTTTCTGTTATTTCTTATGTTAAAAATCAAATCTATTAAAATATTAGAAAGTTTGAGGACCTGGCTAAAGTATGATTATAATTCGTTTAGTTTGAGTACCACGGATTCATAAATGTATTATGACACATTACTTTAAAACACAAGTCTTAAAACATTGTACATACCTATTAATAATAAAAAAAAAAAAACAATTAAATTGAATTATATTACAGGTCTATCGATTCGTCTCATCTTATTTTATTTTACTAAGTTAGGGAATTTTACAGCTAGGTACAAAAAATTATAACATAATAGGTCCAAAAGGCCAATTATAAAATTCCACTTGTAAATATAAGTAAAGATTAAATAAATCTAGTAGACTTTTAACATAAAAACAAACATAAAAATAGCAAAAAAAAAAGGTTTAAACAATACCACATAACACATTGTATCTAAACAAAGTACTCCTGTGTTAGAAGTCTCTTGCATTGTTTAACAGAAGTATTAAATACGTCAAGATCATGTTTTGCAAGCAGACTGTTGAATCTTGCTATAAATGGCGTCGCTCTAGAAATTGTTCAGAAATATGTGTACCTAGGGCAGACGCTCGAAGTAGGCAAGCACAATTTCGAAAGTGAGGCCATGAGAAGGATTCAGCTGGGCTGGGCAGCATTTGGCAAACTACGTCGTGTCTTCTCGTCGTCTATTCCACAATGTCTAAAGACAAAAGTCTTTAATCAGTGTGTCCTACCTGTCATGACCTACGGTGCCGAAACTTGGACACTGACAGTCAAAGCGGTCCACAAATTTAAAGTCGCGCAGCGAGCTATGGAGAGAGCTATGCTTGGAGTTTCTCTGAGGGATCGTATTCGGAACGAAGTGATCCGTCACCGACATAGCTCAACGCATTAGCAAACTGAAGTGGCAATGGGCCGGTCATATCTGTCGCAGAACCGATAACCGTTGGAGTAGACGTGTTCTTGGTGGAGACCACGAATCGGCAAACGTAGTGTAGGACACCCTGAGACTAGATGGAGTGACGATATACGGAAGACAGCAGGCAGTGGATGGAGACGTGTGGCTGAGGATAGGGCTGAGTGGCGAGCCATGGGAGAGGCCTATGTCCAGCAGTGGATAGGCTGATGATGATGACAGGTCTATCACAGAGATCATGTCTAGTAGTAGACAATTGTATGCGATTTTGTATATTGTAGAATGATGAAACGAGCAAGGCATGTGCCTGATGAAAAACCACACGCTTACCCATCTCAAAGCCACGCAGGTGTTTGAACATGTAGTGTCCAAATCAATGTTTAGATCTGCGCCACGCTACAGAGATATACAAAATGACTTATCTCTTTATCTATCAACCCTTTACCGCTCTGGACACATTGCTCTTCAAACCGTAACCCATTTTACTGCTTGGCGGCAGCATAACTTGTAAAGGTGTGGTACTTCCCAAAGCAGGCTCTGCAAAGACTACCACAGAAACTTGATGCTAATATTACCAAGCATTCTCAATCTAGATTGTCATATGACGAAAATTATAATGAAACGTAAATGTTTCGTTATCCAATTATCGGCGGGACCGGTTCGTTTCCAGAGGCGTTGGCGTTGCGTGAAACGGAATGAATCATTCAACTGAAATAATTGGAAATGAAAATTTGTTTCCGCCCTAACGACCCGGCCATTGTTGTGCTTATTTATGCAATTAATACTAGGAAAACAAACCATCTATCAGAAATCTATAAATACAATTATATTATTGAGGCCATGTAGGCTTGTAGGTATTATAGTGGGACCTCTTACACTACTGTGTTTCGATTTGAAGAGCAATCTGTTATGGATCAAAGAGCTAAATCATTTTTATCTCTAAATAACGAGTATACAGACAGACTGACAGAAACACTTTATTATGCACACCAGTAAAATTAAAAAGTACAAAAACGTACCCAAACTACGAGTATAGTGCAGAGATAGGCAGCGATTTGGACACTTCATGTTCAAACAGCTGCGTGGCACTGTGCTGATATGTTCAGACTTGTTGCTTACCATCAGGCGTAGGCCTCGCTCGTCCCGTCAGTCTATATTATGAATATAAATGTCTGATTTGTGGCTCAGTTAGTCTAGTAAGCCTGTCCGCAAAGTCGTGCGTCCTGAGTTCGGTTCCCATCTAGGACAAAATAAATATTTGTGTAATGTATACGGATATTTGTTCATTGTTTGAGTTCTTCTATACAATCGAAGTATATATGTACATATTAAGTAATAAGCCATAAACTAAGCAAAACCGGTGTTGTGTGAGAAATGACAGTTATTTTTAATATTTTCCTGTATTTCGCTGCGTACGTTACAAATAACGACTAAACTTAGAAGCTTAGGACTTGTTAATTTCTCACAACTCCGTCAACTGTCGCTAACATACTAAAGTGTGTGAACAGCACTGAGTGAACAATCTGTTAGTCTGTGGGTAAAGCTGTTGGCAGTGTTGACACAACACACATATCGTCTTACCCGCCCTTCGCCCGCCTTGCTGAAACGGCTATGCCATAGCCGGCTATGGCTTTGCTGTCTCTATAACTTCAAGCGAGAAGAAAAGAGAGAGCAGCATCACAGCGAAGGCAGTTTTAGTTAGGCGGTAAACCCTCCGCCCTTCGACTGCCTTGCTAAAACGGCTATGGCTTTGCCATTGTTTTCGCTATTGTATCAAGCCGTAATAAAGAGAGAGTTATATCAAAGCTATAACTGTTTAAAGCCTTATTACACTTGGCTAAATTTATTCGACTGAATTTAGTAGCTACTGAATTCAGTGAGCTAGCATACTAAATTCAGAAGCGAGAATTGCTTCCTTCAGAATTTCGTTGACCAAAACATGCTTCTAAATTTCCTTCTGAATTCAGTCTCTAAATTTAGTTAAGTGTAAAAAGACTTTTAGTTAGACTGTTAACCCAGCGCCGATTTTAATACTCTTGATGATAAAGGTAACAAAACGCGTGTCGAATTCGAGTAATCGTGGCAAAATTGTGTAAATAGGGTATATACAGACTTTTTAGATATGTCTACTTTTTTTCACTGGAAACTTATGATACACAATTTCGTTTTTTGTTTTGTAATATAGAGTGATAAAATTCCAGTATAAATATGCCAGTAAGATATTCGCCTATAGCTATACCTACATCTAGCCTATAACAGCGCAGTCCCACGCACCTATTCGAACATCAAGAGTCCAAATAATTGTCTATTTCGTCTGTTTATATTCTTAGTCCATGAAACGGCATTCAAACATCAATTACTCGTTGTATCATATGGGCACGGTAGGTACACATATCCGATGAAAATTAATAACAGGTAAGTATATGTATTTTCCGGTAAGTATAAAAATTAACATGAAGAATAACAATAGATAAAATTATACGTGGTAGGCATGTTGCGTATCATCAGGCACATGTCATGCTCGCCTCGTCATTCTTTATTTTAAAAAAAAACTTACCTACATACCTAATGTGGTCTTAATTCCTACCCCCAGGTAGGAATGAAGACCACATTACCAAAAAAGCTTTTAATATGAATATAAACGCTGTGGCAGAAGCAGACCAAAATAGTGGATGGATTGTGTGAAAAAGGATACGAATAGAAAACAAGAACAAAATTAAAAATTTTGATTAACCCCCGACTACCTCAGATTTGTTATCTGCACAACATTCTACTAGTCATGTCCTTTCATTTGATACCCATATTAAGGGAGTTGTGAAAAATGATATGTATTTCGCCTTTTTGTGGAATCGGCCATCTTGGATTTGAAATTTGTCATAGTGACATGTATTCTACTAGTCCTTTCGTTTGATACCCATATTAAGGTAGTAGTGAAAAAAATTATATAATTCGCCATTTTGTGGTGGCGGCCATCTTGGATTTGAAATTTGTCATAGTGACATGTATTTTACTAGTCAAGCCCTTTCATTGCATACCCATATTGAGGTAGGTTGTGAAGAAATATTTTGTCCGCCATTTTGTGGAGGCGGCCATCTTGAATCGATAATAACCAAACATAGTTAAGAACATCCGCACGGATAATAACCCTCAAATAAAAAAAGTCGCATCGAAATCGGCTCATCCGTTTGAGCTCTACGGTGCCACAGACAGACAGACAGACATCGACGTCAAACTTATAACACCCCTTTTTTGGTCGGGGGTTAAGAATGTCGAATGGAGGAAGCGGCCAAGTCCCACCTACACCACAAAAAGTAGGATCAGTGTAGGCGAATGACATTAAATGAATTGTCGTCAATTATTTCTGTAATTCTACTAAGCTGTAGGTCAAGTCATACAGCGTGTTCACGTTTAGATTATTGGCCGTCGGCAAAAAGGCCTCAGGCGTGGTCGCTCATTCGTCAATGGACTGATTTTATCTACGCCGTCACCACACCACCCTGCCCCATAAAGGTTCCCATTATCCAAATACGTCACAAAGACCTTGGACACTATCATATCACAAGTTTCGTATATTTAGATCTATGTATATTGATCTAAATATACGAAACACATAGACCGCACATACTTAACAACATGATTTACAAAATGTATGTTCAATAGTAAACTAATTTAAGTACATTTTATATTAGAAATAGAGTTGTTTATAAAACTTAAATACCAACTGTGTCAATTCCTAACTTTTCTTTTTACCACGAGTTCATTGTCGGAATGCAAATTTACCCGTCAAAGATAGTTTTCAATAAATCTAAAAGTGGCGCAAACGCTCCAAGAACATCTGAAATTCTAGGTTGTGTAATGGACCTAAGTGGGAAGTGGGGTTTCCCTATGGTATTGGTGTCTTCAAGTCGAGACTGAATCAGTTTCGTCTATCTCAGCAGGCTCCATCGTAGACAGCATCGACGCTCGACATCAAGGGATATCGCGAAACGATAGCGCATCCAGTGCAAATAGCCAATATATCATTGCTTAAAAATCTCCTTGAAAGCATCACGATATCCCAAGTCAGACGTTTTGCTCTTTTGTGTTGGCTGTCTTTTAAATATGTATAGCATCACTGTCATGAGGCCTCTCGCGCCACAAGTTCTAGAGATATCCGTTCGCAAGAATACTTCAACAGCTCTTTTGATGTCCCTTCATTAATTTTAATATCCCTCTTTAGTACAGTTTGGAAGCCATAATTATTGAGCACGTTTTTACACCCATTATAAAAAGAGTCATGTTTGAAGTTGGTATGTCTTTTGAAGGGTCTATCTGTGCCATTGTAGACGACTGCAGCTCATCATGATAAAGCTATTCTTCACTACTTATGTACATAAGCCTCTTCGATGATTCGCCTCTACTCCGCTCGATTCTCTTTATATAATCTGCTTGCTGCAGCCCTTCAATCAAGTTTCACAGTGTAGTCCTTACACTACGTTTGTGGATTTCCAGTTCCTGTTCTAGTTGTCCTCCTTGACACATCCGTCAACGGAAAATCAGGTTATTTTTTGGTGCGCTGTTAAATCGTTCGTAAACCGTTTGTATGAACCCATTTTGATGGATTGAGCAACAAAAATTCCAACATTTGTACTTATTTATAATATTATATGATAGGATTGAGCAACAAAAATTCCAACATTTGTACTTATTTATAATATTATATGATAGGATTGAGCAACAAAAAATCCAACATTTGTACTTATTTATAATATTATATGACTAGCTGTTACCCGCGACTTCGTATGCATGAAACGTTATATGTTATTACAGCAATCGTAATTTGAATCATCGTATAATACATTCACTATCTACATCAGGAGGATGAATTGGTTTCTTTAAGGTAAACACGCTCCATCGTAGACCGCATCGTTGCTTAACATAGGCGAGATGACGGTCAAGTGTAAACAACCCACAAATGTTTAGAAAACATCTTTGATCTCGATGGCTCGAACTTGACCAGCCATTGAAATATTGACATAAAACAAATAAGACAAAGATGAAAATAAACATGCCCCATCGCCAGGTATTTCTACCACTCTGCATTCGATTTGTAATCCTTCGACGACAACAGTTACGAGTATAATTTCACCATCCATTATTCACACAAAAGCAAGTTCAATTAAAAAAAACTATAAGTACTTGTGTGAAATGAAACTTTGAAACTAATTTTTAACTTAGCAGCTGACTTCAGATATTGCGGCCGTCGTGCTATTGAAACAATAGGTCTATGAGTAAAATGGTTTCTTCGCATTTTGTTTGTATTACAATAGCAATACATTTGGATCAACCATTTCAAAAATGTTCATACTACCTACGTACGTGAATTACTTCTAATAACATTTCTGCTTCTACGAACGGACGGACGGACTTCACATAAAACTTCAACCCTTATTTTACCCTCAGGGAGGGTGGATTTCCAAATATGATACACATTTTATTTCTCATTAACCAAAAAACGTGAAGACAAATTTTCAAATAGAACCAATTTTCATACAACCGTTAAATGTTCACCCCCTGTTTCACCCCCTTAGGGGATGAATTTCGCAAAACCCCGTCTTAGCGAGTGCCTACGTGCTAAAAGGGACCTCCATGCAAAATTTCAGATTCCTAGCATTTGTAATTTCTGAGATTCCTTGACCTTTCGCTTTTATATATATAGATATTAGTAGGATACTACCTCATCTTTTCCTCCTATTTCCCTGAACGTTTATTGTTTAGCGTCGTTTCCTCTGCACATATTCCTGCGTGACACGTGAGCCCGGCGGGCGGTGGCCCGCGCCCCGCGCCCCACATCTCGACAGCCGGCGCGGCGTGTGTAACGCCACACGATATCGTTGTGACGTGGTGTCTGCGGCTAGCCGCTAGCCTGCGGTCGCGAGCTCCTATCACAGCCCCGATACTTGCGACCTGCGTCTCCGTACTCATTAGAACCTATGTGTAACTTAGCCAAACAAACAAATTGATCAACATTTAACTGCGCTAATATATTATCTGCCTTGTCATTTTATGTACTGCGTAATTCGCATTCAGATGGTTTTCTTTAGTTGTTCGTTTAATTTTTTATTTCGATTTCATGCAACCATCAAAACATCGTTTGATTTTCGTAACCTTGATTCGTAACAAGTTTGTTTTGCACTTTGACATAGCTAAATAATCTTAGGTTTGGCATGATATCAGCTATGCTTTTAGATACATAGTACAGTAAGTAAGTTTAATATGGCGTATTGCGCCTTCTTGGCCGCCCCAAAGCTAAGTGGTAGTAAGGGGGCATCTGAAGCTGAAGCCAACTGTTATAAGTAAGTCCGTCATAAAAAGAGTAATCAATACATCCTGTATTAATTACAGAATAAGGTATAAATTTAAATAACTCCAATTATTTCATTGTTTGCTTTCAGGTAAGCTCGAAGTATATGTAATTCTACGTCAGTTGAGATGTCAAGGTAAGTACAGTTACATATTTGTAGCGGCCAGCGCCGTCTGCGCTAACCCTTAGTTCGGAGGGCTGAAGAGAATACCGAATGTCATAAGACAGTTGATAGTCAAAAGAGATCTCCGACAGAAACGAACAATTGTGACTTAGAAATGTTTAGATTGAACACTGGTTCAATTTTTGTGTAACTTGGTGGTTTGACCCATAAATTTTGTTCACGGACCTGCACTCTATTATGTTGCAATCTGGTCTCAACTTATAATATAACAAATTTTCCCCACAAAACTAATCCCAAATAAGAGAAGCAAATAAAAGTGAAGAAATACGTTTGCGAAGCTACTTCGGATTACGTTACTGATACCTCAGTAATGGCGTCTAATGATCACATAGACATTTGACATCAAAGAGCCCGTCTCGCAGGCTCCGGCTAGTAAAACAAATCTTCCTTGTATGGATTTCTGCGAAGGCGCCTCACAGGTAGTCGTCAAGTTTCTGCGTTCGGGGAAACTTGGTACAAATAGATAAACATGCAAGTTATTACATATCGATTTTAAGGATAATGATTGTGTAGTACAAAAATGGCATAGAGAATATCCGATTTCAAAATGGTTCCAAAGAGATCCGATAACTTCGGGAGACCATCAATTGCTCGTCTTGCTCGGCCCGTTCATATCATATCTATACTAATATTATAAAGCTGAAGAGTGTATTTGTTTGAGCACACTAACCTCAGGAACTACTGGACAGATTTCAAAAATTCATTAAATTAAGTTTACTTCAACAAGTGGAACTATTAATAAACACAATGGCGTGTAAGTTGTCATAAGATATCGTCTAAGATAAAGTAACATTTTCCTTCCAAGCTTTAAAAACAAAGATATCAGAGAACTTTAACGAAATGAAGTAAATGTGTCTTGTTTTATTATAATCTTGCTCAGATCACACTATCTATCCATGTAGGTAGGTACCGTTCGTTTCGCATTCCCATTACATAAATTGGTTCCGTACAAAGCCGGTATTTCCTCTCATTTTCCTCTCGTATCGGCAAACTTTGGGCGTTTATTTTGTGACTGTGCTTGTTTTTTATCATCTTTATGATAAAGTTTGGAAACACATCCGCAGCAGACGTGGGCTTGGATGTATAATGTGGCCCGCCCAGGGTTGCTGAATCTACTTTTTTTAAAGGATCCTATGAAGGCAGTTGGCCTCAAATGATTTTTACTACCCACCTGTCTGGTCAAGTCTGGGCTAGGTCAGAAGACACAGGGGAACACCGTTCCGATGTTATTGAGCAACAAATATCCAAACATTTGAATTTAAATATAAGCAGGATATTATAATTGACTGTTATGAAGCCGCGGTGGCCTAGTGGCGGAAACATCCGATTCGACAATCGTAGAGTATGTTTGAATCCCGCCCGCATTTTTCTTAAGGCTTATGTATTTATTTACAAGTTTGGCTTTTTTTTTATCGCGTATAGGTCCGCGTTTGACCACCAACTCGCCTGATGGTAAGCGACGGTGTGGTCGAAGATGACGCACGTTGACCTAGAAGGTACCTATTCACTCTGATCTTGAAAAGTTCTAGATTGTATCTCTCAGGGAACAAGGAGGCCGGCAACTTATTCCACTCCAAAGCTGTACGTACGAGAAAAGTGGATTCAAACCGTTTAGTACGGATTTTGGGAATATCCACAGTGTATGGGTGGTAGTGAGCCGACTTACGACTTGTCCTGTAGTGGAAAGGGGAAGGCAATATCAGGTCGTGCAATCCGCTGCACAATCTCCAAAATGTATCTTGTAAAACACTGTCAGACTAGCCACTTTTCGACGATGTTCTAGGCTTAGCAGTTTTTTAGCTACTAAGTCTCTATCGCCGATTAGCCTAACAGCGTGCCGTTCAACCGAGTCAATAGCCTCGAGCTGGTACTTTGCCGATCCATCCCATAGGTGGCAGCAGTATTCCACACAAGAACGAACTTGAGCTTGATACAGAGCTAGTCAAGAGGCATTAGTCAACACTGGCTTTAACAGTGAAGAGAAACATCGTGTCAAACCGGCATGGTCCAAGAATACACCTTCACCTTTGGAGGACATGCGTCGTCCACTTACTCGCCCTTGGCCATCTTGGTGGATTACGACCTTGACTCGCATAATTCTCCAAGTAATAATAAATAATCGATTCACCATTAACAATGTACTTTTGAGGTTAATCGTTATTCGCCCCACTTTAGCTGACCCTGAGTTTTGATCGTCTAGTCTTTATATAAGGTCCCAAGATCGTCTTACCATCACGTAGGAGGGGGGGACCCTTGAGTGGCCTGGTCGATGATGGTCACTCCGTCCGAGAAGGGTAACTACTGGTGGGTAGGGTGGTGTAGAATGTAGAGTCTGCCTGGAGAAGTACATTACTGTGTTCCGGTTTGAAGGGCATTATTTCCAGAGAAATTACAGGGCTTAGAGATATAACATCTTAGATCTCTGGGTGACGAGCGCAGTGCAGTGCTAGGTAATGATTTGGACTCTTCATGTTCCAATAGCTGCGTGTCACTGTGCTGTTATGTGGCAGGCATGTTGCTTACCATCAGGCACGTGTAATGTTCGTCTCGTCACTCTTTATATTAAAAAAAAAAGAAATCCCCACCCGTGACTCCTATTTTAATCACTATATACTATTTCTAAAAATACTAATAAGTTAGATAGATAGATTAACTCTTTATTGCACTTCACAAGTAAACAAAGTTACAAAAATATACAAAAACCAAAAAAATAAATAAAGTAACAATTGGCGACCTTATCGCTAAAAGCGATCTCTTCCAGGCAACCGCTGGATGGAAAAGGAGAAATGAAGGATAAAAAGACGGGGAAGTACAAACAATAAGTAGGCAAAAGATATTTAGAAATCTGTATACATATATGAAAATTAACTTTTTTGCATACTATTATAAATACACTACAATACTATTAAAAATAAACCTACATATTAATAACTGTACATCCTAATACATAAATACGAATATAATATAAACTAATATATAAATATCAGTTATCTATAATTCTACTAACATTTACTCACGAGAAAATAACGGGAACAGGAAGTGCGCGGTAAAACCACGGGCCACTGCTAGTAAGATAATACGAGTAAGAACGACCATCGTTTGTAATTATTATCTGCACACATTTTTTCTGATATAATGTATTTAAAACTTTTTTATTCATAAAAAATTACAATTTACATGTCATTTAAAAAATAATGTCAAAAACGTAAATACTACAACTACAAACACAAGTTTGGAGTCATCAATTTAGTCCCCGCACTCGTCAAATCGACGATCAAAAGTGCCCATCAGACTGGCGGCATTTCCCCGCTGTATGGTATATATCTAATAGATCTAATGATTTAAATAAATAATTATGTATGGCTTTTTCTTAAATGCATGGTCCATAGATATCTCCTGTGCAGGGTGTTACGTAACATAGTCATGTTTTAAGCCAACAACTTTTTTACTTTGGGATCAACTCATTTAAATTGTTAAAAAATAATATTCGATGAAAAATGCCCACATGCACGCCCTTTGAACTAGGGAAAAGGAATAATTATATTTTTTTGTATGTAATGTATTGGCAACCCTAGAGGCAGGGCAAAAAAAAGAATACTTTGTGGAAGTTAACCAGTGCCGGAAAGTAACTCGGATACATTTAGAGATGTCAATTAACATATTCAAATGAATTCCCATGTTTTTTTAAATTACACAAACAGGCTTTCTTGTTTCATGAAAAGTTTCATTTTCAAATAATCAAAACGTTACCAAATGGACAATATGGTCTGTATTACATGAAAGTTATTTATATTTGAAAAACTTCTTTTGGCGCACCGCAGACCAATCTTTCGTGGGATGTGAATTGAATTCTAGCGTCACGCGCGAGATGGCTTGGCCATGTTCATGGCCACGCCCTTCGGTTTCACCCGCATAGTTTCCAAAGTAAGCTATCAAATTCTGAGTTATAAGTTTTCACTTCTAATCGGCAGTTCCTATGGTTGCCAATTTTTTTTTAAATAAAGTTTGAAGGCAATGAATAGTACTAACTAACTCGGCTGCGCTGCCCAAAATGGGTGCTAGAAAAATTAGACACTCTTCTTTGTCTTAAGCCTTCTTAAAAACAGGACGATGGTCGATTTTTTTCTGGAGGAATATAATACGATGGCGGTTATTGCACGTGAGATAAATCTACCAATCTCCTAAAATCGTTTCTACTGTCTTAGTCTTACTTACCATGTTACATATAGTTACCGTACTTTACGAGTATGTATTTATTATATGCCTACCTATTCTACTTGCTAATGCTGTCTTTTTTTGGTAAATTATTTACTGTAGCTAATGCAGCAGATACCCACTAAAGTTCATAATTACTCACCATAGTGTATGGTGGGTCTTTTACTTGTATGTCACATTTTACTCAAAACAATTGCAAAGATCCAATAACCTAAAACTAACGAACATGACAAAGACCGGGCGCCCCAAATCAGTGGCTATTAGAAGGTTCGGTTCTAATTAACTAATCAATTAGCATAGTGTATAGATAATCGCGTCGTACCTATCTGTGCGTGCTGGTGCGTAGACGCCACCGGCGGCCGCGGCCGGGCGTGGCTGCGGTGGCAGCGGCCGACGGATTCATGGACCTTTTTAAATTACTTTAAAAAAGGTTCTCAATTTGGTTGGTTGGTATTTTGTATGTTAGACGATAGCCCGCCAATTGTGAACAGATTTTAATGATTCTTTTGGTAGATCATACTACAGAGCCTCTGTAGAGATTTACTACGATAACATGGCCCGCCCCTCCAAATGACTGTTTTAATGTGCGTAGTCACATCCTTACGAAAGAGTTTGTATGTAGTTGTAATTATTCGTCCGCAGTAGCAGTACGCACACATGCGTGGTGGTGCGTTGTATATTCTTTCACAAATACTTTCAAACGTTTTGAATTCTGGAGGGGCGGGTCATGTTATCGTAGTAAATCTCTAGTATGATCTACAAACAAAAGAAGAACCACCATAACCACCTCTAATATATAGATAATCACGAATAGCCACCTCTGTAATAGAGGTGGCCCCATATAGGTAACATTTATTGAAAACGATTTAGCGGAGCGGTTTTTGCATTAGACCGACCGAAAAAAAACGACTTGTTCACGGTATCTTTCGACGTCATATGTCATCCACCAACCCGAACTTGGAAATCGTGGATTATGGCTTTGACTTTCTTCTTGCAAGTGAAGACCCCGACTCTCAGCAGTGGGAATATTTAGTGGGCCGCTTATGTAAATACCCTAGCCTATAGGTCTCAGTTATAGGCGGTAGAGGCCATCTGAGGCCGTAACTCGCCACCGACAGCGGAGTGAGCTCAGAGCTGTGGAGGCCAGGGCCAGGCCCTGCCTGGAGGCCAGGGCTGCAGAATGAAGAGCTTGCTGACGGAGATTTGACGCAAGCCGAATACTTGTCACGTAGCTCTCCTATTGTATCCCAACACGCAACATCCATAACAGCATCCTGCTGAAGCACAAGACGTTGGCGTAATTGTGCTCACCAAACATATCACACTTACATAGCAAAACTGGATAGAAGCCAGAAATTAATAGACGTTGAATCAGATGACATAATATGATAAAACCGATTAAAAGCTAAAAAATGAAATAAGATGAAGAAGACTTTATCAGCTGACTGTTATTATCATTGTATAAATTCAGACCAATGGAAACTGTGTTGCCAGACATATTGCATGCCTCTAGAAGAAGAGGCCAGTTTGTATGGGTCAACTATTAAAATGTTTTGTATCACCTTATCTTACCTGCAAACAGCAATAAAGATTTTTGTATTTGTATTTGCACGCTGGTGGTGGCTGGCAGTAACGGACAACCTACCCAAAATTTCCTACCAGCTCTCGGAATATAATAGCTCTCTCTCTCTCTCTCTCTGCATCTAACCTTTGATCCAAACATGTGTTGAAAAGCTCGTAAGATCTAGACGGGAGCTTTTACAACACCATTATCGGGATTATGCTCATCAAATTTAATGACGGTAATCTCCTGAGCCAATTCAAGTTATAACTTAGTCAATAAAGTTTTACTTGTGAATGGATTTTTTAACATTTTGCCTTGTATTAATAATAATAAAGCCCTTTTATTTCCAATCATCAGGAGTAATTTTACATACATGATCATTACCTACTTATAAACAAAAAATAAAATTTCACTGTGATACCAAAATTCACTTTTTCTTTTTATTCTTTGTTTTATCAATTTTCATTCTAATCACTGTCAAAACTTTCTTCATTTTCACTGATTGGAACCCCTTCTCGGGTGTAAGCCTCCTCCAGCTTATTCCAGACCTCTCTATCCTTTGCTTTTGTTCTCCATTCGTTTCCTGCTATAGCTAGTATTTCATCTATCCATCTTTTTTCTAGGGCGTCCTTTTCTTCTTTTTCCTGACGGCCCTTCCCATAGCGTCGTTCTTAAAGTCCACCTTTTATCCTTATATCTCGCCAAATGACCTGTCCACCGCCACTTCTGTTTTAAAGCAAAATGTAAGACGTCTACAATTTTCGTCTTTCGTCTTATGTGTTTGCTTTTTATTCTATGTATTCTTCTAATTTTTAATATACTCCTTTCCATTGCTTTTTGACAGGCCACTATTTTCGTTTTTACTTTCGTATTATACGTCCATGTTTGGCACCCATATGTAAGAGTTGGGAGTATACAAGTGTCCAAAACAGTCTTTTTTAATTGGAGGGGAAATTCACCTTTTAAAGTTTTAAGGACCAAAACTTTTTCCAACTTATATTAATACGCCGTTCAACTTCCTTTTCTACGTTTTTGTCTTCAAAAGATATTTGCTTTCCCAAGTAAATATATTCATTGACATATTCTAGTGTCTTTCCGTTTACATTTATGATGTTTTTGTGGCTGTTTGTTAATATTTTGGTTTTATCCTTGTTCATTATGAGCCCTATTTTTTCGCTTTCTCTGCTCAAAGCATTTACCATTTCCTCTAGCCCTTTACTTGATTCGGAAAATATAACGATGTCGTCCGCGAATCGAAGATGAGAAAGTCTTTCTCCGTTTACATATATCCCTTCAGACTGCCAATCGAGCCCATCAAAAACATGTTGTAGCACTGCTATAAATAGTTTAGGTGAGATTGGGTCACCTTGTCTGACTCCTCTGCAGATTGATATATCTGAGCCTCTTATTTCCAGCTTCACTTGGCTCACGCTACCGGCATATATGTTTTTGAGTACTTTGACGTACTTTTCCTCTATTTGACATTTGTTTAGAGCTTCCCAAATAGCATCGTGGGATATCGTGTCGAATGCTTTGGCATAGTCTATGAAGGCAATATAGAGTGGTTTGTTAAACTCTTTGTACTTTTCGATCACTTGTTCCATTACTTGCATGTGATCTGTTGTTGAGAAACCTGAGCGAAAACCAGCCTGTTCCATCGATTGATTTTGATCGATTTTCTGATTCAGTCGGCTTTGCAGGATTGATGTGAATAATTTGTACATGCTTGAAAGAAGGCTAATAGGACGGTAATTGGCAATGTCATGAGGGTCACCCTTCTTGTAGAGAAGAACTATATCAGATCTTTTCCACTGTTCTGGTACTTTCCTGTGTCTAGAGCCTTGTTGAAAAGCTGCGTGAGTGGGCGGGCTAACAGAGCAGAGCCAGCTTTTATAGCTTCATTTTGAATGCCGTCGGGACCGGGGCTTCTGCCTGGCTTAAGCCTGTTAATATGGTTGATAACTTCAATGGTGTCTATTGCTGGAATGTCGTTACTCTTTTCAGGGTTTTCCAAGGTGCTGCGGGTGTTAGTATCAATCGAGGATGAGTTTGATGCTCTTTCATAAAGTTTTTTGTAGAAATCTGTAGCGCAATTCACAATATCTTGTCTGGTACTGGTTTGTTTAGTTTTCGTTTTTAAGTTTTGAATCCAATTTTTATGGGTAGAGAGTTTCTTAAAAGCTCTTTTAGTGCTTCTATATTCTTTTAGGTTGGCCTCTATTATTGAGTTCCTATAATTTTTGTAGTCTTTGTCAATTGCCTTACTAGTTACCTTGAATAGTGTGCTCAATTCCTCCTTCATTTGTTTTGTTTTATGCCTATTTTTCAGAAGCTCAGTTCGTCTTGTAAGAAGAGCTTGAGTAGGTGCACTAATAATCTTGTTGACGGTTTTTAACTTATTTTTAGATGAATTGTGTTTAAGGCTAGTATTAATGATGTTTATTAGATTATCGTAAAAAGTTTGAACATCTGTGTTTTCTTCTTTTTGAAGTTCATGTTGGTCCATGTTGGCCTTAAGCTTTATCAAGTATGATGATATCTCCTCTTCTGCTTTTAGTGTATTTGATCGAGTGTGGAATGATGATCTACTTTTTTTTTTTCGATCAAGAATATAAGTGGCTCTTACTAACCGATGGTCGGACCTGAATCCAAAACCATGAAGTACCTCTACGTTTCTTATCCTCTTGGGTTGGTTTGATAAAATGAAATCGATTTCGTTCTTTACGCTGCCAGATGGAGAGACCCACGTCCATTTGCGGTTCTTTCGTGCCTTAAAAAAGGTATTCATAATGGGTAGTTTATGTTCTAATGCAAACTGGATTAGTCTCTTCCTCTCTCATTTCTCTCTCCATAGCCATATTTTCCCAAAACAAAATTATCTCTATGGTCTGTTTTTGTTTGACCAATTTTAGCGTTGAAATCGCCAATAATGAGGATATTTTCATCTGCTTGGTCTTGAGCTGCCCGAAGAGTTTCGTAAAATGAGTCGATATCATTATCGGAAGCCTTTTCCGTTGGAGCATATACTTGTATAATTGTGAACACTTGGCTGTCGTATTTCATTTTCAATAACGCAACTCGATCCGATAACGCCGAAAAACTTACTATATTATTTTTATGTTCTTTTTTAATTAAAAATCCAATTCCATATAAGCCGAGAGTGATACCCTTATAGCAGAATATGTAGTTTTCATGCTCCTCGATATTACATCCCACTCTTCTAACTTCTGCTAGACCGAGTATGTCAATGCTTATTTTTTGTAGAAGATAAGTCAGTTCTATGAATCTTTTTGGTGTGGATAGAGATCTTACATTAAATGTTCCAATCTTAAGAGTTCGTGGTTGTGTTTTTACTGTCGTTTTTTTTTTCTTAGTAGTGTTCGCTGGAGGGTTATGGTCATGATCCCCCACGGAGACCAGCCGGCTTGGGGGAGGTTCTATTGGTAGTTGCTTAAATTCGTTATTATGGATAAAATTGATCTCGTCACTTGTATGCATTGATTGCTAGGTACTATATTTTTCCTTTAGGGAATTACATCTAGCTCGAACCATATAATCGAATGCGTTTGTGGTGTTTGATTTTTTAGAGACAGAAGGTTGGTTCTGTATGTTGCTTTCTATGCGAGGGGATGAAGATGGCTCTCTTTTTCTTTTTTCGCCGCCAATTTCGCTCGGTTTTTTTTATTACTAATTTGTCACCCTGAGGTATGCAATATTACCTTTTCTTCGCTCTTCTTCTAATTTTGGTTGCAAAGACTTTCTGGTGTCTAAGATTTCCTTTGTGAAATCTTCTTTTATGTAAATTCCCTCGGGTAGTTTTTTCTTGTTCCGCATGATTTCACTCTTTCGCCAGTTTGTTACCAGTGAAACAAGAATAGGTCGGATTATGTTGGTTTTGATATTTCCGACCCTAAATGCCTTGCATATTTCGTGATCTTGAATATTTAATCCCATGAGTGAGTTAAATTTTTGTTTGATCATAATAGATAAGTTATGTTCCTCTTCATCTCCTTCTTTTAATCCAAAAATCAGAACGTTGTTTTTCTTCTGAGACATATCTAAACGTTTTATTTTATCTTTTAAATATGAAATTTCATCCTTCATCTTTTTGTTTTCTTCATCCATTCTTTTGAATTTTTCATCTATCTTCAACATGACATTTTGTGTTACTGATTCGGTAATTATTATAGTTTGCCTGTCCATACGCTCTTGGATCTTCTCTAGAAGCATTTCCATCTGGAAGTCCATCTTTTATTGTGCGGTATGGTAATATGAGCAGTATATTAAAAATCAATCAAGCAAAGAAGAATTTATTTTTATTTTGGCAAAATGTGTCGAAATGCAAGACTAAAAATAAAAGAAACTCGGCTCAATGTTCTTGAAGCATCCGCGGTGTTCTGCCCTTTTCTTAGAGTGTCATGTCAACGTCATTGATTATTGACAGTGACTGTCTGCGTATTGTTTGTCTAGTGTTTTCAAAATGCAATTATTACAATTATTTGAGGGTGAATTTAATTAATGTTTCATGTAATTGTAAGCAACGACAATGCTTTTAAAGGATTCTTTTTGCATGTGTGCTCATATATGTGTGTGTGAAGTGTTTCGCCAACAGTTATTTTCGCTAATATACTCCGAAAAAACTCACTTGCCGGTGTTGTTGATATTTGCAGAACGCCGGCAGCGACAAAATCCACCAAAACAATCACTTCCACAGCAGGTACAGCTCAAGTTTACAGAAAATTTAATTATTTTCTTAGGACGATTCACTAAACGATGTTGTTCTTTAGAAGGGTAGGTAGGTCTCTTTATACAATGATAATAACAGCTGACTGTTATTATCATTGTATAAATTCAGACCAATGGAAACTGTGTTGCCAGACATATTGCATGCCTCTAGAAGAAGAGGCCAGTTTGTATGGGTCAACTATTAAAATGTTTTGTATCACCTTATCTTACCTGCAAACAGCAATAAAGATTTTTGTATTTGTATTTGCACGCTGGTGGTGGCTGGCAGTAACGGACAACCTACCCAAAATTTCCTACCAGCTCTCGGAATATAATAGCTCTCTCTCTCTCTCTGCATCTAACCTTTGATCCAAACATGTGTTGAAAAGCTCGTAAGATCTAGACGGGAGCTTTTACAACACCATTATCGGGATTATGCTCATCAAATTTAATGACGGTAATCTCCTGAGCCAATTCAAGTTATAACTTAGTCAATAAAGTTTTACTTGTGAATGGATTTTTTAACATTTTGCCTTGTATTAAGATGAGATAAATAAATATATCTATGAAGACGCCCCTAGAGTGTCACCGGTGTCAATAGACGGCGGCTGAGACCAATTGCCTAAAATAGTGGTACCTAATAGTTTATTTCCCGCTAACAGTGCCACCAAACCTTATCACATTCAACTTTTTCCTTTTACTCGGCGATTAACATAATTAGCGTTGTAATTTATTCGGCTTATTATGCTAATCTATGCCAACCCGCGATATAAATTGAATTTCATTCTAGGCCTATCCTAGATCCGTAATCTATGTTATGTTATAGATAACGTATCTATCTATTAGCTACCGATATGTAGTATCGATAGCTAATAGATAGATAGATTATCTATACGTGCCTAAATCTATGATTTATTGGAGGTAGATTTGCGAGATTTGTTTATAGTTATCATCCTTAGCACTACTATAGCTTTCGCCATTGCTCTGTGCTTTTCTGCCTAGCGTCACTGCTGTTTCACAACAAATCAGAGTACAGAAGTTAAACTGCACACAATGTGCGCTTGCGCAACGCACACAGACACATCGCTCACGGATACGTTTACTTGGAACAGTTTAGAACATTGCAAGCGTGAGTCCTGTACCCTTCAGACGTGTGCCTAAGGATGTTTTATGTGCGTAATAAATTATAGCAAAGAGCAGTGGATCAACGTGCTGAATTTCTATACACAAACTCTGGATTCATTGCTATTTCGTCTTAATAGATGGTACTGTAGCAGAACTTCAGGTTATTTATCGTTTAGGCTACTGTGAATACTGTGATCCCATAAATACTAACAGTTTTGTGGAATGAACTTAGCTGGCCACACTGCCGTGTGTCTAGATAGTATATGTTCTACTTAACTGCTGTAAGTATGTCGATGCAAACAAAAAAAAAACAATCTCAGCAAAGAGCTCTCTTCGAACGAGCAGCTCTTCTGCCACCCAACTAAAACAGTTATAATATAAACATTGCCGTCTCTATAATTGGGAGCTAAAATAAAGACAGAACGATATCAAAGTCAACACCGTGCCGATTCGGATTTAGAACCCCGGTACTACCAGCACGAGGTTTGCTCCCCCGTCGCCGAGGAACGTAAGAGGTATAAAATCTGCGAACAATGGCGCGTAAACGTATCGACGCGAGTCGTAAAACAAGCGGATAGCGTACACGCTTCACCTACAACCAGCCACGTGGAAAACTTCGCGCTTTCAGCCTGAGCTGATAACCATGTCCCTGTAGTATTTCCCACGAGGAAAAAGTAAAGTGTTGTCGAGTTTAACATGCCTATGCTATAATAACACCAGTTTTTTTTAAGTGACACTTTTCAAAACTTTTTTTATAACCCCTTATAAAAAAGTGAAATAAAGTGAAAGACGCTCGACAGAACAGCCCAGGCCAATACGGCAGTGTTACTCGTTAAGTTACATAAAACTTACTTAAATCGAATATTTCTCCAATTTTTTTTTGTTAAATGTCTGAAAATGATAGTTTGGTTTCATAAAACCATTATTAACTATCATTTTTCGTTTGTTACTGAGCCATAGTAGCTGGCTTCAAGGCGCACCCTCACCACTCGCTATACGGCGCGAGATATTAACCTACTCGTTCGGGTTCACCCGGGTGTACTGAAATCACAGGGGCGCCGGCCGCTTGCCCGAGCTGACGTGCGTACGAACACCGAGTGCGCGCATAAATTTAATAATGTCGCGGCGTTATTGTATTGTGGATGGCTGCAATAGCAATACACTAAAATGCAGTCATTAGTCTTATTTCAAATTGTACCCACTCAAATTTAAGTGTAAAGATAAAATATATAATTAATGAGCAAGTTTCTTAATTTAAGGCGTATAATAGTTTTAATTGACATAAAAGGAGGAGGTTCTCAATTCGGTTGTATGTTGTAAAAATTGCAATGGTATGTAAAGCATAAGTATATATATATACATTTAATATATCTATTATATCTGTATGCCCAAAATTATAAAATTCTAGAATTCGAGTATCTGAAAGTTTGTTTTTTTCGGAGAAAATTTTATTGTTTGTAAATAAAATAAAAATCTATTTTTTTAGTCGTTTCAGTCTATTTTTTTACTTGCATAAAATTAGCCTGGATCCCACAAAACAGGTCACCATAGTGTGGGATCTAGTTCACACTAGCAAAACATGTTAAGTATTCATTCTTTGTACCTATTTATTGTCACAAAAATGTATTCTTTGTGTTTATTGTCGCTTTGTATTTAACATCCGGGAACGCGTGAAACTGTTTTTAATAACTTTAAGGCGGTAGACGCTAGGTTTTGTAGCTTTTCTTGGTTTTCGTTATTGTGCTAATATACATTTTTTTCATTTTCATTCCATTTAAATAAACAATAAAGAAAATTACAATTTGCAGTTTAGTTTTTTTATCATCTTATCATATTTCGTACAACCCTAGCACGTTTGGTCAGTGACGTAAGCAGACGACAAGTCACACGGGGCGCACGGTATTCTCAACTCTGCGTGCTTGTGCAAAGGTGTATTTTTGCTTGCAAGTAACAGTAGGTAAGTAGTTTACGAAAGTTTTGGTTATTATCGTGTAGGTATTTGCGCTTTTGTATGGCAGTGATGCATCTGTTACGAAGTAACTATTTTCTGATCTGTGTTCAAGGGCCTTCACCAGTTAACTGACTTTTACTGAATTAGCGCTGAAGGCGCAGGACCCAAAAAAACCAACCTGACTTAAACCTAACGTCATCATCGTCAGCCAATGTTCGTACACTGCTGGACATAAGCCTTTCCAATATCGTGCCACCAACCCCGGTTCTCGGCATCCATTCGCTTCTCTTCAGGCCATCGGTCCACCGAGCGGGGGAGCCCGTCCCACGGGACGTCTTGAACGTGGTCTTCACTCCAGAATCTCCCCAACGTCCATCGGCTCTGCGAACCTAACATACTTACGCTAAATAGCATACGTCTGATTAAGAACAAGAACAAAATTAAAAAATTTGACTAACCCCCGACTACCTCAGATTTGTTATCCGTACAACATTCTACTAGTCAAGCCCTTTCATTTGATATCCATATTAAGGGAGTTGTGAAAAAAGAAATGTATTTCGCCATTTTATGGAAGCGGCCATCTTGGATTTGAAATTTGTCACAGTGCAATGTATTCTACTAGTCAAGCCCTTTCGTTTGATACCCATGTTGAGGTAGTAGTGAAAAAAATAATATAATTCGCCATTTTGTGGTGGCGGCCATCTTGGATTTTTTTTTATAGTGTATAGTATTTTACTAGTCAAACCCTTTCATTTGATACCTAATACCGATATTAACTTTCAAATAAAAAAACCGCATCGAAATCGGCCCATCCGTTTGAGCTCTACGGTGCCACAGACAGACAGACAGACAGACATCGACGTCAAACTTATAACACCCCTTTTTTTGGTTGGGGGTTAAAAATCGAGCTAGCTAGGAGACAACTATCGAAACTCATACATACATAGCGAGTGCTATCGGAAGCGCACTAATTTAGTGAGGACTTGCACGCGTTACGATGACAAACGCGAGAGCGCCTAGACGCCACGACCTCGGGGATAGGATGATCTGTCTATGCTGCTCGTCTACAGCATAGAAAGATGTTCCGCTGTTCCGGACATCGTAACGAAGTTAGTCCCTCGTGGGGGGTTGATTCGGTAAACACATCGCGTCACGTGGCTAGACAACGCTGCAACGTAAACAGAGGTTTTGCAACGTAGACTGGATGGCTCGATCGCTAGCGCTAGCTGGACATCGAGAATGTACGGAATTAAACATTTTAGTACCTAATTAGCTTTCAACGTCTCAATGCAAAAACAGTACTTTTTTTTCGTTTAGTAGATTATTATTTAAATTAATTAAATTTCAATTGTATTAAAATTCGAAAAAGATTGTAGTATTGAAGTAATCTAATAACGTGTACTTTAGTGTTAGACTACAGGCATTGCGAAATAATGGATTAGAAGAGGTATTGAAACTGTATGGAACCAATGCCGTACATAATCAAATGACCAAATTTACCATGTAAATGAAATGCCCCTTCTAATCCATTATTCCGCAACGCCGTACAAAATCATGCGACAAGGAGAAATTATCGAGGGTTAGAACCCATCTCTTCAACTGCACTCAGTTGGACAGCTTACAAGTGACGGCATAGTGTCGAATCTTATTACTTTATACCATTCTATCATCCTACATAGGTCTCCTGGAGGCTACTTTGACCCATACATTTTGTTCACGGGCCTGCAGTCTAGTAGTTATTTGGGAAACAACTATTTGTTATGACAAATCTAACGTTAATAAATAGTGTTACCTAATGTTTAAAATTATTTTATTCCGTTTATTTTTATACCTTTTTACACATTCCTAGTCAATATCGTATTATAAATAGAAATATCTTATGCTAATATTGCAAATATTCCGGTCATAAAATTATAGAGAATTACATAACTAGATGTATATATAAAATATGTCATCAAACATGAATTGCGCAACAAAAATCCACTTTGTGTAACTTGGAGTGACGCATTGACCTTTATATTTGAACTGAATTAAGGAAGTACATTACTTAGGCGCAGGCCACATCTATGTGGCGTCGGGCGCGTACACGGTGCACGGTGGCTTCCTATTCCATTAAAATTTCATACGAAATCCATGGAAATAAAGCCCTTATTTATGACACACTGACCAACGAAATGACTCTTCATAACCAAGGCCGAGCCACATACGTCCTAATCCTAAGCATAAGCAGCCCAGTAAATGTTCCCACTGCTGGGACTCGGGGCCTTCTCTCGCAAGGAGAGAGTTAAGGCTATAATCCACCACGCTGACCAAGTGCGGGTTGGTAGATGACACATGACTTCGAAAGATTCTAGGTACACGTCGGTTTCCTCACGATGTTTTCCATCACCGTTTTTAAGTTAGCGGCATTACGACTAGCGACTTCGAAAATACAGTGGTGCGCGTGGTGGGATTCGAACCCGGGGGCTCCGGATCCAAAATCCAAATCATTACCTATCTCTACATTATTTGAGACCCCACTGGAGTATACTTACAGACATTAGGTATGCGTCCCCACTTTCACCTTATTGATTTTCATCACACAGATCTAATAACACTCGCACATAAGTCACCTTTAATGTTTACAAAAAACAAACTAAATTTGAAATCGCTTTGTCGTTTCGTGAGCTATGATGCCACAGACAGACAATAGACACGTCAAACTTATAATACCCCTCCTCCCCTTTTTTTGGGTCGGAGGTTAAATATAAACTGGATATAAGGAGTTTATCAAAAACGCGCGTGAGCTCGCTTAAAAACGCCGTGTGCAAAGGCCCTTACCTTAGTCTTGTGAACCTTGAAATATTCTATCAATCACATGCCCCCATCTAGTCAATCCAAATGTGTCTCATAAACAGAAATCGAAAACTTGAGCGTTATTCATAAATCATTCCTTGGTACGAACAAACAACTGACCTGGTATGGCCACGTTTATAGATGTGGTAAATGCGAGGTGATATGAACAGACAACTTTAAAGGGTTGATCAAAGAACTCTCGTAATAAATGTTTAAGATATCGAACTTAGTAATAAATTATCTATACTAATATTATAAAGAGGAAAGATTTGTTTGTTTGTTTATTTGTAATGAATAGGCTCCGAAACTACTGGACCGATTTCAAAAATTCTTTCACCTTTGGAAAGCTACATTATCCCAGAGTAACATAGGCTATATTATATTTAAAAAAAATTAGGAATCCTTACTAAAACTCCAATAATGTAACATAAGGTGTAAAAAAAAGACCTGAAAAATTCCTTACGTCGCGTGCGCTGCGAAAACTATTGATGATAGAACAAAATCATTTACTACGACTTTGCAGAACTCATCATTATCTACAAAAAGTGTCGCGACAGCATATGTCTAAATATTATAGTCATTATGTCACAGTAAGCAGTTTTTTATTCTAAAATATTAATTTATATATGCCGCCTCTTGAAAAGGCTCTTCATTTGTACCTTGGTATTAATCCTTATCAAAATAAATTACTTTATATTCAAGACGGCTTTAATACCTTTTTATAATTTTTCAATGGGGAGAGTCAATGTAATAAAATAAAGTGCCGCGCGGCTCACTCGCGCGATCGGCTCCCTACGCAGCGGTCGTGTGCGTGATCGTATGATTTTAGCTTGAAAAAATTATGAATTCGTTTCGTAGGTAAATAAGTATATGATAATAAATATTATATTTTAACGTAACTATTCAAACTGCTTATAGTAGTATTTTATGGGTATTCCTGTTCAAAATTTCAGCAAAAATTTAGTAAAGGTAGTTTTCTAAGCCCATATTTTAATTTTCTTTCAATAAGTACCTACTACTTACCTGATAATAAATATTATATTTTAATTATTCAAACAGCTTAGTACTTCATATAGTTCAATAAGCAAAAATTTAGTAAAAGCCTGTTTAATTATTTATTTCCTTCTATTTTTCATAATGCCCAAAAATGACAAAAAGATCAAGATCTCAACTTTCTAAACATAGTTCCCAGGCGAGGGCAATAAAAATACGGCGTAATGAGGAATCTTCATCAGAAACTGAAATTCGCCTTGCAAGTCGGAGAGAATACGCGTCGCAATCGCGTGCTAGAGAGTCAAGTATCGAGCGTTCGCAGCGGCTTGCTGAACAAAATTTTATCACTGGCCCAGCAGCTGGTCAACTAGCTCATACACCGAGGATACCGATGATTCCAACTGATCTGCCAATCCCTTTTAAACGACTTCAGTTTCCGGTGAAATCATCTTTTGCGTTAACTATTAACAAGCCCCAAAGCCAAACCTTCGAATTATTAGGGATCGACCTACGAAAAGAATGTTTCACTCATAGCCAACTGTATGTTGGCCTATCACGTGTCGGAGCTCCTGAAAATCAATTTATTTTGCTGCCACAAAATAAAACTACTTCAAATATCGTTTACAGGGGAAGCTCTGACTCACTAAAACTAATGGCTTTTGTTTTGTAAATAATATTATATATGTATACAATTTTAAAATAAAAAATACAAAAAAACATTAATAAAAAAAATTCATAAAAAAAAATTCAAACTTCCTTTATAATTTTACTTTTTTTTTTAAACCCGATACAAAAAAAGGGTGTAAGTGTGTGTGTATGTACCCGTGCGAAGCCGGGGCGGGCCGCTAGTCGCAAATAAAGTGATCATGAATTACGTTTGAATTTAACAAAAAAAAACTTTATTGATATTCTTCGACGAGTTATCTTTTTTTTTTCATAAAATGTGCTTCCTAACTTTTAATTGTTCACTTAAATATTTGTTTATCTGTAGTAAAACAGGAAGCAATCTCCTTATCTCTTTTCCGCTGCGGTTTGCATTTCTCAAACAATCTGTTAATACAGAATCAGGAAACTGAATCATATTTCTTATTAATTATAAAATTATTAGTTGGTGGTCCAAAAACCGATGTATGGTGATATAACGTAGTCTCTGTCAGGTGAATAAAGCAGGGAAGTTCTACCATTACGATTATTACCAAAAAAATTGCGAAACGAATCAAAGAAGAAATGAACGGATCAATGAAATATCATTCTTATGAATATCAAAGTAGAGGTAGATCTTCTTTGGTCTCGTGACGCTCAAGTCACAGTTGCCTAATACAAACTTCGTTTTTGATATGAAACGAATTATTCTTAACTCTATCCATTTGTGCTTGATGTCAATGTGCCGTGTCTGCAGGCCGTAAATATCCTCATTACTGCGGGGTCTAGCGAAAATTGCACCAACTCGTTACTCGTAGTTGTTTTGCAAATCTACGTAGTTATTTAATACATTGTTATAACTTTTTTGTGATATTAGACGCTGAACACCCATAGCAACCACACTAGGTGCTTTAGGGTAAAACATATTTTTGTTTTGTCTACTCGTATGGGAGTTTATCCTTCATACACCAGCAATACCAGCAAGTCCCATAAAACGTCTTTCGAGGATGTGCCATCCAGCGTCGTGCGTGACTAAACTTTGTCTTTGAGAAAAGCTCCCAAGACTCAACTGTGGGAATATAAAGTGCTTTTGCTGAAGTTGCATGTAATTTTTTAAACGACAACGACAATTTCCGACGAATTTTTGTTACCTGTTCGTCAGAAGCTCTGTCGGTCGAGCTATGTGGCGTATTCTGGAAGAGATCTGACATTTGATCGAATGTAAGTTTACACTTGACCACCATATCGCTTGATGCTAACTGACGATTCGGTATGCGATAACGCATGTTTATTTAGAAGAAGCTGATTTGCTCTCGTATTGAAGGCACCCGTATTGTAAACATTGGGAAACCCCCACTTAGTACGTTCCGCAGCCTAGACGTTCTTATCACACATGTGGAGTCAAACCCGATCTTTAGAACGTCCACCATGAAACGATAGATGTTGTTGATGAAGCATTAAACTTCTTCGAAAGTTGACGACGCAGTCACACGTAGAAAAGTTCAGTCATAGAACTATTCCCAATCCTTAGTCAAGTGTTCCGTGATTCCTATATGATTCACGGCGCAGGGTACAGTCATAGCGAACTCGTTTTGCTCTATTCCAGCGGATTATTTCAGGACAAACACTCTCGCATGATACTCGGGGGATGAACCGCGCGCCTCCACTAAATTGAATCATGAATGAGTCAACAGTATCCGATGATCCGATTGTATTGTCTCAAACATCGTATTTTTGTTCCCGTCACTTTGTTTTCGTCCTCCCCGTATCGATTTTCTGATATCCCATTTTGTATTTATCATGCCGGATGGTCTTTATGACAATGGCTCAAATTTGTATCATTTTACCATTTTTGTGAGAGAAATTTTTGTGTTTTATTATCAGAAAGAATCATGGAAAAAGTTAGTTTTAAAGTATTGTTTTTGTGTTCCGATGCAAAACGTTGATGTCGTTTTAGATCTATCACGGTTCATTAGTTTTGTGTATCTGCTCTTAATAGTAAATTTGGAAAAAAAATGTTTCGTATCAGTTCAGTATTTTATATCGTAAGTGTATGGTTTTTGTAGCTGGCAATGCAACAGCCTTGTACTTAAACTGAGAAGAACAGTTGATTGCGATACACATGTTCGAGGTTCAGTGTCGGTCGATAGTCGGGACAATGGTTTTATTCCAGCTATTCCGGAGCGTATTGGAGCAAAAAGCAATACGTATCGACCGACGGCGAGCCGAGCATCGCTCGCTGCACTAGACCGTGGCAGCACATGCATTCATGGCTCAAGTTGTAATTGTCATGTAGCGGCACTATCGTCTCTAGTTATGATTGCCAAATGCTGCAGTAGACAAGTTTAGTTCATTTGATTCGCCGCAGGATTTGAAAAATGGTCCGGCCTCGACAATTCACTTTCATCCTAGTGTCGCAGCTATCTTTGGCTCGACGCGGCGTTCGCTGCGTTTCATTAAAACAAGACAATGCGAATGCCGCGTAGATTTTATTGCTCCTGTCTCGCACAATCATATCTTCACAGAAAGTTACTGCACTTGGACTCCGCTCAAAAGCCGTATTTTAAACTGATATTAACGAGCGAGTTACCTAAGTACGACGGAACTTTACGATTCGATCTCTGTTCTTAGAATAGAACATTCCGATAAGAAACATCGTGGTCGTTACGGTTTGTCAACACGACTAAGGTACTTCATTAATGTCTTACACTGTTGCTGTCATTAGAAACCTATTTTTCCGCTCGTCCGGAGAACTCGTTTGGTTATCTCTTATTATCGTTTAATCTTCCTAATTATAGGTAAACTATTTACGTAATTTCCAGTTTAATTACGTGACGAGTTGTAGATGATAGGGTTGCAGGGGCCACCGAATTCCTGCTAGAACATTCGTACTGTGTTTACGCCGAGTCGGTCTGAACTGCGTGTAACATTGTTATGAATAGTTAGTTAGTCATGCGCAGAGTTATCTGATTTGGCAGGAGGTGCCGTGGTGGCGCTCTCGCTCGTAGATCGGCACGTCATCGCTACGTCATTTCACGTCACCTTCCCAGATTATTCTGGCACGTATAACCCAGTTCCGTTTACGTGACACGCCCTAAATGCTCCAGGGAGGTCTTGTCGACAGTTCTCCGTCCACGAACGTGTCACATGGGCCGAAGCGTGACAGCCGACGGAACGGCGACGCCTAACACATTTATATTCGCGAGATCGTAAATGCAGCGCCCGTAATATAATAACATCCGCTGGAATCGCTTCCTCGACTCCGACATCAAAGGCGCGAGCGGCCGTTTTCGCTAATTTATCGACGAACAAACTTACTGTTGTCGATTCCCAACTCGACGGCTGGCGGGATTGGAACCGTGACTCCACGGAGCAGAGTTGAGATTTGTGTTGGAGTCGTCCGGCGCAGCGGGCGCAGGCGGTGGCGGTGTTGGCCCTCGCTGGAGTGCTGCCAGGTGCACGCCGCCTCGCCGGGGCCGGTCGGCGACTCGCTGGCGCATCGCTGCAATACCTATCGGCATCACACATGTGTCGGATGCGTTCTAACTATTTCAAGACGTTTCGATCCGTTTCACCATATCGACAATCCTATTTCAATCGCCGTCTTGCGAGAAAACGTCTACACTTATTTCGCAGTTTCGAAACCCGAGATGAGAAAGAATCCGAGTCCCGACGACCTCTAGACAAGCTTTACCTTGTAACTGGAGCGCTTCTCCGAGGCTAGAGGAGCGTTCCCTGAGGTGACATCGGCGGCGGATGTTTGCAATCTGTCGAGCGGTGTTAGCGCGGTGACGTCACTCTCGGCCGCGACGTCACCTCCGGTTCCGATGTCGGTTTAATACCTGAGTTAATTGTAGAAGAGCGCGAGTGGGCGATATCGCGGGGCCCGCGTGTGACGTCGCATGACGCGCGGCGCGCAGATAAGAATAGATCCGCTCTTGACATTGAATCCGTGCGTGCCTCGCGGGGTTGATCAATCGCCCGTTTGGAGGCCAATGTCGTGACCTTCCTCGCTTTTATTCCCATTTCGCGGTGTTGCACGGAAACACCGGTTCCTGTATCGTTGTTTTATTAACGTAACTCGCATCGAACGCTCTCGCATGCTCTCCGCTCGCTCGCATAAACGTTCAGCGGTCGCGGCTAATTTCGCCTCGAGATCATTAACAGTTCCGTTTTAATACGCTCCGCTGCGGTTCTTATTAATGACATGTTGGCGCGTGTGATCCTCGGCTCCAACAAATGAATTGACATAATTAATAACCCAATTTCAATGGCTCTCAAAACCACGCCGTCACCCCATTGGCTTGTTTCAGATCAATTCGTCATGTCGAATTGTTCTCGCACTTATGTCCAAAATGTTCCACTAGCCTGAGGTAAGTGTCAGAATAGTTGCACGGGACACGCGCGTTACGTCACTTATCAGTTTTGTGAATCTCAGACGTGCGACACGTGTATGTTGCGGAAACTGCGCGGGCGCAGTTGAAGTACATTCGAGTCTTTTGATCAGTATGTTCTGGTATTGTCTATGTATGTGATAATTAGTTTGGCACGCGAGTCGAAAGTTTGCGATTCGTCTTCACTATAATTTCAGTTAAAATTTGGTATGATAAAGTTTAAAAGATCTACGATCTACCAAATAGTTAGCGAATACGAGAACACAATAATAGTAATGATGAGAAAAATGTATTAACGATGAACGTGAACTAGGTAAAACCTTTGATTTTACCTAGTTCATAGAAAACATTTAGATTATTTTTTAAGTAATCCGAATCGTCCAGTTGCTAGGCAAAAATCTTATACGGACTTATCTTTCTCAAAAGATCGGAATAATACGCGCGAAAATCTCATCTGATAGTACAAACGCCAGTAACACGCTGCCTAGCACTGCATTAAGCGCGTCACAAATATATTTTGTTTACTGTGAATACTTGGTTATGTTAAGTAAATATCGTAATATCTTAGTCATGGATGTATAAAACAGTCGGACGCAGTCTCGCTAAAACAAAAACTGTGTCACTAGAGTCGGCCACATTTGCACGTGTACGTTGTCAGGTTGTCACTGATAGGCTGATACGCACACATACACACAAGTAGCGCGTGTAATGACCCACTGATGTGGGTGTGTCAGCCTGTATATGACAGCGCACACGTGCATAATATGTGGCCGACTCGATGGACACAATTTTTGTTTTTGCGAGACTCCGACCGACTTTTTTATACGTCCATGGTCTTAGTATAGTTCCAACAAATACAAATCAGTCATAGCAGTTACTAGTGTTGTTATTGCACGCCAATAAAATTTACAAATACATATATATCATGTTTGATAATCACATTACATTATCGTTATCTATCATCAAATCATCTTTAGATATCGCGCAAAAAATATCTCTATTTATCTTGCATCATTTCATCATAATTATTATCTTTCAGAGTAATCTAACCCTTACAGACTTAAATTGTTCTAATGTGACTTTCAATTGGGTTAGTAAGGTTCAGTTCCTATTTCATTATTGTGTTAGTCGTATTATTTCGTGTCCCGAACTAATATTAGCTTCCTGGAAAACATTGTCAAACTCAAGTAAATACTGAAATATAAACAGCTGGTTTTACCTCCCTTTTCCTTGCTGTTGCTCGCTAGCAATGTGGGCTTTGGTTACGTGTGTTACCTTCCGAAAGCAGGAGCTATCTCTCGGGCATCACATTCAATGTTGCTGCATCTCTAAGAATAGGATTCGTTAGTCACCGATGTGGAGAAAGCGCCAATGATCCTGGCCACCACGCTCTGCGCATAGCAAGACACCAGCATTGTGATCATCCTTCAGCCCTTTGTCAGCGCCGGTGTCGATCCTAGAACTAAGTTCGTTGATGTGGGATAACGGCAAGAGACCAGACTGCGGCGGCGGTATGATTCTGAAATATACAATTAGACTAGTTGCGCCCCGCGGTATTACCCCTGTAGTTCCCGTTCCCTATATTTTCCCGGGATAAAGAGTATCCTATCTGATATTCCGAACTATATTCTGTGTTCCTAATTTCAACACGATCCTTTTAGTCGTTTCAACGTAATTGAGCGAAAAACATTCAAACTTTTTAATTTATAATACTACGCCCCGCGCTTTTACCCGCGTAGCTCCCGTGGCCATTATTTTTCCGGGATGAAAAGTAGCTTATGTATTCTTCCACAATTCGAATTTATAATATTACTAGGATTTTGTAGAATGTGTGTCATAAATATTGCATAAGTACACAACCCTAAACTAAGTTAAGTTATTAACTAAGAAAAGGCATGTTATAGAAGCTAGACAGTTAAAATGGTACTTACATTATTTTAAATAGGTACATACGTAGAAACTAGAAACATCCAGACAAAACAAATATTGTCCTGGATGAGTCGAACCCACGACCTCTATCCACAGGCAACTAAGCCACGACGCCAGCCAGTTCTTTGTTATGTAAATAGATAAATGTAATAAATCTTTGCTGGTTGCCTGGAAGAGATTGCTCTTAGCAATAAGGCCGTCATTTGTGGTGCTAGTTCATAAGTGTTCTACTGTAATATTTCTGTTTTTGTGTCACAATAAAGAGTTATCTATCTATCTAAATAAACAGACCTGTAAAAACTATAAAATGATCGAACAAACGTCTTCCAAGTATCTTCGAGCCTGCCATCGCGCGCGGCCGCCATTCGCGCTCGCTGCGAGAAATCAGTTGTCTGACGCCTCTCTCTCTATATGACTCAAGGACTCGCGTGCTGACCGACGAGCGCGCCTCGCTGTGTGTGTGGACACGGGAATGTTTGGCTTTTAGATTTGTTTGCTTGCGAAAATTTGTGTTGTGTCATGAAATTAACGTTGACACCTCCTTTGCTTACATACTGGTTCGGTTTTCATACTTTTGGTATCATCCTGGATTCCATGCATACTCGTTTATTGATAACGAATAGTTACGAGTCCAAAAAGAATTTTAGAAGTGCCATTTTTCCATGTATTGACGTGGCACACGTTTCTATCGAACCCAAAGAGTGTTTTGGTTTGATAGATATTTACAGAAAAAGTACTGGGCAAACAGATAGACGATTCCATATCGGCGATGACCGCGGTGCAGTACTAGGCATTGACTTGAACTCGTCATGTTAAAATAGAAGCGCGGTTGCTGGTCGCGATTTCCTCAATAAAATACATAATACCAATATCAACAGCACACCAACATAAATTTCCCCGCTCTAGTCCACTGCTGGGCATAGCCTCTCATCACGACATCATGACCCACAGCCCGATCCGCGAATGATTACACTATCGTTACTTTCGTTTATACTTAGACTTTTGCCCGAGTGGGTTTTACCAAATTAATGAAATGTTGGAATCTTCCGCTTCTTCTAAATATATGCGCTCCATCGTACACCGCATTGTTGTTGCATATCAGAAGAAATGACCAAACACATGACAAATGGGGAGGTATTTGAGGCAAGCTGAAAACATATCACGTAGCTCTTCTTTTAAATGAATGTACAGTCAGTCTGGTCCGACTTAAGTTTCGGCCACGTCCGGCCTTTTTCAAGGAGATTGCGCGCGCGCGATCGCTGCTCGTTTGGCACTACCATGGTAGTGCCAAAAAGCAGAAGCAGATCATTGAAAATGTGTAATAACCACGTTAATTTTCATATGTATCTCTTCTGTTATACACTTATATACCCCAACACGGAGCTACAGGCCTGGCTGGTGAGTAGCAGCTACAGTTGCCGATTGCCGAGCTGTCTCTAGAATACCCCAAACATTTACTAGCAGCGCTTCGCGTCATCACTCACGCGTTTCCCTTTCCCGTGATAAAAAGCCTATGTGCTATTCCAGACTCTTCTTAACTGTGATCCAAATTGCTCCGATCCGATCGGTTCAGATATTCCGACGTGATTGTGCAACAAGCATCCAAACTTTCACATTCATAATATTAGTATGATAGTAGGATAATATTAAACGATTTCCGATACATGAGCGACAATTAGCTCGTTAAACCGGCGAGGCTAAACAACCCATCGAGCCATTTGTCCATGGAAATTGACGCATCTATCCACACAGGGCGGGACCTGACAAAGTACCTCACCGTAATACCGGGGCTCGTTTGCGTTTCGCGACCAATCCAATTACAATTTTCGTTGTCTGCCGTCGCCCCCCGACGAAAGCAATTCAATTAGCCTCAGTAGGGAGATAGTCATGCGATGGTGTAGCTATTGTACCTCTATGTGTGCCATTTCACAATTCTTTTTATAGAAAGAGGACCACTTGAGAACACGTCACAGCATTATCTATACTAATATTATAAAGCTGAAGAGTTTGTTTGAACGCTAGAATCTCGGGAAGTACTGGTCCGAATTGAATGATTCTTTTTCTATTAGTTAGTCCATTTATCAAGGAAGGCTATAGGCTATAGAACATAACATATCATTAGAAGCGGAACATGAATCAAGAATGTAACAAAAACGGGAGAAAAAAATATTCCTTTTTGAGAGTTTTCGTAGCGTGCTTTGACATGACAGCATGTGTCTAAGATTACGTCAACTTCAACTTCAAATTTTTATTTTGGCTTCCATTCGGTAATGTCACCGTAATTTCGCCAATGTCCAAGATTGCGTCATTGAATATAAACCTTTGCTAATCAAATTTGTTTCTAAGTCTGAGTTGGTACGACCAATTTCCTTAATAATAAAAGAATCGTGATTGCCTTAGTAGTGATATCTTATTTTATACCTGAAATAGTTATTTAGTATTTTTGCATCAGCTGCAAACTGCGTATAGTACTTGCTGCTTTATTTAGGTTTTCGATTATACTGGTATCGCCTAATCTAAATCCCCTCATAAAGAGCGCTAAGCGGTACGTATCATGCAAATATTGTCTGCGCTCGATGCAATATGTATAAAGATATAAATAACGCACACTTTCCTGGAATACACCGAGACATTGCTTCATGCTAATATGTTACATCCTAGTTATTTTTATCGCGCATACATCGCATATATTGTGGTCAAACGCGGTCCGCGTTTGGATGGATAACAGGCCCGCGAACAAAATTTATGGGTCAAATGAACCCCCTGGAGACCTGTGTAGTATGATAGTGATAGAAGGGTGTAAAATAATAAGATTCAGCACTATGCCGTCACATGAAATCTGTCCAACTGAGTGCAGGTGAAGATACAGGGTTGCAATTCTCGATCACTTCTCCATGTCACATGATTTTTGGACGGCATTGTGGAATAATGGATTGGAAGAGGTATTGATACTGTATGGAACCAATGTCGTACATAATCAAATGACCAAATTTCCTCTGAAATCATGATTTTTTCCGACAAAACTAACAATGAAAAAATTAAAATTTACAATTTTTATAGTTTCAATACCTGTTCTAATCCATTATTCCGCAACGCCGTCCAAAAATCATGTTTCAAGTAGAATTTACCGAGAATTGCTACCCCGTATCTTCACCTGCACTCAGTTGGACAGCTTTCAAGTGACGGCATAGTGCTGAATCTTATTATTTTATACCATTCTGTCATCCTACATAGGTTTCCTGGTGGTTCATTTGACATTTTGTTCACGGGGCTGTAGTATATAAGGGTAAGCGGCTGTTTAATAAAATACTACCAACGCTGGCCTAGAAGACACTTATTCACTTTGACCTTGAAAGCTTCTAAGTGACATGTCTCGGTAACAATGAAACCGGCAACTTATTCTACTCTGAGGCTGTATGTATGAGGAAAGTGAACTTAAACCGATTGCTATCAATTTTGGGCAGATACTCAATAGAAGCGTATGGAATTGGAGATCACTCCACTTTGCGTAACACACAACTCTTCCTGTAATGGATCATAATTATATACTAGCAATTTCTCGGAATCATAAGTAGCCTAATCCAGCATGATGATAACAAACTATATGCCCCAACTTTTAACACCGATCAGTTTACCCGTTCTGACTTGGTAGTTAATATTTGTTCCCTAAGGAACTATGCAATTTCCCCGGGATAATGAATAAATAATGAGTAGCCTGTTTGCTATTCCAGGCTAAAAACTATGTGTTTTAGAGTACAACTCGATCCGTTCACCCTTTCCGACGTGGTTGAGTAACATACATCTAAACTTTCGCAGTTATAATATTAGTAGGATTGTATAACATTAATCTGTATTTCGCAATGATTTTCTTCGATGTTAACGAACAGTTTCACTACAATTATAAGCAGTGCTAGTAAGTGTCCATAGTTCGTACAACGCCCTATAGTTACATCGTCACCGCAGTCGCCGGATGTCATTGGCGTCAGTTCAATTAGCATCCATTAGGTCTTGTATCGAACCGGCGTGTCCACTGTCCTTATTAAAGGAACTAAAGGTTACGAACCAAGATATCAGTCCAATGACAGTTGATGGGAAATCAGAAATCACTTACAGAGCCACCAACTTATGTAGAACGGTCAAAAGCTGAACTACTAAGTTACTAGAGTGTAAAAAAAACACAGAGGTTGTACACATCGACCGTGCGCCTGAAGAAGAAACAAAGGCTCACGGAATTATGTCTTCGTTAGAAAGAGTGACCTCACTCTTTCCGTTCTAGTCGGTTGCAGGAAGCGGTGGACGCCGGACGTTTTTTATCTATCACTATTCGTTGTCAACAACCAAAATAAGTAGAACCACAACATATCTCGATTCTAGACTGGTTGTGTGTAAACCACTTATGATACACATAGAGACGCAGTTTACTACCAATTTTAAGGTGCTCAAGGCACATCCCAAGATGTTTATCGATGTTTATACGAGTATAATTATGTAATAGGTGGCAACACTTTTCGACCGTGGCCCCATCGCTACACTCTACAGATAAGTTAGTCGTACTGTGTACGACCTTCATTAGTTAGTGAAGAACTTCATTAGTTAGTCATTTATGTCAAATTCAATTCAATAACCTGTGTTTTCAAGTTTTTATCTTATAGTATGACAGAAGCATTTCGATTCAATTCATATATTCCTTGCGAGAATAGTGTTCTTAAGGTCGGTTTTAGAGTCTGTCTATCTCGGCCAATAATTTAGCATCATAACATTATTATCATAAAAAACATGAACGGAAAAACTACCGACGCGACGTTGGCGATTCACCACGAATGCCATCTACCCACCATGACCGCGCCGTCAAAGCTCTTACGAAAAAAAAAAAGTCCTCGTATCGAACATTTTCCTATAATAAAATAACCACACCTTCAACCCCTCGATGCGATTATCAGACCTATTAACGCCTCCGGTTTCACCCGCTGACACGTCTTTGTGGCTTACCTTTATGTCTAGCGTGCATTAAAGCTCAGTGCTAATTCTACCCGTGTATGTAAGGTAGCAATGTCACTGTTTTTTGCATCTTGTAGGTTTAAGTGTAAGGTTTAATTTTGATTAGCGGGCTTGTCGGCGTGCCTTGTGGCCTGCAATGCAAGTGAACGAACTCGCACATGTTCTGATAAGGGTTTTATTGCAGTGACGTCTCGCTAACGATATCGGCGGGGTTCGCGTGCCACTTCCATATTTTATTTTACGCTAGAAATGCCCCGCGATTTCGCTCGTCCAGTTCTCGTCGTCGTCCTTTTCCTGCGATGTAAAGTCCCCTATTCCAGTCTATAATCTAAATGTTGTGTAGATTTGAATCTGATCGTTCAGCCGTTCTGAGGTGACTGAGCTACGTTGATGACGTTCGCATGTATAATTCTAGTGGGATACGATATGTTAAATAACTATTATATATGTCAATGTCTGATGCCTCTCAATTGGGCCATTGTGCTCATACTTCCCTTCTACGCCAGTCATCCCAGGCTATCCCAGAAGGCAAGCGACCTATTCAGGTTGTTGAAGGCCTCCGGGACAGATGCTGGTGAATAGAGGAATTCTGCCCGTTGATCTGCCACGCTCCTGCACTCCACAATCACATGATGTGGCGTTTCCTCCTCAATGTTTGGATATGTTGATGTTTGTGGCTCAATCAAGTCGTAACGTATGAGGGGATTGGGTTGGAATTTGGAAGAAAGTTTATATTCTAGAAGAACACATAGGCTACTTTTTGTCCCGTAAGAACAACAGGAACTGGCAACTACGCGGGTAAAACTCCCGGGCACTGCGAGTGTCGAATTACATTAAACCTAATATTATAAAAATGAAAGTTCATGAGGATGGATGGATACATGTTTGTTACGATTTTATGCAAAAACCACTTAAGTAAAGTAATCTGGATAGATTTTGGTACATAAATCGAATAATTGTGTAGAATAGTATGTAGGTTAGTATTTACTAGCTGCGTTCCGCGGTGTAACCCGCAGCTTTACAACGATTCCTGACAATTCATAATTTCATTGAATGTCCCACGCGAACCACCAACTTTTACAAGATAGCAAGCAGCCTATGCGTTAACCCGGGTAATGCAAATCTTATCTACTAAAACTCTTGCCAAATAAATGTTTATTCATCTCACGTCAGACCAAGCAGTACGTATAAATAAGGAAGTTGTATGTCGAGGTGTCTGAGCGCTGCGAATTAGAATCCTCGCTATAAACGCTCTTTGTTATTGCTCTTCCTGGACCATAATATTCCCTCTGTCTGTTATTGTGGGGCCTTATAATCGTGTAAACCTGATACTTTATCTTGTTCGCCTACTCCGGTCCAAAATATCATAGTTTATGTTCATTTTCACGAAGGAGAGTGACCATAATCACTACATTTTACACTGAAGGCAGCGAATACCAAAGACGAGGTTAATATCTATCTTGACTCTCTCCTTGTGAGAGCAGGCCCCGTGTCCCAACTATGGGAACATTTGGTGCGCTGTATATGGTTTTATATATCTAGTCAAGGGCGGGCTGGTGGATGTTATATGTCCCCGAAAAACGAAGTTTTCCTTCACCGTCAAAGTTTATCGTAATGAAAACTTGTAGATCTGTAATCCATACAAATTTTATAAATATGAATGTAACTCTGTTACACTTTCACACCTAAACTGAATCTATTTTGAAGAAATTGTATGAAAATGTTTTAAATTTAGCTGTTTTTAACCCCCGACCAAAAAAAGGGGTGTTATAAGTTTGACGTCGATGTCTGTCTGTCTGTCTGTCCACAAAATGGCGGACAAAATATTTCTTCACAACCTACCCCAATATGGGTATCAAATGAAAGGGCTTGACTAGTAGAATACTATACACTATAACAAATTTCAAATCCAAGATGGCCGCCACCACAAAATGGAGAATTACATATTTCTTTTCACTACTGCCTCAATATGGGTATCAAACGAAAGGGCTTAACTAGTAGAATACTTTGAACTATGACAAATTTCAAATCCAAGATGGCCGTTACCACAAAATGGTAAAATACATTTCTTTTTTTCACAACTCCCTTAAGATGGGTTTCAAATGAAAGGGCTTGACTAGTAGAATGTTGTACAGATAACAAATCTGAGGTAGTCGGGGGTTAATCAAAATTTTTAATTTTGTTCTTGTTATCTTATCAAAATAACTACTCTAACAAATGAATACAGTCTGATATTCCTTATATTTATTACGCGCGCACGAAGTCGCGGGTAAGAGCTAGTTGGAAATATACTTCGGAAATTACGGAATTCGACCCTACGGTCGTAAGGTCGTGTTTGCTGTACGACGAGTATAACTTTCAGTATTTGTTAAATATTTGGTATTAACTTCCTGGCCCTTGTTTGTAACGAGCTTCATTATCTGTCTCCTGCAATTTGCGGAGATGGCGCGAATTGCCCTTAAAGTAATAATTAAGTTTGATTGTTTGACGTGACGGCGGGAGTGGATCTCCCCGCCCGGAACCCCACACGGGCTCCTCACTCTATCACTCTCTCAGTACCAATTACTTTCCTCCGCGTACAATTAACTCGCGCCACAGATTACACGTGAAACTCGATCGTGCACAGAGACAGTAAATCTTAGCGCGTCCCGCCCTCGCCTCGCGAGCTCGACGTCGAACGGAAATACGTTTCAGTCAGACGATCTCACTTGATTTCTAGATTAAATTGTATCTTAAGATCAAGATTTAGTTTCGCTAAATAAAAGCTAATTCTTGTAAAAAAGTGAAAATCTAAAAAAAAAAAACAAAATAAAAACATAAAAGAAAAATTTACTGTGCAACTGGTACGTGTGATATTATCTGTGTCGGTCGCCAATGCCAAAACTTGATCTTGGACTAAAGCTACACGGCACACGTGTATCATAATGCCCGAGCGACACGAGACTAGTTTTTCAAGCTAGGCTAGCAAGCTAGTGCTAGGTAACGTGTTTGGTAGTGCGGAGCGTTGTCTACACGATCGTAGAAGTACTAGCTTGCTAACACTAGCTTGCTATCCTAGTTTGTAAAACTAGCCTCGTGTCGCTCGGACATAACACGACCGACTCCCCAGACGGAAGAGTAAATGCATTTCCTCCACACGGAAAAAAAATAAGAAGGAGAAAGGGACCACCAGCAGGCAGCACAGTACGGCCTCTGGAAGGTTGCGGGGAGCTGACGCCAGTAAGGGAGTGGCCCACGGAGACAGGCCTGATAACCATAATGACAATGACGATGAAATGCGGTCCACTTCACAAATTTCCCGATTGATTAGAGTAGCGCCGGAGGCCGCTCCGGTAATATTCCATTGACGCAGATTTCGATATCAGATATTGTGGATCGGTATCTGTATGCACCTATCTAATATTAATTGCGACGATAAAACCTGACAGATCGATATTCCGTTACTATATCAACATCTTTACGAACTCTGATTCAGAAAGAAGAGGGGCGCTATACGTATTTTTAATCATCGGTATAATGATGGTACGCCGAAAGTTGTGGAAAACGGCGGAAGCGTGAAAGCTGGGAATGGCGCTATTTTACCATAAACTTAAACTCTTACTTACTTCATATCCTATCTCCTGGTGGTGCATTTGACCCATTAATTTTGTTCACGGGCCTGTAGTCTATACATGTGCCAAATTTCAACCCGATAGTAGTTTATCAAAATCTTTTATTGCCTAAAACTGTGTACACTAGATGTTACATTTAAAAAAGTATCAACAGATTACCCTGTATTGGGCGCGCAATATTAAAAATACATAGTAAAGTAATTAAAACATACTGTAATAAATCTACTTATTTATATTTAAGAAACGCAAAACATATAACACTACTTATTTTAATACAAATACAAATACAATACCCCAATGTTGTACTAAGCGATTACCTACTTCGAGTACTTATTACATTTGAAAGAATAACACACATCCATAATATTCGTACCTATACGAAGTTTATTTCCGACTTCTCAAACAATTTTAATTATAATATTAGAAGGACCATTACAGCCCATTTAATAATTTACATAAATTTCTGCCTATTAAAATAATATTATTTTTTCGTAACAACTAAACTAATATACATAACCATAATTTATATTAATTTATATATACCAAGTTTAACATTTTTAATATTAGGATAGTAGTGTGATAATGTAACCAGCTAATAAAACTATAAAATATGAATTTATTGACATATTATCTTGTAACTAAGATTGAGAAAGAATTGCTTTTTTTATATCCGATTATTATTCACTGAATCCCAATCTTTCCACAGAATTCTCGGTTTTTGTAGGTGTGTCTGGTTGTAGAATCAATATTTGTCTAACACAACATTGTCCGATTTGGCGGCTTGTGAGACGGACACCTGTTTGTTACCTAAACACCTAGTTTTTGTGGAACGTGATGACGTGATCGATTGACAATTTTATTGCCCAATTAGTACCTATGAGCTGTAACTCAAATAGGACCTTGTTTGCTCGTCGCATCGTGAAATTTATGAGGAGACTTAAATTGATATGTTATCTTAAACAGATTTACTTTCTGTCTGTTTCCATAGGATTCTAGCATAAGCATATGCACTCTAAATATTTCCACTTCTGGGATTCGGGGCCTTCTCTCGCTAGTATAGAGTCAAGAGCATGCAATCCACCGCGCTGGCCCAGTGCTGGTTGGAGGATGACACGTAACCCTCAATTTCTAGGATCATGTCGGTTTCCTTATGAATTATTCCTTTGCCGTTTTTTAAGTCACCGGCATTACGCACATGCCTTCGAAAAGTCAGTGGGCTTTGGAATCGGACCAGGGGCTCTGGATGTTTGATCGGCAGTTGCCGCTCTCCTGTACTCCTGCCCAACGAAAAGGTAAATTGATGTATGATGTCTAGAATAGGAATAGGAATAGGATTAATGAAAACGTACCTATTACCCACTTACCTGTTCTCATTGTGGTTTTTGTGTTTTACCTCGTAACAGTTACAATGAATTTATTGATATTAAAAGCTATCAAAAGCAGCGCACTTAATGTTCCCACTGCTGGGACTGGGGCCTTCTTTCAAAGGAGAGACTCGAGGCCATTACCCACCACTCTGGCCAAGTGCGGGCTGGCAGATGACGCAGGTCCTCAAAAGATGTCCTTTTTGAAACAATCATCAAAACAAGCGAAATGTATCCGATAAAAAACCGAAAAGTTAGCAATTTTGCGGCGATGCTCAAGACGTTGCAAAAGTGACGTGGATTGGGATCGGTGACAGTCAGCCTGAAATGGGTCCAATCTCATTTCAGACTTGCTAGTGTTTGAGTTACGTGACCTTCGATTGTGATACCATTTAGGAATTAAAACAAGATAGTACCGATGTGTTTGCAAAGAACACTTCATTCTTCAGAGCAAAACAGCAGCATTGCATGTGCTATTATTGGTTAAGTTATCGTCCGTCAACCTCTGTCCATTATTTATAGCTATCACTTGCACAATATTACTCATTCAGTATAATAGTATTCCTGTCGATACAAGCGTTCCGTTTAAACTTTAAATAGATAATTACAGCGATGATAGTTGTGCTCCATATCTAGTGTCTGTGGCCATACTTAGTATGCTCGCTATGTGTTATTATTAAAAGTTATAAATAAGTTGATTTATCTATTTGTTACCTTTAAACGAGCAATTCTTGTTTATACATATGTATATTTTTTATAGTATATAGAATCGAAATCTGGGAAACGGCTCTAACTATTATTATTTTTTTGAAAATTGCAGCAGATGGTTTTGGGGGCGATAAATCGATCTACCTGGTTTCTTTTTAAGAAAACGTTACCCGTGTTTTCGAGCAATGAAAAAACCAAGCAAATGTCGGTAATTCTATATGCTAAAACTGGGTGAAAATATACGGTATGCCTGATGGGAAGTGGTTGCCACTTATGAACGCCTATATCAGACATGGTGACGATGGTGTGCCGACCAACTCCTCTACCGCTGAACTAACCTGGTTTGGCTCTGTTATTTTCTGATCGTCCACCTCGCGAGCTCGCCCGCCTGGCTGCAATTGAATGACTGGAGCAAGCGGAAGGGCCTCCGGCGCCGCTCGTCTAAGTTTAGCCCACGTAGCACTTCCTGACGTCATGCCTCGTTAGATGGTACGAGGAGTCGACAGACTAAAGTATTTCTGAGAGTAACGTAACTTCGCCAACACAATCTTAATATTAAGTTAGACTGCAGTTCTCAGTGAAATGCATCGGTAGATATGTGGCAAGGCACAAACTACCTACAGGTATTATGCCTGTATCGCTTGATAAAATGTAGTTGGGTCCATACTATAATAGTCGTATAGTTTAAGTGGCGCGATAGAATCGATTATTTCATTGTAAACATTAAATGGCTAGTGATGTGAATGCAGGTATCGAGTCACGTCCGTATGTCAACGATAGGATGGTACAAGTGGGTGCAGTCAGTCCCGAACGCTTCCACGTCCGGCTCGGCCGCGGCATCACAGTATAAAGAAAAACTACCAGTAGTTGAACTTGCGGTAAATGCCGACAATGCAGAGGGCTGTGACAAATCAAAAATGCTTAATATTTAACTATTATTTATTCGTTTATTATAAACATTGTTAAGCATCAGCAACATTATTGGAAACATTTATTACTTCAACAATAATTATGAAATCAACAAAATAAAATCAAACACGCGTCAAACTTCAGAGCCCTAAACCACGATCCCAAACTGCTAACAGTTTCGTGTTCGTAGCTTGCGAGTGTGCTCCCGCGTCTCGCCCCGCACGATTGCCCCGTCTAGACGTCTTGTCGAACGACTGTATGGTTTATTCGACTGTGGCGGCATTGTGTGCAAATCGACAGATATTGCAATAAAGTCACAATATCAGCCGCTGTCACGGTCCGCCATCATCCCGCTGATTTACGGACTAGATCAGCCGATCCTACATGACGGCCATCCGATTCAGGATGGCCGTAAAAGTAATAGCCACATTTGCATGCGAAGATATTTAGTGCTCACCGACTATAACCTATAAATACGAGAGTTCGCGGCGCACTTGAAACGGTGTCGCTCGGACCAGCCATTTATGTTTATATCGATTTTATGACTTTACTAATTAAAATTAAGATTATGATTACAGGAGATTATTTTAACACTAGCGGCCCGTTCCGACTTCGCTCGGCTATCTTTATATTATAAATATATAAATCACGAGAAACGTTGTTTATCCGCAAATAGAATAGCATAAAAAAGGTTACAATGACGCTTGCCAATGACGACCTTAAAAGATAGATACATGTTGTCACGGACTTCAGCGCACGCAACGAAAGCTCTCAAAAAAGAATATCTTTGCCCGTGTTTGTTACATTCTTCATTCATGCTCCGCTCCTATTCATAGTAGCGTAATGTTATATATCCTATAGCCTCCTCGATAAATGGACTGTCCATCAGAAAAATATTTTTTCAATTCAGAGCAATAGTTTCCGATGTCCTAGCGTTCAAACAAACAAACTCTTCAGCTTCATAATGTTAAGTGTAAATTAAATTTTCTCGTTAACTCCATACATGTATTTACGTTTTAGTATCGTCGCTTAGTACAATGTAAGGTCTTCACAGTAAGGTAACGTGTTAGGTACGTGCTTTCTTGGCAGAGTTTACGGTCTCCTTCAGTATAAGCAAAGCTGATCACTAAATGTTCCCACTGTTGTGACTCGGGACAACAATTCTCTTCTCTTTCAATGAAATAGTCAAGCCCTTAATCCACCACGGAGTCTAGTGGCGTGATCTCAAAAAAATCTTGGAAGATGCTCTCTTTACTACATCTTTAATCATAAATCATGGTATTTTATATATCTGTGTCAAATACAGTTCTTCCGCGTCTTCTTCCATACAATATCTAGACACACGGCGGTGTGGCCAGCCACGTTTTAAACTCTATGCACTGGTACTAAATCTGGTTTCTCCTTGTCTGCAGGTGGAACAGCGCGATGTGCCCGGCATCGACTGCGCTCACCTGGCGATGGACACAGAAGAGGGCGTCGAAGTTGTCTGGAACGAGGTCCAGTTCTCCGAGAGGAAGAACTTCAAGGCACAGGAAGACAAGATACAGATGGTGTTCGACAACCTCACCAGGCTAGAACACCCCAACATTGTCAAGTTCCACCGTTATTGGACCGACACGCACAATGACAAACCCCGAGTAAGTAGCTTTACTCAAATTTTAAGACATTCAAGAGAAGTGGCCCGTAGATACCGCGGATAACGAGAGAGAAATCGGTTCAGACTGATTCTAAATTTGAGCTCAGGGAAACGGCAAGTAAGTATTAAGTTTACATCTCAATTTAGTCGCCCGGAGATATGGAGATATCGTCGATGATATGTGGAAGCATCATGAGTGGTCTTCAATGATTGCCGATACGGTATTTTTCATTACTTTAAAAATAGGAAAACAATGATAATAGGCGTGACAATTTAATCTGAACGATAGTGTGATTAGCGGGAATTGAAAGAGAAACTGACAGTTTTCTATAAATATCGTCTTCCTTTTCAACTAGTCATAACCCTACGATGTTGTAGCTGCCAATGTTGTAGCTGCCAGTCGTCTTATTGTAGGACAAATTAACTACTCCCCGTGGGGTAACCCGTGGCCCACCTCAACTTATTCCAAATAAAAGTAGTTTAAATTACTTATTATGACACCAGCTATCTGCTAGTAACAGTTCCCTTAAAATCAGCCAAGTTGTATCCGAGATTAGTAGGAGCAACATATACACAGAAAGATTTTTTAAGTACCTCAAAAACTTTCTAATATGCTTTTAGTGAAAAGCTCTTAGTTTGGAATTATAGACACTTCTGTCCACACACTGTCCCATAAAGAACAGTTGAAAAATGTTGGTAAATACATCGAACGTCATAACAAAGTAGTAATTTATTTCAATCAGACTTCTCGACAGCGGGTCTGTAAACGTCGCTAACAACAGCGATAAATCGGCTGAAAACAATAAGGGCATCGATAGCCGACGCCAACGCTAGGTTCCCCCGTAGATAACTAGATATTTTTCTACATTTCAGGTGATATTCATAACAGAGTACATGTCTTGCGGCTCGCTCAAGCAATTTCTGAAGAGAACCAAGCGTAATGTAAAACGTCTGCCGCTGCAGGCGTGGAAACGCTGGTGCACGCAGATATTGTCGGCGCTCAGGTGAGACTCAAGTGGGTCGTACTTGCAGGTCTGCTGGATCACTGAGTTCATGTCGTGCGGCTCGCTGAAGCAGTTCCTCAAGCGCACCAAGAAGGGGCTGCGGCTGCCCGTGTGGGAGCGCTGGTGCCGGCAGATACTGGCCGCGCTCAGGTCAGTGCGCGCGCGCACAGCCACCGACCACTCCACACTCTTCTGTTCCTTTTGTTACTTTTCTTCTTTTTTAGTTTTAAGTTCATTCCGGATACTGAAATCTTTTGATTAATGCAACCTTGAAGTCGTCAAGTACTTTTCCTTAGTTTTCCTTTTTAGAGTTTAACACCATCGTAAAGTGATCTGACCACTCCAATGTTGCAGCAAATTTTAGCAGGGTGATGCATGCATGTCAGTAGACATCTCATCTTCACATGGATGTAGTTCACGTCACAAAATGTGTCTATGGAGTCCAAGGTTTGTTGCACGTATGTCTTTACTGCGTTGGCTTTGGCTTTCCACTTTCAACGTTATTCGATATATCTAGGTTTCTTTATTTTTTCTTTGTTTAGAAACACACGTCGTCACTCTTATTATTTATTTAATGTCGTGCTGGGACGGTAACGGGAGGATTTCTTTGTTTAATAATTCATATCGGTGGTTGGAACTGTCAATGTAGTTCCAATCTCAGTACTATACAGTATGATTTAAATCCTATGCAACCAAGGGCCTTATATCAAAAAATCCAATCACCTATTGCTGTCGTACCAATCCTACCGCGCAAGAACTGCTGGTCTATCTTTGATGCACGCATGTAATCAACGCAGTGTACCTTAAAGGTGATCGTTGCATTTGTTTGTGATTCTTTCATTGATATTACACAAATTGTGCTTAACTTATTACTGCGTTTCATCAAGAGCAACAAACGTATAAGATGCGAAAGGCTTAAAAAAAATAACACTCCTGTTTGATAGCTCTTCTAAAGAACTCTAAACTGCTCTAGATAAAACATGGGTGATATTAGAAGACCCAACTATCAATAGATTTTCACTTTTTTGACTATACATGCGACTGTGATGACCGTATTACCGTAGAGTTACTCGTAAAGCTGACAAGTTCCTACAGGTTAAACGTGATGTCTGTCTTTGGTAGACAGTAGAGGCAATCTGAGGTTGACTGCCATCCTTTTAAGAAAACCACGATCTCTCCCGTTCCCGTCGTGTGTGTCGTGTACATGTGACGTGTGATGCCGCTCCCTCGCGGGCTAGTCTTTACCGCTTGACTGAAGGCTTCGCTATTGCTGTCTCTATAATTTCAAGCGAAAAGAGAGAGAGCAGTATCAAAGCTAAGACAGTTTTGGTTAGTTTGGTGGTAGACCCGTACTGAGGTAGTTCCGGGCGGTGTTGCAGCTACCTGCACGGCTGCGTGCCGCCCATCGTGCACGGGAACCTGACCTGCGACACCATCTTCATCCAGCACAACGGGCTCGTCAAGATCGGCTCCGTGGCGCCGGACGCCATCCATCACCACGTCAAGACGTGCCGTGAGAACATGAAGAATATGCACCTTATTGCGCCGGAATATGGATGTAAGTCACTTTACAATTTTGCTGCAATTGTAACTGTGTATTATACCATGAATAAGGCCACACCTTTGTCCCTTGTACAAGTAGAATTGTTTATCAGAAATCCCCCTTCAGTAGTATTTAAACATTACAGAAGTCGATAATCTCCAACATTCTCTGGAACTTTATAGTAGATTAAATTGGTGAAAATAATCACTTCATTTGCTTAGAAACTAGTAGTTAAAAAATGTTTGTTTCTTTTGTTAGATTCGCGTGAATTGCGATTTTTTTTGTTAACCTTTGTAGCTGTTTGGCAACTGGATATATTTTTCTGCTATTAGGCTAGCAATTCGTGTGCATCTCAGATGTGTTCCTTCTGCTATCACAAATCCGTTTAAAGTGCCAATGAAGTCGAATATTAGGTTTTTAATAAAAAAAAAATGACTGTCATAGGAACTGCCGATAGAAGTGAAAACTTATAACTCAGATTTTGATAGCTTACTTTGTAAACTACGTGGGTGAAACCGAAAGGCGTATCCATGAGCTTGGTCATCTAAAAATCTTGACGCATTTCTAGAACCCATTTCTAGATAGCCAATGGCCATGGTCCCGAGTTTACCCGAAGATTTCTTATCATCCCATCTTATCGTCACAGCGTGACGCTATAATTCAATTCACAGCCCACGAAAAATCTGTCCGTGGCGCTAAAAATAAGGTTTCACTTCAAAAATTCTGTGTCAAACGACCGTGTACCACACGTCAGAAGCGTACAACAAACAACCCCAGCAAACAACGGACTGCCAGTGTAAGTTCCAACTACATCGACGGCTCGTGGTCGACTGTTCCAGCGGCGCAGATGGTGACGCCCGCGATGGACATCTACTCGTTCGGCATGTGCGCGCTGGAGACGGCCGCGCTGGAGATCCAGGGGAACGGCGACTCGGGCGCGCACGTCACGGACGAGCACGTGGCGCGCACCGTCGAGTCGCTCGAGGAGCCGAGGCAGAAGGACTTCATTTACAGGTCACTACTTATAACACACCTTCCCTGCATCATAAAAACAGATTACCCTACGCTACATAACTAACTACTTACACTAAGCACATTAGAAAATCAAGATGGTCATGCCCACTACCAGTCGGAAGCGTGCCAAGCGTGCTGGCGTCATTACCACGCTCGGTGCTTATATGTTATGGTCGAACGTCGCTTCGACCAAAGGCTTTTGAAAAATTAGATCAGCTCCCGGTCCCCACTGGCTCAATCACTTCTCTCTCTAAACTAAACGGCACAAATATGTAACCACTTCCGAGGTTTGCATATTTCCGCCGTTTGAGTCGCTCAGCTGAATGAGCTGCTGCACCGCTCCTACTATGTGTCTCTGTAGGTTGTGATGGTGCCAGAGTTTCAACTGAATACTGGATCTCCAGTTGCTTATTTAACACTTAGATATGGTCGCTGGTTGTCATACTATTTAAACTAAATTGTATTTTGTGAAGATATATTTTATTTGTGTGTTGTGCGCATGCAAGTAACGGCCGGTTCCCCGTTGCAGGTGTATCCACAAGGACCCGGCGCGGCGGCCCACGGCGCGGGAGCTCCTGTTCCACCCGCTGCTGTTCGAAGTGCATGCGCTTAAGCTACTCGCTGCGCACACGCTAGTCAACACCACAGGTTAGGAAGCTGCCTATATCCTCATTCTGATCCATTTCTTAAATGTAACGACTATATCCTCGTATTCTGAACCATGTTTCAAAAGTTACAACTAAATTCTCAAATTCTCCATAGCGATTCTGAACCCAGTCGGATCGATCTCGACAGAGAATTAAAGATCTCGGTCTCGGACAGAGACAAGGATTGTCATTCCGAATCTGAATCGTGCCGATTGCGTTCAGTATCAGTACCTTGAACCATGTTTCAAATGCAACAGCTCCTAAATCCTCATATTCTGAAATGCAACAATTCCTTATAGCCTTATATTCTGAACCATATCTCAAATGTTACTACTTCTTCGTATTCTGATCCGAAACGAGGGATCTGAAATGTATCTAGTCATAGGTCCGATCCATATTGAAAACGTTGTGAGCCATAATGTCCTAACGTTCTGATCTATGTAGAAAAAAGACTCCTATATCCCTAACGAATGATCTAAGATTTAACGCATCACAATTCACGAGTAACCTGAAATGTAACGAGTAAAGTGTCCTCATATTCCGATCCATTTTAATTTTTTTACGAGTAATAAGTCCTCATATTCCGATCCATATTGAAATGTAACGACTCATATTACTCCTCATTTTCTGATCTTTATTTGAAATGTAACGAGTCATATATCTTCATGATCAGATCAATAAATGTGTTGAAATGTAACGAGTCGATGTATCTGTAGACTGTGTAGCTATTCTGAACCCAGTCCAATTGTATCAGTACCCTGACCTATGTTTGAAAAGCTAACATGTTCGTAGTGTGAAGTGTGTATGGTGTCCCCAGCTAACATGTTCGTAGTGTGAAGTGTGTATGGTGTCCCCAGCGAACATGTTCGTAGTGTGAAGTGTGTATGGTGTCCCCAGCTAACATGTTCGTAGTGTGAAGTGTGTATGGTGTCCCCAGCTAACATGTTCGTAGTGCCCAGCTAACATGTTCGTAGTGTGAAGTGTGTATGGTGTCCCCAGCTAACATGTTCGTAGTGTGAAGTGTGTATGGTGTCCCCAGCTAACATGTTCGTAGTGTGAAGTGTGTATGGTGTCCCCAGCTAACATGTTCGTAGTGCCCAGCTAACATGTTCGTAGTGTGAAGTGTGTATGGTGTCCCCAGCTAACATGTTCGTAGTGCCCAGCTAACATGTTCGTAGTGTGAAGTGTGTATGGTGTCCCCAGCGAACATGTTCGTAGTGTGAAGTGTGTATGGTGTCCCCAGCGAACATGTTCGTAGTGTGAAGTGTGTATGGTGTCCCCAGCGAACATCTCGGAGACGATAACGGACGAGGTGTCGGGCGGCGCGGGCGGCGCGCTGGCGTGGTGCCGGCGCGGCGGCGCGCGGCGCGAGCTCTCGGCGCGCGACCTGCCGCCCGCCGCAGAGAAACTAGAGAAGTTTGTCGAGGACGTCAAGTGAGTCAACCACACTCAAGAACTACCAGTCGATCATCGCGTTTTATCTTGGAAGAAACTAATGTCTTGACTCTAGACACATATACTAACATGGTAATGTTGGCAATGGCGGGAGCGCGCTTCCCGCGTCTCACCCCCCGCACGCCCCGCACGATTGGCCCGTCTAGAGTGACTCGGTAACGACTGTATGATTTAATAGATTGTGCTACAACCCTATCCTTACAATATACTTCACATACTCATTTATTGATACACTTTTTTTTTCTCCGGTAAAAAAAAAAACCGAATTCAATTTAAAATGAAATACAGAAACTTGACCAAACTTCATACTCGTAAGAAGCTACCATTACGTCGCGTAGTCCAAATATATGTTAATTTCAGTTTTTTTTTTACAAAAAATTTTTTTTTTTACAATTAATAAAAAATAAAATTAAAAGAGCATGTAAATTGTATACGCCATTTACAAAGTTTGAAATGATCACTTCACTTTATAATAATAAAATTATCGTACAGAAAGCTTTTATACATTATACTAGTATAATATGTTTTTATGTTTGTTCTGACCCGTGTCAAATTTTCTTACATTTTTGTGGGAATTTTTCCATCACTCTCATAACATTCGTTGTAACTATAAAAAGTTTGATTCATAAACTCACTTTTAATTTGTATTTGAAGCTGTCGAAACTTGGGGCCAATATAACTATTTTATGAAGGGTGTGGAGTGCGGTATAACATCCATCTTGTCGGCGTTGCGTGTGTTGCTAGAATGTCTCTCTCCTCGCGTGTTGTACGATTCATCCTTATTCTAAAGACGGATCCACGTCATAAATAAATGGTGACGTGACGTGTGTGTGTGTGTGTGTCTGTAGGTACGGCATCTACCCGCTGTTTGCGTACGGCTGCCTGGGCGGAGGGCGCGCCGCGTCGCCGGCCGAGGAGCTGGCGCCGGCCGCGTCCCCCGAGCCGCGCGACCTGGAGACCCGCCGCGTCGTCAACATGATGTGCAGCCTGCAGCCCGCGCCGCCCGCGCACCCGCAGCGAGACCTGCTCGTAACTATACTCTCTCTCTCACCCCGCTACACCCGCACTCTCTCCCTCTCTTTCTCTCCTTTTTTCACGGTAATAAGTAAGATAGTTAGAAGAGGTAATGAGAAGATTCTTATCTTCAGTTGATGGACCGAAATTTGTTAAACAATCATTGAGGTTTCGTAAGTAGTAGGACTCTTGGCGGAGTCCGTCTGGGGAACTACGACACCTTTGCAAGTTATTCTCCCGCCAAGCAGGAATGTGCAAACATTACTGTTCGAAGGTCAATGTTTCCAGTGAAATTACAGGATTTAGATATATAATATCTTAGATATTTGTGGGTGACGAGCGCAGTGCAGTGCTAGGTAATAATTTGGACAATTCATGTTCCAATAGCTGCGTGTCACCGTGCTGTTATGTGGCAGGTATGTCGCTGGCCATCAGGCACATCTCTTGCTCGTCTCGTTACTCTTTATTAAAAAAAAAAAAAAACTGCCGTAGTAGCCCAGTGAAAACCTTTATAATTATTTACATATTCACAAGAACCTAGTTTCACACCATCCCCATGTAGGAGGTAGTCGCTAGCGCCCCGGGCGGGCCCCGGGCGGGCCCCGGCCGCGGGCCGCGAGCCGCGTAATGTCGCCGGCGTCCGTTCCAGATGACGATCCTGCTGCGCATGGACGACAAGATGAACCGGCAGCTGACGTGCGCCGTGTCGCGCCGCGACTCGGCCGCGGCGCTGGCGCGCGACCTGGTGCAGCTCGGGTTCATACACGAGGTACACGGCTGCGTACATTATAACCTTTATTTACAACAAGAACAAAATTACACATTTTGATGAACCCCCCGACTACCTCAAATTTGTTATCTGTACAACATTCTACTAGTCAAGCCCTTTCATTTGATACCCATATTAAGTGAGTTGTGAAAAAAGAAATGTAATTCGCCATTTTGTGGTGGCGGCCATCTTGGATTTGATTTTTTTAATAATGTATAGTATTCTACTAGTCAAGCCCTTTCATTTGATACCCATATTGAGGTAGGTTGTAAAGAAATATTTTGTCCACCATTTTGTGGAGGCGGCCATCTTGAATCGATATTAACCAAACATAGCTAAGAACATCCGCACGGATATTAACTTTGAAATAAAAAAAACTGCATCGAAATTGGCCCATCCGTTTCAGCTCTACGGTGCCACAGACAGACACACACACAGACAGACAGACATCGGTGTCAAACTTATAACACCCCTTTTTTTGGTCGGGGGTTAAAAAAAAACACCGCATTTACCGTGATAGTCATCTTCATCATCAGCCATCTAGTGGGAGGCCGTCCAACACTGCGTCTTCCGGTTCGTGGTCGCCACTCGAGAACCTTTGATAGTGAAATTGCTGAAATTGATATAAATCTACTAGAAGTACTATTGAGCCCCAAACTAGGCTAAGCCTGTATCTTGGGCGCCCCTTCAAATTTCCGAAATGTTTCAAGTAAGATCGCTGTTGACAGTACTGATGCAACTATTAGCGTGAAAGAGAGAAAAACACACAAAATAATAGTAAATATAACTAAAGTTCTCGCTCTAGCTGTGCTCCTTGACGGAAAAGTCGCAGCACTGCTCAATTGTGACCCTTCCTAGCGCAGGCCTCGACGTAATGAGCCTTTTTTTCTAGCTATGGCTTGACGGCAGAGTCGAGGGATCGCTCTTGCACTCAATTGTAACCCTGGCACTGAAGCCGCCCTTGGGTGACGGACGCCCGCAATCGGTTCCAGTGATACCCTGAAACCAAGGAGCTCCTCGGGAGCGCCTATCCCTAGGTAGAATCCTGATCGGTCCTAAATGTTCGACACCCCAGCCGCTCGAGCCAGGCTACCCCTCGTTCTTGCTTCAGTGTTACCGTCCTCGGCTCTCTTAAGACTCCCTTAACGGCTCGGGTCGCAATAGCAATGGTTCAGCGGTAATCACCTACATTACACACTGGCTGCCATAAAGTACTACAATCTGCATGCCCTGTAATTTCTAGTTTAGTTTTGTGTGCGACCCGTTTCTCAGTAAACATATGTCCGTCAGGCGGACCGCGACAAGCTGTCCCGACTCATGGAGGAGTCGCTCCGCAACAGCTTCGGGCCGGCGGCGGGCGCGGGGCCGGGCGCGGGCGCGGGGGCGGGCGCGCGCCGCGCCGCGCACGTGGCCAGCTAGTGCCGCCGCGCCGCCGGCCCGCGCCCGCGCCGCCTCCGCCCTTACACCGCTGCCGATGGGATCGCTCACTGACGCCCACTGTCTACTACAACTCTATATTGGAAGACACGTTATTGTACTCGTATTTGTTAAACAATATTTTTAATTGCACATTTTATATCAGCATATAAGCAGTCTTTCTATTAGTTACAGAAAAATAATTGCATATGTATATTTGATATCAACATAGAAATTCTAAAATGTGAGATTACGCAGAACGCAGTGTCGACGACCACTATCGAGTATTGTCTGTTGAATACACGTTGTTTCTATTTAATATAGAAAAATATTTTTATTTCTAGATTTGACATCAGCATTTTACAATATAAGGTTGCGCAGGACGCAGTGTTCTAAATTTGTAAGGTCGCATTCTGAACAACATTTAATAGTTTTTAAACTTTCACGATTTAAACACGTACTGTAAACATTGCACAGGACTTAATGATGATCTAAATTATTATTTCGTTGATGTAATTAAATAATAATTTAGATCGTGATTAAGTCCTGTGTAATGTTTACAATAAACATTTTATAGAGTCAACGATGAAATCCTCATACACTCGGTGAGATTTTTGAATACGACGTGTTCCTTTTCAGCTTAGTGCGCTCCTTCTGCGTTACTCTTATAACCTAGCTAAATTGCGCATATCTATGATATAAAATGATGTAGACACATAAAAATTATAGAAATGAAATGGTTCTGTTGTAATCTCATTCAACACCGATATTGTATTGATTAAACATGGAGTACCCCGGTGACGTTATATGACTCGGTAAACTTAATTAAAATCTACATTAGTTGGCTTTCCACTTCTACTATCTTAGCAAACTATTATAACAATCTTTAGCGTATAGATTATTAAACGATGACCATATAACGTCACCCTGGGGCACCCCAAACCTATATAAATGTTTTGTTTCGTGTCAATTGTAATAAAACTGAATTTTAAGTTTTAATACGTGTTACAAGTCAATTGGTTTGTTGGTAGTCAGCAGTGAAGCCGTCTAGGATACGGAAACGTGTAAAATGGATGGCGATACCGTATCGCAGGCTTTCGTCGGAACACTCGATGCTTTTCTAGAAGTCCTGTCGTCCTTGGGCACTACTATTATCTAGGGATATACTTCCGGAGCACTTAGCTTGTATCGATATTTAACGAGGTTAGAACGTAGGATCCCTCGGGACCGGATTTGAACTTAGCACTAATTTTATATTGAACCTTATAAACACGCATGTTAAGATCAAAATCGTACCCGTGTAGTTATAGTGATAGACATAAAATGCATATTTATAATTAGTGAAGGAATCTTATGAAGAGATTTTGTATAGCATGTGTTTAAATGTGTTTTGCATACGAGTGGTTATTCGATTTTAACGCGAACGATATCCCTAATGACCGCTTATAAAATTATTTTTATATTGTTTTAAATTAAAGAGAAGTTAAAACAATAATTGGAATTTTTACAAGCGATGCATTAGAACTAGCGAGTGATTCTTGTGACTTGACGGGAGTCGTCAATAGTCCGTAGTCGAGTATTAGACGTCGCTCACTAAACCGTGTCAGCACCGGACAAATACGTTCGATCATGAACCTAACAACAGAGCTAGATTACAATTTTAAATGTCCATGAATAAAGGAAGCGATGCAGTAAGTTTCAAATTTTACTTTAAATACATGTATATATAGGGTTGATATTCCAATGGTTTGGTGTCAGTTTCTCCGGTGTAAAGTGAGGTGAGCGATCGATAGTGATCCAAGTCACAGGGTTGTAGCGAACTAATTAATGCGGGGGGTGTGATCACTACCAATGAAATACTTATCCTTCTCTGAAGTAGAATCCACGATGGTAACAACAGGTTCTGCATTTACACTACAATCAACATTTACGTATAAAATTGCTTTTATTGTAACTGGTTCACCAAAAACTGGTGTAATCTACTTCGTTTTATCGTTTTTGGTGATTTTATATTTTACAACTACCATTCTATCTTTCATACAAAATTTAACACGAATTATTAATTTCTATGGAATAGTCTTTTCTTGTTTGTTTATCGTTTAATATATATTATGTCTGATTATCGTCGTGGATTCTATATCTAAAATCACATCTCCCGAAATATACTAGTCGAGTGTGAATCTAAGGCCGACTCACGGGATCGTATCCACGCGCGGTTCTGTCGAACCAATTGTTGTAACAAATGGTCCTAATAAATGTGGACCCATCCCTGTTTCTATAAACTGATGTGGGTGTCAACAGCTAACGAAATTGCTTATGATATTGCTATTGATTTATCTTGTAGAATATTGTTATAGATAAAGCGATAACAACGCTATCGGCAACTTTGTTAGTAATTTTACGGAACAGTATTCAGTCTCGTTCATGGCAATGAGTCTCATTGTTAGCATAAGTCCCAGTCAATTTATAGAACCAAAACTAATGTGGCATAACTTGCGCAAGTTTACATGTCAAGCGTTTCTCATTTGATTTTTTTATAAAAGAAGACCGTCATTCCATATTAACAAACAGTTTAAATGGAGGACCAAGACCAATGATGATAACATGCAACAAAATACAAAAATATCGACTTGTGCAAGTTATCGCACGTCTTGCGCAAGTTGCCGAGTCTTGTGCAAGTAGCAGCGGAACCCGCGCGTGGGGCGGGCGGCGCCTAGCTGTAAACATCGAGGATTTAGTGATGTAGAGGTTTTGTATGAATGTGTATAATGTTACAAATGATATTTAAAATATAATTACTTATTAATATATGTATAGCGAGGCTTCCTCTTAGAGCTTTATGGATGTGGTTATAAAATAAGTATACGGTAAAATGAACATACTCAGTTTAAAAATAAGGTTGAAATTTGTACTGTGCTCGCGTCGATTTTTGAATTTGACGATTGTTGCCGGGAGTTTTGTTGAAATTTGTAAATTACTAATCGATAGTAGATTCGTTTTAAAATGTACGGGGCGCGGCTCAAGTCTCGGCCAACTCTTATCACATATATCCACCACAGCCACACGCTTGCTAACATACTATAGCATTTCCAAAAAAGTTCAAACAAAACAAACTAAAAAACCACAAATCAGGACAAAAATAACAATAACCTTAAAACTATTATTGGAGCATTTAAATTGACAGCCTGGTCGCAAACAGTGGATATCGTGCACGGTCAGGAAATGCAATAAAATAATATGAGATTAAGTTTAAATTATAAATTAAAAAATACTGGCCGAATTGATAACCTCATCCTGTTTGAACTCGGTTAAAACAGTAGAAAATTCAAAAAACGCCAGCAATATACGTGTAAAAAAGCATAGAAATCATTTGAATGAAAACCCACATGTTCCAAGTGAAAGCTGTGGAGACTTGAGCCGCGTCCCTCCGAGTCCGGAGTGCTCTCCAGTCCGTAGAACGTCCGCGCAGTATCGCCTACGTCAATTTGATCGCCGAGTGATCAACAATATATTAGGGAGTAACAGTTATTTGCATTTATACATATATAGTCGCGGGTCGCGTGTCCGGTCGTATATACGTAACGAGGCGGTGCTGGTTCGACACCTGGCGGTCTACCGCCGAACTACAACTGTTCTTAAAGGGTTATTGCACTTGGCTAGATTTAGTCAACTGAATTCACAAGCAAGATTAGTCGACTGAATTCACAAGCAAGATTAGTCGACTGAATTCACAAGCCAGTTTAGTCGACTGAATTCACAAGCCAGTTTAGTCGACTGAATTCAGTAGCGACTAGATTTAGACGACTAAATTTAGCCGTTTAGATTTTCTCTCTTTTCTTTTCGCTTGAAATTATAGAGACGGCAATAGCAAAGCGCAGATTTAGTTCGGCTCTAGAAGGGTGGAGCGACTGTCCGAGGCACCTGGTTCCTAATACTTTCGTTAAACTAAAATATTGTTTCGTATTTGGTGCTCATTCCGAATTTAATAGAAAAAAGAACGTTTTTTTTTCTTTTATTTATTTTTGCTTGAATTTTGGTTAATGCTAGTGGTGCCAAATGTACGAAGGTGCCAATTGTAATTCGTTTAAGTTTATTTCTTTGTTTTTATAGTGTAAGAGCTAGTGGTTGACAGATTTTCGTCGTTTTGAAGAAAGTGGTAATTCGTTTCCAACTATGGGTAAGAAAGACGGGCTACTATAAAGTTTGGCTTATGTGACTCATTGTGGCTTTTCAGAACACAAACTTATATAGTTCGGTGAACAGTAACAGTAACGTATTAAAATAAACTGTATTATAAAATGCTGCAGGTTGTCTGTCCTATCTTAACTTGACCGCTAAAGTGTCGCTACTGTAGCATTCTGCGATTTATTTTAAATGATTTAATAAGTATTGGTCAATGAATGTACCTATAAGTACGTGAATTTGTAATGTAGTCAACATGAGTGAAACTTTATCTGTGGTTTCGGTAACATATGACACCTTCAAATTTCTTAAAATGACGTAGGTCTGGCAGCCACGGTCTCTTAGGCCATGATTTGTATGATGTAATATTTGGAGCTCTCACTAAACTATGGAACGCCTGCGGGATTACGAGAAGCATCAGGGTGCTGGTTCACAACGCAATCCGAACGATTCCGGCACGGAATAATGCTGTCTTTGTCATTATAAAAGTAAAAGACAAGGACAGAGAGGGTTGATTCCGTGTCGAAATCAATCTGAGTGCGTTGTGAATCAGGCCACAGATGTTATTTTGCCGACTAGTTTCTCCCTTTCCGAGATTGAACCGCACGGTTCGGGGTATTGCTATAGTATTACTGTATTCGCATTGTTAACGTAATCGCTTTGAATGCCGGGACTCTCCCACGAAATCGTTGCTCAAGTTTTTTTTTTTGACGTTCGATATGTTTGTATTTATTATTATTTTTGAAGATTTGTCTAATTATTCCATCAGGTAGATTACTGAAAAGTATGGTTCACGTATGTTTTGTTTTATTCAATTATTAAATATCAAAGTTTTGGAGTGGGGTTGTGACGTTACGCCTTCGTACAAAGAAGTGACGTCATGTTAAACTGCTAAGCACTGAATCTTCGTCGCTTTTTTTTTGTTAGTGTAACAATATATACGTGTGCAATATTTTTAATAATCTAAACACGGGCTATTGTTTTAGTCATCACACCTATTTGCTGCATTGGTCCACACTACATGTCCATAGCTCCGAGCGCGGCCGGACGTCCGGCCCGCACCGCGTCTCACGCTAAAATGATCGGTTGACGGCTACCCCCCTCCAAATAAACTTACAATTTGCTAAGGAAAAGTGAGCACGGTTTCGTGGAGAGCGTTATAGCGTGTGATTGATTAGAAGAGCGCTCGCACCGGGCATCTCGCTCACACAAAACTCATACTCCGAAGCTAAAGGACACTGACTCTATAATAATACAAGTTCAAAGTGAAAGTTTGAAGCAAAACGTTGAATTTATCACCCAAACAAACATCTACTTTTAGTTTCCAATAACCAGATAGTTTTTCACATATTGTTTTTTAAAGCAGTGGTCCATGATTGTACTCGTAATAGAGGATTATGTTGTTAAAGCTCAGCCGATTTTACACGCTTCTTTGTGGTAGTTGAAACCGGAGTTGTGATAGTGCAGCCGCGGTCGGTTCAGTCATGTATGATAGCTGGGGTAGACGTAGTGCTTAGGTTAGGTCGCGGCTGCGCCCTGCGCCCGATCGGACTGCCACGCGGGGCTGGCGAACATACACGAATATGTGCGAACATACACGAAGATATAGTGTCACCAACTTATCTGCTGAACGGCCAAAAGCGGAACTGCTGGCAGAGACACAGAAGTTGTGTGATTGTATAATAGGTGGTAACGTTTTTCGATCGTGGCGCCATCTGTACATTCTATAGATAAGCTGGTCGCACAGTATGCGAACATAGCGGAACTTACGTAAACGCGTAAGAGAAGAATCGTCGTAAAGTTCTCTCCATGGTCACTTAATAACTTGATGTGAACAATCTGACGTTTAATGTGATATTTTTATTGTTTTGTTATAAATTTGTACGTTATAAGTTATCAATTGGTTTATAAATTATTTGTATCGAAAACTATTGAATTATATTAGGCGGTAAAACGTTCGTAAATGTTCGTCGTTTGTTTGTAAGCTCTGTGCCTGGCCGAGGTGTAAGATCGTGCGAGCGGGGGTCGGGGGGGCGCGGGTCAGGGGCAGGGGAGGGTGTCGTATCTTCTAGTGTAGTAAACGAAAGACTGGCTAAGGTAACGAGTTAGGAGCGAGGGAGGGACGCCACGACGAGTCGTCTGACACACCATAACATGAACACCTTCAAAAATTGTTAATTGTTAATCGATTTTCATCTCTTTTTATTACGATTAAACTTAAAATATTGGCTAAAATCCAAAGAATGAACTTTGTTTTTAATATTGTATTTTTGAATCTATTGTAAATATTGGATATGATGTATTATTTTCTTAAGAGTTACCCATTGGAGATTCTCTGATGATTGGACTTTGACAAGTGTAAAAAATTGTTTTAAGATATTTTTTTTTACTGTACTTGTAATTGCCGTACACTTAGTTCTGTTCGCATGGAACTGCACCGAAATACCAGAGACTCGTTCCAGTGTAGTGTATAAATTATTGTAACAAAATGTTAACATTCCACAAATTAAAACAAAAGCTGTATAATTACGTTTGTAAATATTGAAGCCAAAAGTACACAACCAAAGTGAATGTATTGCGCGGTGTGGCAGACTGCTCGCGGGCGGAGTCGTGAGGCAGGTATATAGCTAGGAAAATGGCGTGTCTTGTAAATAACGCTTTTAGTCTAAACTATAACTTTAAATGATTATATTATTATAATTATTGTAACTGAATTAAATGTACCTACCATTTATATAGTGTTTAACCGAGCGTCACCGTGCGATAAACCGATCTATTTATTTTTACTTTTTATTTTATTAATTCATATTTTATTGTCATGACTATTTTTTGTTATAATGAAATCAATTGTTTCTGTGATTTTTTGACAAATCAATTTGGTCCTATCGACTTTCTTACCAAGTTAAATGATTGATTATTAAAGTGCTGGTATAGACACACTGGACAAGGAATTGGGAAAATTATTTACTTACAAATAAATTTCAAATTCTATTCAAATGCTCGATAATAACGATACGTATAAAGTAATTTATTTCATTCAATTGAGATTTCAGTGGCATCTTATATTTTATTTTTTTTTTGCTTGTAAGGTTGTCTTGCGATAGTCTACGATGAACCGAAAGAGTTTAGTAAAAAGAAGTATCTGAAGACCCATGTTGTACATTGGAGAAAATCCACGAAGGCGACGCATTCCATTATTAGGGTGCAACAGTAAAATGTAAAAATTAAACCGCTTCGTTTGAATTTTCAGAATGTCAACATGGTATCGCTTTGTAGAGTTTTACGCTGTCCGAAATACTTGTATACGTATCGAGCATTCTTATGGAAAACTCCTTGTCTTGTTCTGTGTCTACGTTAGTCAGCTTTAAAACTAAAACCAAAGTTATCTGACAAAAGATCACATACACATAAATGTAACCGACGATTTGTTAAAGTCCGTATTTTGTTATACTTACACCTGCACTGCAATAACTCTGAGATGCAACTTTGTGTTCCTATAAACTGTCTATAGTCACTATTCAGGACGTCGTGCGGATACGAATGTACTCGTATACTAACAAGTTTTATTTTTCTTGGGCTATTTTCATTGTCTACTTTTATCTTGAGCTTTTACTTCTGCCCAAACCGAACATTCTCAAGACGCATGTTGCGTAATGTCACACTCGATTATTGCCTTTATACATACAGATATAAGTTTTAAACTTGCGATAGATCTAATTTCGATCGTGATTGAGTCCAACGGTTTCAGTAAGGTGTGACCTATGACTTGTCTCATAGGTCACATATTGATTGTTGGTGTCAATTGACCTATGTAGCTTTTTGGGGTGTTCACATCTACACATAATAATGTTACAAAAAACATATGAAATATAGAGAATTGAGTCACGGTCTAATTGCTTTTTGCGTAACAAAAAGAAAACTGATCATTCAAGAAAAGTCTTGAATAATTTTTGGAATATGAACTCAGATAGCGCAAATTTTTACAAAAGGCAACGTAGGTACAATCGGAGAGTTGATTGTTATCGTAATATGAACTCTTAATGTACACTTCAACCAGCAACATGGTCTAACATTTTGATTATTAGTTATTTGTCGCAAGGAAAGGAAGAGATCAGACATTACACGAAATCCCTAGAGATATCACGAAACTACGATACATAGATGTCGAATGTGATTGTTTATTTAACTGAAAACCTAACCTAACTTAGCCGGTTAGGTAATGTTTTGTTGTAAGATGAAAATATTATCTTATTGTCTGATTACTAAAAGATATTACGAAATATGTTCTATGAGAAGACTCCATAAACAATATTCGACATCTTCCGTCATATCACGATATCACTAGAGATTTCGTGTGATCCCCTAATATCCTCATTTCCCTGCGACATATAATAATATATAAGTTTTATACTCAGTATGTAGTTTGTATGTTCTCTTCCGCGAGCATCCGTCGCACGGCGTCCGGCGCAGAGCCTTGTAGTATCTTTATTAACATTGTTTATTTACTCATGTTCTTTTTTTACAGAAATGAACACATTAACACGGGGAGAGGGGAGATGACTGGGTCCCATTTATTACAGTTCTAATAGTTCTATCAACCGATATAGAACTACTTAGAATGACTATGTAACGTGAAAATACGCTTGTAAAGTTTTGAAATATTGGAAATTAAAGTTTTTCGTCAGGGTTGAGATACTCAAAGTCAAAATTATATTTTTTGCTAAATATAAAATTTATACGTCAAATTAAAAAAAGCTTGTTCCATTTGTGCAAATGTCTAGGCATTGAATTTGAGAAGTACTGTGATGATACTCTATATAGGCACTTCTCATACTTTTCTAATTGTGGTTGTAACTTTACAATGAATACAAAATCGAATCGTTTGTGTCTATAACTGACGATTTTAATCTTCATTTTCGTCGATAGGTTGTCTGTATCAAAATGTATCTTGTACCGATAACCCCAGTCATCTGCCCCGGTGGGTGTATAGTTGGAACTCCGCTCTGTATAAGTATTTGTTATCCCTCAGTGTTCCACTTTTTATTTGTTGTCCAAAGAGGAATGTGTTCATTTAAGGAAATTGTTTCTTTATTATTTTTATTGAGTTTTTATGAAATGAGATTGTAATATAATTATTTATTGGATCCAGAATTGCATTTGCACTCGATATCAGTGTTTCCTACAGTACGTGAGGGGAGTATAATTTAGGTATAGTTTACGTTGTAACATAATGTACTATGATTATGCTCAAAATGACATACCTACCTATAGCCGAGAGATCGAACGATCGAGTGATGTTTGCATACTACTCTAAAATGAAAAATGTCAATAAAATTGTATTTTAAAAAGTAACTTTTGTCTCATTTGTACTCCTTATAATAACAAGACTGACAACTCTACAGTTACTAAAGTAAATATTTATAAAAAAATAAACTATTTTGAAACAAAAAATTAAACCGACTTCAAAACCACAAATAGGCACTCAAAAGCGAAAAATAAATTGATATATTATGTAGGTAATAGGGGAAAATGCATGCATTTTTTTATATTTTTAATTCACTTTTTACATTATTATAACACAATAAAAAATATAAATACTCTTGCAAATGCTCAAATTGATTTTTAAAATAATATTTAAAACATCGATATAATTTGTCCAGTTTAAACGCCGCCATCTTTCCGCGCCTGCATGACGTCACAGGCCACGACCTGTGTTTGTTTACTACAAGTGTTGCAGTTACTTTGTACCGATTTTTGAGTTGTGCTAGCTAATCAAACGATGGAAAAAGCTAAAAAAACATTTTATAGGTATTGCCTTGTAGGTACCAAAGCGCAAAAATACTACTAGAAGTACAGCCGATAAAATATTTTTTGCTGTTCCAAGAAATGCAAAAAACACGAAAACGATGGTGTAAAGTACCTAATAAGAAGAGATAAGTATCTTCGACATCGTATTTATACTGTTGTTAAGATCACTAAAATGTTAGTATATAAAAATTTGATGATTATAAACGCTCCTCACTCATGTATTTGAATTCGGCGCCAGTGTAGTCAAAAAGCTAGCAGATAGATACTATGTACGAGGTAGTAACATAGCTAAGTAGTATCCATCTATGTATAGTGGCCGGCAAACAAGTTGATCCAAAAGTGACGTGGAAGGGGAATGTTCGCGCATGTGCACTTCCACCAAAAAAGACCTTCAAAACGTTTCTGCGCAGCTAACTTCATTGGGTCAACTTGTTTGCCGGCAACTACTACCTGTTGGATTTGGTTGGCACCGACTTCATACCATAACCTGAACCGTAGGAAGTTTTTTCACAACGGCTCACCTATCAGATAAAACCTGAAAGTGTCTATGAGTCTCAGATAAAACCTAAGATATGTATATGGTGTACTTTTTTCGGTTACTCCCGCATCTGACGTTGATCCGTTCGCACTCACGCCGGCCGTCTCGCTGCCTGTTGCATTAAATTTACTGAATACCTACATCGACATGGATAAATATTTACTGTCGAAGCGCACAACCAACAATGAAATTAACTGCGCGCAGTGCAAACAGAGTATAACTTCGTCAAGTTTCTTCAAATGTGGCACATGTAAATTAAATTTTCACCTTATATGCGTCAAGGCACTCTCTTCTGACCCCTCGAAGGTGTCGGACTGGCTGTGTCCCTCTTGCAAAGCCACTGAAAACAAAAACAGTCCATTGTCGGGCACTAACGATCTTAACAAAAGCCCAAGCTTAACGTACTCGAGTAAAAGAGCACACAAACGACCGGCACTCGGGTCACCGGTGTCCGGAGCTAACCTTGACGCCTCACCCTCAGATGTCGCTACCGAACTACGGTTGTTGAGATGCGATTTAACTGAGATAAAAACATGCTTACAGTTGCTCACGGAGGGAATGGCTCAATTTAATTCCAGACTTGATACTTTCGATGCTAGGATTCAGGCCATCGAGGAAAGGAATCCCATAGTGACTTCACTACAAGAAGAGGTCACTAAATAATAATTGAAAGACCAACTTAGTCAGCGGACACAAGATTTTATGGGTAATGAATTAGACATTTTAGGCATTAAAGAAACCCCAAATGATAACCTGGAGCACATGGTGATGACCGTGGCGAACAAAATAGGAATTGACCTCCCTGTTACTGAGATAGACTGGGTTACTCGCGTTGGAACGAAAAATCAAAAAAACCAAATCAAATGAAACTCAGTGATCTAGACCGATAATAGTCGTCAGGCTTACGAGACGGAACAGAAGGGAAGAAGTACTGAGGGCTGCAAAGGCCCGTAGTAAAACTCTGACTACTGACGGATTAAACCTTCAAGGCACGTCGTGCAATATTTATCTAAATGAACACCTTACAAAGGAAAACAGGTTGTTTTTTCGTGAGGCTAGATTACGATCGCGAGACTCTGGTTACAAGTATTGCTGGGTCAGAAGAGGAAAAGTTTACTTGCGTAAAAAGGAAGGATTCCCACCTATTCCCATCAACAACTACGCAGATTTGGAACAAGCACTACCTTCCACCAACCGGAGTGACGTACCTCAAGAATCATCCCTCGTTAGTCAACCTTTTTTTTTTTTTTTTAACTTTAATAGGTTTACACTTGACCGCCATCTCGCCTGATGTTAAGCGACGATGCGGTCTACGATGGAGCGTGTTTACCTAGAAGAAACCGATTCACTCTCGATTTGAAGACACCAAGATTATAACTATCGGGAAAAACCCACTCAGGCAACTCATTCCACAGCCTAGACGTTCTTATCACAAACGTAGAGTCAAACCTCTTTGTCCGTGTCTTTGGAATATCCACCATGAAATGGTGCCGCTTCTTCGAGTTACGAGAAGTACGATAGTAAAAAGGGCAAGGTGGTATAAGATCATGCAGATCAGTTGCACACTCTCCGAAGTGTATCCGATAAAAAAAACCGATAAGCTAGCAATTTTGCGGCGATGTTCAAGACTTTGAAGTCTTTTTCGCACTAGAATGTCTTTGCCTATGAGCCTTTTGGCACGCCTCTCGATCGATTCCAGAGCCTCAAGCTGATACTTAGCCGATCCATCCCAAAGGTGCGAACAGTACTCCATACAAGAGCGAATCTGTGCTTTGTATAACAAAAGCAATTGTTCAGATTTGAAGTACTTTCGCACCTTTGAGAGGACACCTAGTTTTTTTTGCAGCTAATTTTGCCTTGGACTCGATGTACGAGCCAAAGTTGAGCGTAGAAGTCAAGGTAACGCCCAAAAGCTCAAGATGATCAGTAACCGGTACGGATACACCTCGAAAAGTAGGAGTCAGTTGAAATGGACTCCTTTTTGCGGAGAACAGACACGCCTGCGTCTTTCCCTCGTTAAACTTGGCCAGATTGGTTTCGCCCCATTCAGAGACTTCCTCAAGGGCCAAGTTCAAACGCTCAATCATACTCTCTCTCTCAGTACCTTAGTTTGCTGTCCACTGGCTCTCGCGCTAGATATGTAACTCTCTACAACGGTGCTATCATCTGCGTACCCAAAGATACTGGGCCTCAACAGATCGTTGATATGTAGCAGAAAAAGCGTCGCAGAGAGTACCGACCCTTGAGGGACTCCGGCATTGATAGCCATTCGATCCGACGAGCAGCCATCAATGACAACTCGTATGGATCGATCCCTCAAGAAGTCCGATATCCACGCAATAAACACTGAAGACAATCCATAACTAGTTAGCTTGCTAATAAGGCCATCATGCCAAACCCTGTCGAAAGCCTTCGAGATATCCAGGGAGACTGCAAGTGCTTCCCCGTGAAACCATAATAACCTACTGGGAAACCATAATTTATTCACCTGCCGGAGTCAACACCCAATGAAGAAGAAAAGTAAAGATTTTAATGCGTTGCCTATTTCTGTAACTTTCTTCGTAATCGTTGTAAATGTATCTCTTTTAATTTTATCGTGTTATATTTTGACAGACAGAATGTTAAAACTTCCAATTGTATACACAAATTTATCTGGTTATTCTGATACATTAACACGAGTGTTAGTGTTAGGATGCTCAATGATTGATGAAAATAGATATTTAACGTCTTATATTTACGTTCCGAAGTACAAACTACCGCTTACGTTCAACTCCAAATATACAAAAAAAAACACACATAGCACTATACTGTCTTCGCCAAGCATAAAACACAAAACACACTCAAACATACACACATCTCATACACACAAATTACACTCATACTCACACACACAACATACACTCCGAACACTGAGGGATATACCCGGTGTTGGCTCCGAATTTGTGTGCCAAACAATCTTGCGTGCTCTTTCTCTGAGGGTGTAATTGCTCGAATGATTCAAACAGGCACTATTTTTTCTGTAATAACAAAAAACACAATGGTTTTCGAAAATGGCTAGTGACCTGTTTGAAGATCTGGATGATAGTCTACAAGTGGAGTGTATTGCTATTGAGAGACCTGAATGTTGTAAACAACACATCGCTCCTTACAATTTAAAAATTTTGTGTCATAATATTAGAAGTTTGAATCACAACTTTGGTAACATACTTCCAACATTATCTAAGCTGGAATGTGAATTTGATGCGTTGGTGTTTTCGGAGTGTTGGCTTCATGAGTTTTCTAGCATTCCACAACTTAGGGTATATGACGTCTTCCACACTTCGAAAATAACTAATAAGTGCGGAGGTGTCGTTGTATACGTCAGGGAAAGCTGGTCGGCGTCGGCTTACGAACCAGATTTCCAGGAAGCTAATTGCCTTATGGTGTCTCTGGGAAATACGCTAAAAATTATTGCCCTATAGATCCCCGACAGTGAAAAACTTGGAGAACTTCAACAATAGTCTGGATGATCTTTTACTTAGGAACAGGCACTGCACTGGGATGTTAGTTACGGGTGATATAAATATAAATTTGCTCGAAAAACTACCAAGTAGGGACAACGCTGCTTATCAGAACCTTATGGCTGGACATGGGTTCCTGTCTGCAATCACGCTTCCAACCAGAGGACTAACATGTTTGGATCATGTCTTTATAAAGTCGCCAGGCAGGGGTCTGGGTTTGGTTTGCGGTTCCGCTGTTACCGATCATGATATTTTGTGTGTGGGAATGTCACTAAAAGTAGAAAAGAAGCTAATGAAAAGGAAAATCATCAAGACTAATTTTATCAGTGCAGCCGAAGACTTGAAATTGGTGGACTGGGACCAAGTGCTCATCAGACGTAACGTTAACGACGCAGTATCTAGTTTCAGTCACATACTAACCGAATGCATACACAAACATACGCACAAAGTGACTGTTGGTCGGTCAAAGCGAGCCTTGAAATCCTGGATCACTCCCGGACTGATTAAGTTTCTGCGACACAGGGACAATCTACACTTAAAGCTTAGAAAAGATCCCATGAATGAAATTCTTAAAACCACATATGCCCGCTACAGGAATTTTTGCAACAATTTACTTCGTAGAGTTAAAATTTAATACGCTAATACGAAACTCGCTCAAAACAATGGCAATCCTAAATCAGTCTGGAGATCGATAAAGGAAGTATGTGACATGGCAAACTTAAAAAGGAACTCCGACGAACTTCTAAATAGGGCAAGCGATCCCAGGTCTTCTCTGGATAGCTGTAATGAACACCTTGCCAGAACAGGTTCTCAACTCGCCTCAAACATTCTGGAAAAGTTAAAGATGTCACATGAAAAACTAGCTGTACATCAATCATACAAAAGTCGATGTGAAAACTCACTCTACTTTTCACCTACAGATCATGTAGAGATACTAGGTATCGTTAAAACCTTAAAAGTGACAGCGCTCCCGGATTAGATGCCATAACCCCACTGTTACTAAGATATGCCAAGGAATCGTTGCTGGAACCTCTAACTCACATATGTAATCTCAGCTTAGCTACAGGATCGTTTCCCGACTGCTGGAAGACGGCATTAGTCATTCCAATACACAAATCTGGCGATAAAAGTGATCCAAACAACTATAGACCGATAGCTCTTCTCAGCATAGTATCAAAAATACTAGAAAAACTGGTAAATCGGAGGCTTGTGGATTTTCTTGAGAAGTACAACCTACTCAATGCGCGTCAATTTGGATTCAGAAGAGGGAAATCAACTGAGGATGCAGTCCAACTCCTGTCTGAGACAATCGCCTCTCACCTGGATGGAAGGAAGAGATGCATAGGTGTTTTTCTCGACTTTTCCAAGGCTTTTGACTCTATATCTCCTTTGATACTATTAAAAAAGCTAGAGTCAATCGGCGTGCGTGGAGTTCCTTTAGCCTGGTTCACTAGTTACCTAGAAAATAGAAAACAAAGAGTTAAAATTGGAGAACTCATTAGAACTCATTATTGCACACGTAGAGTATGGAATTCCACAAGGCGGGATATTAGCTCCAACTCTCTTTATTTTGTACATAAATGACATATTTAGCCTAAACATTCCAAACTGCAAACTTATCTGTTATGCCGATGATACCGTTGCTATTTTTCACGGGAAATGCTGGGAATCTGTCACCGAGTCTGCTGAGCGCGGTATGACTGTGCTAACTAGATGGCTTGATTACAATCTCCTCACTCTTAATGTCAAGAAGTCTAATTTCATTGCTTTCCACATTACAGCGGCTACGGGAACCCCAATTTCTGAACTCATTCTACATAAAAACTGCGATAGTGACTTGTACTCTTGCAGTTCGATGACCAGAGTAAGCTCCATTAAATACCTGGGGGGTAATGGTAGATGAGAATCTGTCATTCTCACAGCATATTTCATACATATCGGGGCGAGTTCGCAAGCTGCTGTATGTGATGACAATTTTGAGAGCCACTGTCTTCGGGAACATTAAAATGTTGGTTTATAAATCGCTTTGCCAATCCTTACTGCTCTATTGCATAAGCGTTTGGGGAGGAGCAGCTAAAACGCACATGGCAAATATTGAAAGAGCACAAAGGGCTTTTCTTAAGGTCATGCTAGGCAAGCCACGCAGATACTGTACAGATAAACTGTATGAAGAAGCTTCGGTCCTGAGGGTTCGCCAGCTGTTTTGTGTTGAGGGCAGTAGCCAAATGCCACAGCTTGCCTTGTGGTGTAAATTCGAGCAGACGGAATCGCTCACGTGACATAACACTTCCTGGAATCAACACTGTATTTGCCGCCCGGTTACCTCCGTACGTTCACATTTACACGTACAACTCCGTGTGTAAAGCTGTTGAAATCACCAAGTCCACTTTCTCTGAGTGCAAGCCCAAATTAATAAAATGGTTGAGTTCTCTCTCTGGTGAGCAAACCGAGAAACTGATAATGCATACAGAAATGGTGTATAATTTTTTTTTCCCCCTTGTACAGTTCTTTTTACCTGACAAACATTCTCACTCCGCACATGTAATCAGATGCTCTCTCGCTTATACATAAAACATACAAACGCAGCACACACACCCTCAAACTCCCTCACACACACACACATACACACACACATACACACACACACACACACACACACTCATAAGCATCCTCACCAGTAAAATTGTGCCGTTGTAATAATCTAAAAATATTCAATTTATCATGACTGTATTCATATTTTATTCTTATTGTCTTGGTTTAATTGTATTACGACTTTTTGTGATGATGAGGGCTTATCTTCGGGCGGAGTGAGGGGAGGAATTCAAGACGCCTAAATAAAAACGTTGTTCTCGAGCAACAGCAATAATAAAGATGGATATACACAAAGTACATATTTTTGTTCCTGCCTCTACACTATGCGATAGCTATTGGATCACAAAAAGGCTAGTTTTTTTTTTCTTTCCTGTATTCTTTCTTGAATGAAGCCCTCATTCTAACTGATACTTAATCTTAATTTAAATTAATTGACTAATATACTATAACTGATACCTGATAAGGAGTCAGAAGCTTGAAATAATAAATAACTATTGAATAATTGATCGTATAAAATGTATAACATTATCTTGAAATTCACTATGTTATTATAAAGTCATTGAAACTTCCTGTGTAATCCGCCTAAGCGCAAAATCAATTGTTATAAATTCTACCCACGGGGTGCCCAAAATACAGGCGTAGCCTAGTTTGGGACCCATCATATCAACTGCAGAGCCAGATGTGACACTATTGAAATATATACTTTTGTTAACCTATGTGCTGCTATTCTCATGGAAATAAATAAATGACTTATAAAAAATGACAATACTTCGTTAAACAAAAAATAACCCAGGAAGAAAAATCATATTTTGGTGTACATTTAAGGTAGGTACTATACAACCTCACAATGGGGAAGAGGAGGGGGTTAAAAAGCTCAAAACATCACGTAATTTATGGACGTCTCCAAGAGGACACAATCAAGAAATGAATAAATGATAGAGATTTATGTATCACGTAACCTGAAGTGTTATGATGGATGAAGTAAATAAGTAGACAATCTGATTTATTATCAGTGGTATATTGACAACAACATACAATTTCGATACAAAATTAAAGCTTATTGTAACTTAAGTCTACTTACGACTAACAACTAGATCATATTACATAAAATAAATCTAAGGTATTAAACCTTAGGTTTGTTTTATGTCTCTTTGTTTTGTTTGAAACATAAAAGTATCTTTACCACAGTTCACTGAGAATACTGTGTGTATATTATATACCTTTCAAAGTTGTAACTAAACAGTAGTGGTCACATGATACCTACCAACTGCCAAAGGTCCCTTTAAAACCCCTCCTAAACAGATACGTAGATCTATCATACGAACACAAAAGTTTCCATAATTGAAAAATAATTAAAGTAATAGAAAAAATAAATGGATCACGCGAATATTCATTGAATGGCAGTGAATTACTCTTGTAAACAAAGTTAAACGTTGTATAGGTAGGTATATCTGATCAACTTTAAGGCGTATGATCTACTGTAGGATTATTGAAGAATTATAAGTAGGTACATTTGGGCCCAAATTCGTGTGGCGAAAAGCAGCGTTTAGGGCGAAGATGCAAGCACATATCTAGTCCTAGAAAGTACTCTTTCACTCTCGACTTGAGGTTAATGTTATTGCCATTATTATTATTTTCCACTGAAAAAACCAAACAACCGATTTAATTAAAAAAATTAAACTGTGTTAGAAACCAAATATGTAGTATGGGTCAACGAAACACACTCCTCTAATGAGAGCGAGGTTTTGGTGTATACGAAAATATCATCGATGTGTACAGATTTTTAGATTTTACAAAAACCGTTATCGACAATATTTTATTGGGATTTTGAAACACACTTGACTCGATTCAGGCAGGCGTCTTTTAGTTATCTGTGAATGTATAAAAAAATACATTCAGACGAATTAAAAATTTCTTTGAAGTTGATTATAGATCAAGCAAAATCTATTAGAACTTCTTTTATAAATAATTATAGATGAAGACAGGATTGCATTAAAAGAGCAGCATCATATTCATCATAATGAAACTGCTGATCACAAAATATCTGATCAAAATACGAGTATACATACGTTATCAAAAGTAAATAGAACTCATTACACATTGTAAGTAGTCTATAATGTCCAATATCCATAATTGTAAGATATTCGTTTTGGGGAATCAAACTCCGTTACTCGTTTATTTGGATAGCACCCTTTTAATGTTCCTGTCCAGCTTTACAAGTTAAAAGGTTTTTTTTTGTTTTTGCTTGATTTTGGCAACAACATTAACCTACAATAGATCCAAACATCACTTTTCTAGTTCTGTGTAAATCGGCTAAACCTAAGAAAAATACAAAAATGAAAGAAGATCACTATATAAGTTCGGTAGGTCAGCAACAATTTCAACAAACGTCCTTTATACATCTAAAACTTCTTTGGTAACTATTTGGAAAAACTAATTCTAGGGACAAAATATCCGTATTTTACCACTATGTTATATTAAGTACTGGCTTTAAAATACATTTAGGCAGTTTTGGGATTCACTGTCTAAGGTTGGTTCTTGGCGGCTTTATAGAGCCTGATATATTGGCTGGTTTGTTTCTTAATTTAGATATTTCTGTTGTCCTGGTGCAGTGTAGATTATGTCCATCTGTAGTTCATGGCTACACAAACCTCTTACTTCAGAACTTTTTTAGCAGGCGTAAAATACAAATCGAAACAAGCTACACAGTGCTCTGTAAGATAAGCCGCTCTCAAATCTCAGATAAAATTTAAAAATTTTGATCGTATTAAAATTTCACGTTAAAGTGTAATACAGTTGTAGGCAGCGAACCGAAGAATGAGTCAAAGTAGCGGTAAACGTATTTACGTGAGTAGTCTCGAGGCGCGGCCGGCGCGGGGTCACGGCCCGTAGCGCGGCGCCGGGCCCCGCGGCTCCTGCACCTCCTTCTCCTCCTGGTTGGGCACGTAGTAGTGCAGCTCGTACGCCGGGGACAGCTCCACGGTGAGCTCACAGTTCGGCTCGCACGGTTTCCTCGAGATGCTGCTCGTCTTCGGGGTCCCGCCCTCGTACAGCCGCTTCAGGAACGTCCGCGACGACGCCGGCGACTCGACCCCTTTCCGGTGCACGATGCTGTTGTTGTACAGAATCGGAAAGTCCACCTTGAACCGCTCGCTGTTCTGATTGAAATTATCCACGAAGCGGATGAGCACCTCCTTCCGGAAGCGCGCGTCGTAGTCGTCGTCGTCGTCGCGCGGCCTGAACGCCTGCGGGGCGTCCGCGAGCGGGCCCCGCGCCGGCTCCCGCGCCGGCTCCCGCGGCGGCGCGCAGGTGCGGCGGGAGGAAGTCCGGCGCGCGCTCGGCGTCGCCGGCGGCCGCGTTCAGGAAGTCCTTGTAGTGCTTGATGACGTAGGAGCCGCGGTCGAGCCGGCCGCCCGGCGCGACGTACGGCTGCGGCTCGATCGTCGGCGGCTTCGGCACGTAGAAGTTCTCGTTCAGTTCGGCGGGCGGGCGGGGGGGCGAGCTGCGCGGGGCCGGGCGCGGGCCGCGGCGCGGCCGGCGCGGGCCCGGGCAGCTCCGTGGCTATCGGCAGCGGCGGCAGCGTCACGAACTGCGGCTGGAGCTCCCGATCCTTGAACGTGAAGAGGTTGACCTTCCTCTCGAACTCTCGGTCCGCGTTGTTGAAGTTGACGCGCGGCGGGAAGTACTGCACGGTGGGCCGGCGCGGCTCGGCGCTCCGCGGCGGCGCCGGCCGGCTCGCCGGCGCCGGCACCGTGAATCTCTTCAAGTCTAACTTCGACATCGTCACGTAGTCCGCGTCGTATTCGTCTGTCGTATCGTAGTACTCCGCAAAATTGAAATATTTCTTCGGTTTCTGCGACGTAAGCGGATCCAGACCCAGTTTAGTGAATATGTCGAGGGCGTGCGTTGTCTTTTCTTCGCTTCTTTCCGTTTCGTTCGTGGAGGCCATGGCGGTCGTCGTTTCCGGCTCTATACGGTTCGAGTGAGACTCTGATGGAGTTAAAATTGTGTTCGCCTCCAAAGAAATCGATGGCAATAGATTAGATTCAGGTTTCTGTGTGCTGCTCGTTTCTGCGGAATTTTCCTCATAATCGGTGTACACCAACTCTCCGTCTTTGTTCGTTTTCTTTTTCTTCGTTTTTCTGACTTCGGCAATTTTTTCCAGTCTGACTCTTAAGTCCGGGACGTCGTTTTCTTTGCTTCTCCCTAAAATACTGTTCAGTTCCGTCTGTGTTTTGTTCTTCAGAACTTCTTTAAATGATTTCGATGAGTTCTTTGGTTTGAAAACGATGCCGAGAGAACTGATGCTTTCATTTCTCCAACTGTTATCGTCCGGATCTCTAACAAACTGCTTCGCAGGTTGAACGTCTATTTTTTTCATGGGCTTGTAGTTTGGACTGACCGTGTACAGGGTTGTTTTCATTCGTTCGATGGGTTGGACGCTCAAGGCTTCATCTGTATTGGGAACGGACGAAACGTCTGAGTTATCTGGTTTCATTGCATAAAGCCCAGTTTTATCGTCATGATATCTAAGAGCATTTTCCTTATTATTGTTGAATGCTTCTTCTTTCATTAATTCTTCTTGGATCGCATCTTCTGCCTAAGGAAAAATAAAATATTACAATTTATTAAAATTAAAATTCATTTGTTTAAGTTATTACGAACTTATTTGAAATGAATAGCTAACCAACTGAAGTATTATTATTTATTCTACGCCATATTGACTAGATTTTGTGGTTAAACAAGCGTTATAATGAAAGTAACTCACCAATTGGCTTTGTGACTCTAAGCCACTCACTTTATTGTAGATGGGACTTCCTGTATTCATTTCGTTTATAACAGCGGTTTCTTGATAATTGTCGTCAGAAGCTCTATATGAATCTGTTGCTTTTTCTTCTGTGTCTTCACTAATAGAAGATATTGTGTATGGAGTAATTTTCTCTGAATTATCAATATATCCCGCTCTTTTTGTTTCAACTGTTCCTATTTTCTTCGGTACTGTATTTTGTAGTGTTATTAATACCTGTGTATAAGGTGTCGTTAATATCTGTGTAACTTTTTGTGTTTCTTCAGACACGAGAGGTGTACCAATTGGCGTAGGTAGATATGTGTTTGAAAGTAACTCAACTCTTTGTTTTTCTAATGAAGGAATCGATGTTACATCAAACGCTTTACCAAAGCTTACTTGAGTATTAGATGTTGCAACATTCATGACTTCATCTTGAGCAGTAGTTTCGTCATAGGAAGTTGTTCGTTTTCTAATAATGGTTGAATATTTTGGATATTTTGCTGAAAATGGATATGTTGTTTTTATCTTTGTTTCGTCAGCTGTTGTATTTTTCAATTCTGAAACATTTCTTCTATCTGGTACGATGTTTTTATCGTCATCTACAGTAATAGCATCAATAGTAATATTTCTATCTGACATTGGTATGGTGTTCTCATTTCCTATTTTGGATACTGAAGCAAGAGGTAATTTTGTTGTAATAAAAAGCAATTCTGTTTTGCTCACATCAGACTCGCCCATTACCGTCTCAGTTAATATATCGGTTCCCGTAACTGTTGTTGTTGTTGGTAATCCAGTCACGGTGTAGTCTTGTGCTAATTTTTGATTAGTCGTAAAATATTGTGCTACTGTTTCTGTTTCTGGGTATTCTCCTGATGCATTTGAATTTGGAGTCATGAGATCTACATTTGAAATTACATTTGCGTATCCGACCGGAAGTTGTGTTTTGTCAATGTTCAAACTTATTGTTTCTGCTTCATGGTTATCTAAAGCGGCTTTGGTTATCTGTGATCCTGCATCTTCGAATTTTATAGGTTTGTCACTAGTATTAGTTTCCTTTCCCCCATAAAATTTAGTGTCTTCAACAGAATCAAAAACTTCTACTGTGTCAGAACTTATTGTTGGAATTCTCGTATCTTCAGTTGTTGTGTCTGCCGCTGTAGTTCTCTCTGTCGTTTTAGTACTATATATAGAAGATGTAACGAGTGTATTTATTTGAGTTGTTAATATATTATCTGCAGTGGTGCTTGTTTCATTATTTATTGTCGTTCTGTTCGCGTTTACACTTTTGCTTATACTGTCGTTCGATATCCTAATCTTGTCTGTTGCTGGTAACCATGAAAGTTCATCAGAAGGAAGTTCTGTTGTTGGTGGTATTTGCGTGATTTGAGTGCGATGTAATGCGTATCCGCTTGCTCCTGGTCCAACTATAGCGATTGCAATTGCCAAAGTAATCGCGAACGACCTGAAATACCAAACAGTCTTTATAAATACGAATAAAGTAATATTTAACATTAATAATATTGGCTTAGATTATAGCCAAAAACTAGCTTACGAAGGTGCATTTCTGAGCTATATAGCCAAAAACTAGCTTACGAAGGTGCATTTCTGAGCTACATTAAACACTATATCAATCACATTTTATGAATTTCAGACAAAGGCCAACTATACTTTAGCAATTCAGCACAAATTTATGACAAAACTGTAGGTACTCGAGGGAAGTAGGAACATGAAAACCGTTAAAAAACATAATTTCCCTCACCGGGTATAATACATGACTCGAATAGAATTGAAGTGGTCGCGACTGAGCGGAAGGCCGACCTCTGCGGAAGCCGAGTCTCTACTCGGCTTGCCGCGGGCACAGTTCAAAGCGGACATACAGACAATGGAGTATTATCAAACACTGGTAACACACCTTTAATGTAATTTGTAATTGTTTAGATAGAAGATATAACAGTCATTGTCGGCACCGTGGCGTGTTTTGGTTCAGTACGTGATCGATATTTAATGTTATAATTACCTCAGGATTATTATATTATGTGGGTTAGTGGGTGTTTTGTCTAGGGTTCGCCTAGTTTCACAAGTATGTGATCATAATGACACATGACTGCAAGAACAAGTAGAACATGACGAGTAATTGTCACCAGTAGATAATTGTTATATTTGATTTTTTTACACTAATATTTTTACTAATTCTACCCACTACCCTATAAAATAATTACATGTTTCATCACGTAAAATGATCGTCCGTAAACCGACTGACTTTACAGACAGTCACTTTTTTGTAAAGATAGGTTGATTGGTAGGAAACTCTTAAAGATCCTATGGACTGTCCATATAACCTATCTTTACAAAAAAAGTGACTGTCTGTAAAGTCAGTCGGTTTACGGACGATCATTTTACGTGATGTTGTCAGTGCATATAAATGCATAGATTTGTATTTTTTTATTTATTACATTCGATCTCTTTGTATAAGTATGTCTCAAGTCGAACACTTAGGCCGCTCGTGCTTTTATATTGCTTATCGTTTACAAAAAACTATCAATGATCAAATAAAATTTGTTGTTTGCCTACGCCATTTTGACAGTTTGGGGGATCGAGTGGTCACAAGAAGACTCTCTCTTCCCGTGACCACAGCGGTTGTAACGCTGCCAAAACGTTCTGGTAAAATAATAATTTAGATCGTGGTTAAGTCCTGTATAATGTAATCAATATAGGTTCGGTTAAGTTTGGTTAATTTATAATAAAAAAAAATCAAATTTGTTGTCAAAAGATGTTAAAATATAGTGCATAGGCATAGTGCATAGGCTATTTTTTTACGCAGGAAAACAAATGGAACGGCATCTACGTAGGGCGCTACTAGTAACATTTTACTGGATATATATATATCTTTTTCTGTTTTGTATTATTTGATGTTTTTTTTTTTTGTGCTTTGTGGCTTTTTAATAAAGAGTTATTGTATTGTATTGTATTGATATATGTTATTTTTACTGGTGACCAACAAAAAATACGGTTGAATATCATTCAGGCATTTAATAAACAGGCTAGGTTGTTAATTGAATGGCCGATTAAGCTAGTTGGTGCGACATCGATATTAACTTGTGAGGGTGTGCGTGAGGACGGACGCCAAACCCACCAGGTTGCAAAACACTGTAATTGAAAAGGATACACTAATAGCCGTTTCACGAGCGCGAGTAATTATATGTGTGAAGTATTTGATCCACCTCGTGAAAATGTTCACTTATCATTCCAAGTGCGCATTTCCTAAAAAAACCTTTTTTTTTTGTATTATCTAGTTTATGTCATGGGAGAGATTCAATGCCTCAATTCATCCCATCCCAATTCATCCCAATGACCCATGCAGTCATGCAAAGAGGCTTAACATTCAGCGTAAGCAACCCATTAAATGTTGGCACTGCTGGGACTCGGGGCCTTCTCTCGCACGGAGAGAATCAAGGCCATAATCCTCAATGCTGGCCAAGTGCGGGTTGGCTTAACCTTAGTTAGACAGTAAAATGCCTAATGCCTTAAGACGAAAGTCTTTAACCAGTGCGTGTTGCCAGTAATGCCTTATGGAACTGAGACGTGGTCCTTAACTGTGGGCCTCATAACGAAGCTCAAAGTCACACAGCGAGCTATGGAAAGGGCTATGCTCGGAGTCTTTTTGCGCGACAGAATCCGTAATGAGGATATTCGCAAAAGAACGAAAGTGGCCGACATAGCTCAAAGAGTAAGCAAGTTGAAGTGGCAATGGGCAGGCCACATCGCTCGCAGAACTGACAAACGATGGGCAAGAAAGGTTCTCGAGTGGTTACCACAAGCCGGAAGATACAGTGTTGGACGGCCTCCCACTAAATGGACAAATGACCTCATAAAGGTCGCTGGAAACCGCTAGTTGCAGGTTGCGCAGGACCGTGCGTTGTGGAAATCTAGGGGGAGGCCTATGTTCAGCAGTGGACGTCTTGCGGCTGATGATGATGAGACAGTAAAAATGTCATGTCATCTACTATACCATAAAAACAACTAATATAAATGTGGCCCGTAGTCCCAGTTCGCGTTAGTAAAACCACTAAAACAAAAATGTCATCTAAAAACTTCAAATGATTGCTTAATGATGGTCTAATACCACATTGTCCTTTTTTCTATCGGACCGCTCTTAGCTCGAAATAAAGACTTCGTTTCAAGGATCATGTTCGATGTTCCAAAGACTCGAACGAATAGCTGTGACTCTAATTTTGCGATAAGAACGTCTGGGCTGTGGAATGCGTTGTCTGTACTCTGGAACGAAACTTTCACTACTTTTCATCCCGCGAAAATGACAGGAATGGGATCTGGGATCTATCTATCTATCTACATTTACTAATGTTCTAAAATGTTAAAGTTAGAATGTTTGAACTAGCGATCGTCGAGTATCTAATTTCGACCTAAAACCTAAATCAATATGGGCCACTAATCCTTACCACTAATATAATTGAGTTTTAAGTGTTTTAAGTTTAATATCCAAAGTGCAGAGACAAACTATCCGCTGCACTTAGCTGGTGTTGGATTTGACGCTCTCTTTGCGATCACGCTCCCATGCTGCGAATACGAAAATGTTAGCAGTTTGGGAGCGCGGTTGAGGGCTGGCGTTTGACGTATGTTTTGATTTTATCTCCTTCAGATTTATCTTTAATAATTAACAACTGCTTCCTGTTTTGCTACATTGTTAATTCATACTCAGCTTCTATTGATTGTACTATAGCTCTACCTTAGACTTCCGCGATAGATGGACTATCCAACAGAAAAAAAAAATATGTTTCAGTCTTCTGTTTCTGAGATTAACGTGTTTAAACAAACAAACGCTTATAATTTATATTCGTATGGATCTCAGTCTGTAACTCCTTCTTGACGAGGTATTATACTACTTAGAATACCTAAGCAAAAGCTAGAATAACCTGCTGCCGCCGTGATAGATGTCTATGCGTGTGCGCCAAACAGCCCATTCGTTGTTGGATGATTAGAGCTCTTTACAGTTGGAATGTTTATTGGGTGTTACGTTGGTATTATGTATTGTTCCAGTATCGCTGAGTGCATTATGAAACAAAATAATGTGATTGATTCTTTCATTGTAGGTTGTTTGTTGTTTTAAATGTTTACTGAATGAATTGAGTTATTCCTGCTCTATAAAACCAAATATTAATATATGAAAACCTAGTGTAATGGTGTTTGCTCCCAGTGATCACTTCACCAAGTCCAACGGAATTCACGAAAGTTTGCATTTATATGTCATTTTAGTTCAACTTGGTGGATAAGGTAGTAGTGGGATGGTAGGGACGTCACGGCCAAGGGTGTCAAGGCGCGGGGCGACTGGCTAGGTTCTTGATTCGTCTCCGAGGTGGCCACGGCGAATCCTGCCTTCATGGTGCGCCGGTGACTGGGGTGTTCCCTAGAGGGGGGCCCGGAGACGGGCCAGTCGCGGCAGGATCGCTTATTAATGCGAGAGCGTTCCCGCGTTCCCGGCCTAAACGACAAACGTGGAACTTAGTGGAGGTTGTAGTCGGTGACCATGGCATTCCGCGGTGTCGAATCCGACATAAACCGACCGTCTCTCTCAGGTGGAAGACCATGCGTAAACAAGAACAAAATTAAAAACTTTGATTAACCCCCGACTACCTCGGATTTGTTATCTGTACAACATTCTACTAGTGAAGCCCTTTAATTTGATACCCATATTAAGGGAGTTGTGAAAAAATTCATATCGCCAATTTCGGGAAGCGGCCATCTTGGATTTGAAATTTGTCGTAGTGCAATATATTCTACTTGTCAAGCCCTTTCGTTTGATACCCATATTGGGGTAGTAGTGAAAAAATAATATAATTCGGCATTTTGTGGTAGCGGCCATCTGGGATTTAATTTTTTATAGTGTTTATTATTTTACTAGTCAAGCTCTTTCATTTGATAGCCATATTGAGGTAGGTTGTAAAGTATTATTTTGTCCGCCATTTTGTGGAGGCGGCCATCTTGAATCGATATTAACCAAACATAGCTAAGAACATCCGCACGGATATTAACTTTCAAACAAAAAACCGCATTGAAATCGGCCCATCCGTTTGAGCTCTACGGTGCCACAGACAGACACACACACAGACAGACAGACTTATAACACCCCTATTTTTGGTCGGCGGTTAAAAAAGGAACCTTCACGTGGTGCTGTCTGAGCATCACACAGCAACTTGCCTCGGCGTTACAACAAACGTGTACTTGATGTATGATTAAATTAATTTGAATATTTCTCCACCCGCTTCAATCACCTATTCTGTTAATGCATGATATTCTTGAGAAAGGGTCCATTCTAACTTAATTACCACATGCCAATGGGTACAATAGCTCGTAAGTTCGTTATGTGCAAATGCAGTTCCATCAGACCGACGCGTCGCTGTGGTCAGCGGCCCGATTCAACAGATAAGCTAAACTCGTATATATGCCAGCATTACTTGATCCCGAGACGCGCTGCAATGCTGCGTGATGGTAAGCCAAGATATGTTGGCCTGTGGTTCGTTTATTGGTGATAGTGAGTTGTGATGGTCGCAGCGACGCGACGCAGTGAGGCGCGACACGCGTAGGATTACCGTATTGGCCTGATTGTTTTGCGTTGCAAACATCGACGCGTCATGCGATGCGCACGCGCGGTGGCGCTTTTTCATCTAGGAATTAGGTAAGCGTTTCATACCTCAACATACTTTTTTAACATTAAATTTATAGGTTAACACTTGATCGCCATCTCCTGATCTTAAGGTTATGCGGTCTACGATGGAGCGAACTTACCTAGATAGAAAAAAAAACAACTGACTCTCGAATTGAAAACACCAAGATTAAAACCATCGGGTAAAACCCACTCAGGCAACGTTTTCTACAGCCTAGACATTCTTATCACAAATGTAGAGTAAAATCTCTTTGTTCTTTAGAACGACAACTATGAAACGATGTCGCTTCTTCGAGCTACGAGCATCGAGCAGTACTATAAATAAAAGGGCAAAGTGGAATCAGATCATGCAGATCAGTTACACACTCTCCGAAATGTAGCCGATAATCTATTACTACCCGTAAAACATCTTTATTATCTAATACCCGATTGTACCAATTTATAAAGCATTTATGTACCATTAATTGCTTGAACTGATTAGCTGTATTGTCAGTAATCTGAGCAAAAACTACACGAGTGAGTTACTGAGGTACCCTAGTTTACTCACGATGCGCACGCGACGCCGCCGAGCTGCGCTAGGTCCATCCAAATGTCCAGGCAAAGTCGACAGAGGGGTTGCCTCGGTTATTTCTTGATCCAGGAGTTATTAATTTATTAGAACCCCGCGGTTTTAGTGTAGTTCCTGTTCCCATTATTTTCTCGGAATAAAAAGTAGCCTATATAGTAGCATAAGTAGTAGTATAAGTAGCAAAATCTCTCTATAACCTGCTGAAAGACCTTGGCTTATCCAGAAGTGCAGTAAGTTCTATACTCGAACGAGTATCTAAAGCTGCACTAGTAGGCTCATATCAGATTTGGCTGGGCAGGGAGAGAAGTGAAGGTGAGTGTTGATGTACGTCAGAAAGGGGCCCCTTAAACCTACGCCCGAGTCACAAGTCTCGGGAACTACTCGGGTTTTCTCTCTCTGCCACACGATGGACCCGGCACCCGCACGGTGAATCCATGGAATGCTAAGAAAATCGTCTCAATCCAGAGTTGCAGACCATAATCTATCTGTATAAATAATCTGTGTTCCAAATTTCAATTATATCCGTTCAGGCGATTCGATGTGCTTGAACAACAAAAATCCAAACATTTAAATAGCCAAGCTTTCGCATTTATATATTGTTGATAAGCATAAAATGGTGTATTTTTACGTGGCAACAAAACGAAATCTTTAATTTTTATTATTCTACTGCTAGTTCCATCGTGCCCTTCATAATCGTAGATAATCTTTATCGCGTAAATACAATTCCCAAGTAGTATACCCAACAAGAATAAAATTAATTAATTCCAGGTTGTAATTTATTCTAAATTGATCAAAATCCTGTTTAAGCTAAAGCGAATCGAACTTCTGCCGCCCCTCACTACCTCCAATGCTGAAACCTGATGGGACGTATAAAAAACGTATATATTTTCCTCTTCTTCTCCTTATCCAAGATATGTGTAAAAAACGATAATTGTAATGACAAAGATCACGGACCCCGGAGTCTGTGGAGTGGCTAATTTAAATAAAAAAAAAAAAAAAAAACCTGATGGGACACTGGCTCACACTGCAATGGAGAAGGCAAACATGTTTGCATCTCAGTTTGCGGAATCTTCGCGTCTTGATGCTGGTAGCGCGACACCTCCTACTCCATCCGGCTGTCCGACTTTTATGTCAGAGATACACATTCGCCAAATGGAGGTTCGCAAGGCTCTAAGCAATCTGGATGTGAATAAAGCCAGTGGCCCAGATGGTATTCCTGCCCTAGTGTTGAAGGCTTGTGCGCCTGAGTTGTCCCCGATACTGACGCGCCTATTCAGACTTTCTCTCCAAACGGGGCTAGTACCGAAGTCTTGGAAGCTTGCCAATGTGCAACCAGTGCCCAAAAAGGGTAGTCGTGCTGACCCTGCCAACTACAGGCCAATCTCGGTCACGTCCATACTCTGCAAGACTATGGAACGTGTCTTAAACCACAGGCTCCTGACGTACCTAGAATCAAACGACCTCCTCAGTGACCGGCAATACGGATTTCGCCGAAACCGGTCCACCGGGGATATTCTAGCGTACGTCACTCACATCTGGAGTGAAGCTATTGAGAACACACGGGAAGCACTTGCAGTCTCCTGGATATCTCGAAGGCTTTCGACAGGGTTTGGCATGATGGCCTTATAAGCAAGCTTTCAAGTTATGGTTTGTCTCCTGGGTTTATTGCGTGGATATCGGACTTCTTGAGGGATCGAACCATACGAGTCGTCATTGATGGCTGCTCGTCGGATCAAATGGCTATCAATGCTGGAGTCCCTCAAGGGTCGGTACTCTCTGCGACACTTTTCCTGCTACATATTAATGATCTGTTGAAGCCCGGTATCTTTGGGTACGCAGATGATAGTACCGTTGTAGAGAGCTACATATCTAGCGCGAGAGCCAGTGGGCAGCAAACCCAGGTACTGAGAGAGAGTTTGATTGAACGTTTGAGCTTGACCCTTGAGGCGGTGTCTGAATGGGGTGATGCCAATCTGGTCAAGTTCAACGAGAGTAAGACGCAGGCGTGTCTGTTCTCCGCAAAAAGGAGTCCATTCCAACTGACTCCTACTTTTCGTGGTGTATCCGTGCCAGTTTCTGACCGTCTTGAGCTTTTGGGCGTTACTTTGACATCCACGCTCAACTTTGGCTATATCGTATATCGAGTCCAAGGCTAAATTAGCTGCCAAAAAACTAGGCGTCCTCTCAAAGGTGCGAAGGTACTTCAACTCTGAACAGTTGCTCACATTGTATCAAGCACAGATTCGCTCTTGTATGGAGTACTGTTCGCACCTTTGTGATGGATCGGCTAAGTATCAGCTGGAGGCCCTGGAATCGATCGAGAGACGTGCCAAAAGGCTCATAGGCAATGACTCTCTTCTGCGAAAAAGACTACAAAGTCTTGATCATCACCGAAAAATTGCCAGCCTATCGGTTTTTTATCGGATACACTTTGGAGAGTGTGCGACTGATTTGCATGATCTGATACCACCTTGCCCTTTTTTCTATCGGAATGCTCGTAGCTCGAAAAGGCGACATCGTTTCATGGTTGAAGTTCCAAAGACACGAACGAAGAGATTTGACTCTACTTTTGTGATAAGAACGTCTAGGCTGTGGAATACGTTGCCTGAGTGGGTTTTCCCCGATGGTTACAATCTTTGTGTCTTCAAATCGAGAGTGAATCGGTTTCTTCTAGGTAAACACGCTCCATCGTAGACCGCATCGTCGCTTAACATCAGGCGAGATGGCGGTCAAGTGTAAACCTATAAAAGTTAAAAAAAAAAAAAAAGTCATTGTGCATAGTAATATTTACTATTGAAATCAAGAAACTCCTTGAAGCTGTAGAATGTCTGATCGACAAGCCAGCGCCTCGTCAGAGACCATGCGCGGATCCAGGGCGGGGTCATGGGGCTCATGACTCGCCCTCTGGACTTCCTGCATGTGCGTATCGTACAGTTTTGTGTCTTGACCATAACTATGTAATGGAACCATTTGACCCCCCGTGTAGCCAAAGCTGGATTCGCCCTTGCCAGAGACTGGCCTGGCTTGGAGTACCATCTACGTCACAAGGCAGCTTGTTGTACACAGTCTGTCCCATGACATGAATGGGCTTGTCTTCTCTCGGAAGGAGATGGTCAAGGGCACAACTCACCAAACTAGCAATTTACTAATTAATGGATGTTGCTTGACCTCGAATGATGTCTTATAACATGATGCGTTGGAGTCACAGGCGGGGCTCAAACCTGACGCTTGTGAAACCGGATATCTCGCCACTGTACTACCGACAACCCGTAACACATACCCGCTTATTACTAACAAATGACGCTATGCGCTTCAATAAATCATTAATTGATTGGCCATAAAACATTAAATGTTGCACACAAATCATTCACTTATCCACACAATAGCTTCCCCGGTGTAACTAAATTAACAACGCTCGATAATAACAAATTAAAGGAAGGTAAACATCAATAATGTAACAATGAAATCAAAATAACTTAAACGAGTAGTAAATTAAATGAATAAGTCTAAATCTGATAATCTGTAATTTCTTTGGAAACATTCCCCTTGAAACCGGAACACAGTGATGTTTGCACATTACTGCTTGGCGGTAGAATAACTGGCAAAGGTGTGGTACTTCCCCAGGTAGACTTTGCCAAGAGTCCTACCACTACTAACTACATTTTTGTTGGGTATGATAACAGGTCGTTAAATATTCATCACCTGCACGCTACTCTTAAATTCTTGATCGTGATCGTGTTGATATAATTTTTCCATGAACAATATCCAACCGGCGCCGTCGGTGTCGATCATTGGCGAGAAATCTATTAGCGTCGCATCACTTTGCAATTTTATTAGAGTTTTAGTTTTTATGATAGAACAACGTTTACGGGGTCAGGTAAAAAAGTGTGTGTGTATACGTAAGCAAGAAGTAAATACTTCTTCTCTTTATTCCCTGTGCTAAGAAGTATAACTGCAAACATTACATGTCATATAGAATAGATAATATCTTTAACGCAATTAATTGCAATACTTCCTAAAATGTGGAGTAGCTTGAAGTTAGCTAGCCAGGGTGTCGGGTCTTCGTGACGGTGTGCGCGAATAAGTAATTCTTTTATGAGTTCAAGAGCCTAAATCTTAACCCTAGATACCTCAAATATTTTATTTGCTTCCGAGGTCTGCAAATTTCGTTCCCAACAGCAAGTTAAAATTATTGTTTCGGCCACTTGACGCTCAGTCGAATTAGTCACCGCACCAGTCGTAAAATAGTTTACTTTGAAACAAATTCCAACTGTTTTCTGAAATCGGCTACATATCTATAGTTTAGTAATAATGGCAGTTTAATATTACATTATTTTTGCAACTCGGCCTTGTTTTTAGTTTACCCGTAGCACTTTCACACACTTCCCACAAGATCAGCGAATGTTTGGAATCTACGTATAGTGTACTTTTTATTGTTACGTTAGTTATAAAACGACTTAAAAAATGTACGGTCAAATTCAAGTCGGTTAAAAAGAAGGAGGTTCTAAATTCAGTTGTATGTGTTTTTGTATGGCATGTTGCGCAATGGCTCCGCCAATTGTGAATCCATATTGATGATTATTTTTTGAAGTCAAAAATGTTTTTGGCGCGCCACAGACAGATTTTTCGTGGGCTGTGAATTGAATTCTAGCGTCACGTTCGGGAATGATAAGCAATCTGCGGGTAAACTCGGGACCATGGCCATTAGCCATCTAGAAATGTAGTAATGCATCAGCATTTCCCATTGATCATCTAGAAATGTGTCAGCATATATCTATCTAGATGGGCATCTGACCATGCTCATGGCCACGCCCTCCGGTTTCACGTTCCGGTTTCCGTAGTTTCCAAAGTAAGCTATCAAATTCTGAGTTTATAAGTTTTCACTTCTAACGGCAGTTCCTATGACTGCCAATTTGTTTTTGGTGGATTTTCATATTTTTTAAATACTTCAGAGGTGGTCTCATAATTATTTTATCGTAATCGGCTCAGCAATTTCTGTATTATGGACATTAAAAAAACATACGACTTTATTTGTTTCTCTTATTATAACTAATGAAATGTATGAATTTAAATTTTAAATTCATGGTGATTGTTTCATTTTTCGGAGAAAAAATATTTTAATTAAATTTGAAATAGATCAGAATGAAATTAAAAACGTGGTAACACAGATTTCTAAAACATATTTTAAGATTTGCTACTTTTTCCCAATTAAAATTGACTGTTCACTGTACACATTATATTTAATAAAGATGCGATGAAAAAACTGCAATTGCCCAGTTATGACGTCATTTCAAATTTGACGTAATGTGATGGATAAAACAAAACAAATCTCCGCGTTTGTTCATTGAACACTAGGCCAAGCACCGGGGGTTTTTTGCAACGTACGGGACCTGTTTTTTTTTTGGAATATGTTCAAGGGTGTCCCCTGAATGTAAATCCAAGTTGGCGCGGCGGGGTGGGGTTCGCCTCAGCCGCCATCTTGGAAAACACGTTTTATTGAATATCTCGCGAACCGCGCATCGTACGATAAAAATTGTAAAGATCATAATTATAGATTAACAATATTTGTCATCTGTTTTGTTTGCAACTTTTTTTGTATAACTCATAGGTTTTTAATTAAATCGCTGCAAACTTTATACAATATGGGTTTTAGTAAATGTTTAGTTTATAAATAAAAAATAATGGTAACTGAATTATAGAGTATGAAATTATCCAGACGTAATCATATCACGTAAATCCAGATCAGCTGCACACCCATCGAAATGTACCTACCTATCTGAAAAGAACTTGTGGAAGAAAAGTTTTTCGGTAATGTACCTTAAAGTATTTTACGAACAAGGGAGTCGTTTCCTATGAATCTACAGTTCCGAAAGGGTTGTATCATTGTTAGCTACTTCCCCAACGAGGCAAACCTTGTAATGTCGAAATAATCAGTTGATCTATGTAATGCTGTTGACTACATTATGAGTGTGTGAATTTGTTTTTTTAAGAGTTTGTGTCATCATCATCATCATCATCAGCCGCAAGACGTTCACTGCTGAACATAGGCCTCCCCCCTAGATTTCCACAACGAACGGTCCTGCGCAACCTGCAACCAGCGGTTTCCAGCGACCTTTGTGAGGTCATCTGTCCATCTAGTGGGAGGCCGTCCAACACTGCGTCTTCCGGTTCGTGGTCGCCACTCGAGAACCTTTCTTCCCCATCGGTTGTCAGTTCTGCGAGCGATGTGGCCTGCCCATTGCCACTTCAGCTTGCTTACTCTTTGAGCTATGTCGGCCACTTTCGTTCGTTTGCGAATATCCTCATTACGGATTCTGTCGCGCAAAGAGACTCCGAGCATAGCTCTCTCCATAGCTCGCTGTGTGACTTTGAGCTTCGTTATGAGGCCCACAGTGAAGGACCACTACTAAATTTAAAAGATAAATATTCAAAATATATAAAATATAAAGTTTATGAAGAGTTTGTATGGTACATGTGATTTTTGAAGTGATAACTTCTTTTGGCGCATCACATACTTTCCGTGGGCTGTGAATTGAACTCAAGCGTCACGTTCGTAAATGAAAGATATCGTTGAGTAAACTCGGATGATCTAGATGTCCGGTAGTCTAGGTGACCGGTTTCACCTGCGTAGTTTCCAAAGTGAGCTGTCAGATTCTGAGTTTTCACTTCTAGTCCAATAGCGGTAGACTGCCAATTTTTTTTAATAACTTGTTGAGTCTGAGTTGGATCCCTTGTTGATATTGATGGATAGAAAGTGACCCTTATGGAGTAGTAGATACAACTATTCTACGTAACCTGTAGAGAGTTTTGACGTATCTGTAATTTACATCCGGAAATTAAATTAAAGAAATTGATTCACGAATATTAATGATGGTGCGGGCAGGTGCGAGTATGTAAGCGTGTCACCGACTGGAGCCCATATCAAACGCTTCGCATTGCGTAACCCCGGCGCTGGCGTTACGGCACAACACCAAATCCAGCTTCATCGGCAAACGACGAATGACATGACGGTGACATAAGCATTGGTGAGCTACCGACATCGTTACACATGTGATTAGTTTAAATTATCGAGCCAATCAAGTAATATGACATCACGTACATAGATTTATACGCAGAAACGAGAGAGATAAGTAAATTCTACTAATACAATAAATGTGAAAGTTTGGTTGTTTATATGTTTGTTGCTCAATCACATCGGAACGCCGGAAAGCATCGGGTCGAAATTTGGAACACAGATAGATTATAGTCACACATAGGCTACTTTTCACCTCGGTAAAATAACGCGGACAGGAACTACGCGGGTAAAACCGCGGGGCGCTGATAGTAGATAGATAGATAAACTGTTTATTGCACTTAACAAAACAAACAATCTTAAAAATAGAGTAGCAAATGGCGACGTTATCGCTTAAAGCGTCTTCTCTCTTCCAGACAACCGTGGTATGGAAAAGAATTTAAACCATAGAAAGACATATAGATGGTACAAGGATAAAAGAAAATATTCCCGGTAGGATGTTATGTTTTGAAAGAAAAGCTATGAATGACGATGAGGATGACTTTAGTCGGGTCCTACATAAACATTTCATTTCCAGAAATATAGATTCACGTAAATGACAAAGTAGACAATACAAACAATGTTGTCAAATTAGCTCCGCAGTTTTCTGGAGGGTCCCAAACTAGGCTGCGCCTGTATTTTGGGCACCTCGAGAGTGCAACGGTTCATTACAATAGTCTTAGAGCTGACCGAGTTGTACAGAAACAAGCAATGACTAATAAGTTAACGAATTGACTATTTTACGTAATTAGTTAAAGTATAGTATTAATTAGCTATTGGAAATTATATCAAGTTTAAACTACAGCGAGAGCAGCGAGAAAAAAAACTGTTTTTTCCTTTGTACAAAGGCGTTCTCAAGATGAGACCTCCCAACTTCACCATTGCTGGCGCCAATGTTCTACCTATGTTCTATGTTAGAAAAGATTCACAAAGACAAGCACTGGCGTCACACTTGGCAAAACTTATAACATTTAGAAAAAGTTGAATTTGTACTTTAGTAATTAATCGACTGTCTAACATTTTTGAAGTTAGATAATATTCTCACTTTGACACCGGAACTCTACCTTCCCAACAACAAGGAACGAAAAAGTATATATGGGTTGGACACTTTACACACAACACCATCTGACCCCAAACTAAGCAAAGCTTGTACTAATGGAAGCCAGATAGCTGGTATAATACTTATATATTTTAAATACATACTTATTATACATAGAAAACACCCAGACACAGTGCAAACATTTGAATTCATCACACAAATATTTGCACTGGGTGGGGATCGAACCCACGACCCACGGCTAAATATATACGGCGAAATATACGGAACGTATCCACGACAATTTTAGTATTTTGAAACCACTAGCGCCCAACTCAACAACTGGAAGAACTGAGAATGAAAGAAGGAACAACAAAACCGTATTATTGATAATATTGAACACATTTGAATTGATAGTATTTCGCGCAGATTTAGACACCCTGTTACTGAACAGAGTCTATAAAATGCCCAAAATCCTGGTTTAGTTTGTAAGATTGTAACTCGAAGTACTGCCCTTTAGACATAATAAAGCCCCTTTAGTGATGGGATACAGCGCTGAATTGCTTCTCTGTGTTAAATTAAAAAAAAAGCACAATCGAGAGTTTAATTGGTGGAGTATATTAGTAGTACAGAGGTATTATTTACTGTCGATACCAGTTTTTGAACCTCCAAGTCATTTTTAAATTCCATTGTCGATAATTAATCAAAGTGTTATTATTATTCTTGGGCATTTGTTGTAGTGACGAGCGTAGTACCGTGCCACTACATTATTAAAAATGCTGTACGGGTACTCCAGTGTCACGGGTTAGCCCAATTTGCTCGACACAAATATGCATATTTCCGAAAAGATTACACTTGTTTTGAAAGGGTTCTTGTCCGAGTGAAGAATAGCCAATCGATGGGCACGAGCGCAGTGGAGTGCTAGGTAATGATTTGTACTCTTCATGTTCCAATAGCTACGTGTTATATGGAAAGCATGTTGCTTACCATCAGGCACATGTTCTGCTCGTGTCGTCACTCTACTCTATATATAAAAAGGTAATAAATATAATGCTGGCTCACCTGAGTGCGCTCGAGGGAGTCATGCTGCGATCATCGCACGCGCGGTCGCTGCAGCGAGAGCGAGGGTACTGCAGCCCGGACCGCCGCTCGCCGGCGCACGCGCAGCTACTGCGAAACGTGCGTCGCTACGTCGGCGTCGGCGTCGCCACTGCTGAATGCCGAAAACTATTGATTCAAATCAAATTAAATCATTTATTCCTGAAAGACATAAATTTTTCAGTTTATATTTTACTAAGAGTTTATAGCTAATTATTTTGTCAATGGCTACATAGTTAACGTTGAGCCCCAAACTAGGCTGTGTCTGTATCTTGGGCGCTCTGGTCCAAATTTTATTTAAGTAGCACATTTCGCATTTTTGTAACTTTAAGTATTCCATTTTATTACTGTCTAGAGCTAATGTAGTTTGGAATAAGACATGTCTATCCATATCATAGTTCAGTGCTTAGTATTCTTTAAACAACCGAGCTAGTCATGAATCAGCTCACCTAGAAAAGTAAATGCTACATCGTTTCATGGCTGACGTTCTAAAAACTCGAACGAAGAGGAAAGACTCTACTTTTGTCAAAATAACGTCTAGGCTGTGGAATACCTTGCCGGAGTAGGTTTTCCCCGATAGTTACATTATCCAGAGTGAATCGATTTATATTCTAGGTAAGCACGTCCATCGTAGACCAAGTGTAAACCTATTAAATTTAAATGAAACACATTAATAGGCAGAAACACCCAAGTTTTAAATTATGTTAGAAAGATTGACGAGACGAGTAAGACATATGCCTGATAGTTAGCAAATTACCTGGCCATATAATGTCGTATACAAATTAAAATACTTAGTTTTCATAAGATAACTAGTTTAGTTACAAATTATCTCACTACAATCACCTCACTACCATCTCCCTTCACTGTTGATCTTCCCAAATCTTTATTCCTTATTTGTACAGACAAACAGTGAAATAATAAACTGCCAGCTTCACAATATTTTGAGAGATAACATTGCAATTTTAGATAGCACAATCAAATAGTGTCTTCTAACTGAGCATAATTTTCGGTCACTCCATCAATTTTCATCAATAAGAAACTAGAAAAAAGAACCGTAATTAAAAGAACAGGCATAAAAACGTTATGCAAAATTGCTTTCGCTACGGTGAGGTCACTTCAAGATAAAAAAACACGATTCTGCATGCTTCAAACTGTATTGAATGAAACGAATTGATGTGATCAGGTAATTCCTCGCCATCACCTACATGTAGCTCGTCTAGTCAATCTACGTAACTTAAAAACATACGTATCTAGATGTTTCTGCCCATACTCAAGTACGTATAATAAGTAATAATAATATATAATAATAATAATAATCGGTTTATTTTTTCTCTCACAGAAGTTTTACATTTTTTTAAATAACTTATTCAAAGTATACTTATCAGTAGTAGATTATCTATGTGAGAGACTGGTGTCTGCACTAGGAAAACCTGTATGACAGATCACCAGCCTCCCCGACACTGGACAAGTGGTGAAAATGGGTAAGTACTATTTGAAAACATAGATGTTAATTCTTAGAAAAGTATGTATGTATTATATCAGCAACAGGGGTTCCATGGTTACTTGCTTAGTTTAAGACTAGTTGGTGTTGTGCGACAAGTTTCCGCCTATATTTACATTTATTACCAGCAGGGCATCGTTCAGTTCCCAATTCCTTGTCTACCAATTCCCGTTCACTTTATTTTCTCGGGATGAAAAGTAGCCTATGTGTTATTTCCAGACTTTATTCGAACTGTGATCAAAATTTCAACACAATCTGGGTTTATTTATATTACTAGACGTCGCCCGTGATACATTTATAGCTTATAGTACTCCTCAGGGATCACGTACACGTCCAACGGTAAAAGAATTTTTGAAATCGGTCCAGTAGTTGCTGAGTTTAGTGTGTTCAAACAAATCAACTCTTCAGTTTTATCATATTTTTTTATAGGTAGAGAATTATGCTTAGCGTATATTTTAAGGACGCCATTGTTGCACCCTCTGATTACATCCGTTAATCGCATAGAAACCTAAAGATTTTCATAGGAATAGTTTTATTTATAAATACGAGTAGATACTTCTATGAGAGATTAGAACCCATGGTTTCCTAGTTGCTAGAACCAGAGATTGATAAGACTGTGAGGTCGTAAGTTCCAATCCCTATCCAAGAGTATTTTTCTAAGCTCAGTATACTAATTTGTCATCACCACTACAGTACACTACAGTACAGTGAACGAAAACAGCGGGAGAAGTCCGACTTGTCCCAAGAATCCTTCGAGGTCTTGCGTCCTTCGCTAAGACGCTCTGGGCCGGTGATGGTGGTGGATTATTTGACTCTCTCCTTGCGAGAAGAGCCCCGAGTCCCGGCACTAATAGCATTTAGTGAGCCTGCTTAATGACAGATGTAAAGCCTGTGCTAGGTACTTGATAAAGATTAACTAAATAAAATATTGGTGGAAATTCGCAGCATTTTATTTAGCCCCGAGCTAAGTAAGCTTATGCGGAGATATCTACGAGTACATAAAAAAATGTTGGATTGACCCCCAAATAATTAGTCAGCCGACAACAGATAATAATCAAAATTAGTATTTTAAGCTCTACAATACTAGCTACAAGTCGGCAGGTGCTAGATCTTTGAGGCCGTAGGGCATTCCTTTTCTAGGAGGCTAGGTCCTTCTTTGATATTTCCTACGGGCGGCCCCTTGACCACTTCACGACCACAAAGTCAAGCCGAGGTCGTACCGTCACAGATGCCCTTGCGCTAGTCTTCTTACGAGATGTAATAAGTACTCATTGGATACAATTAGGTTTGCCATCCGTCCGAGTTTCCCGGATTTGCCCTACCCGGGTTTCATTTGCAGTTAGAGTTAAAAAAATTATAGTCTTGGGCCACCCGCGACACACGCACTGTGTCCGCACGCAGCGATCGATGGTCAACACAAAATAAAAACTTATTTAATGCTGCTCTGTGTAAAAATAGGATTTAAAATATAAAAACTGTAACAACAGCGTAACCTTAACGGGGTGTTAACGGGCGTGCAATATTAAATATCATACAATGTACCTACATATGAATTACATTCTTCTTCTTCAAACGACTCGATTCGCAAAATTCTTATTAAAATATGACAAATGTACACAATTAAAAATTTAATTTCAGGTCTGCAAATATTGAAAATAAAGACAATATTTAAAAAATCTATTGACATGGGCATGTCAATAGATTTTTTAAATATTGGCTTCTGGGCTCTAAAATCTGGGATGTCACTCGTTTCGTGTGTCTGCGGTCACCGTCTGCCAAAGTTCGGCAGATTATTTTTATTATTGTAGGTTTACATTCCTAGGCGGATTCCACAAACAGTCCTATCACTACAAATCGGCTCATTGCTTACATTGTGTCTGTTTCGCGGTAGCACCGCAGCCAGCACTCGGCTCCTTCCTGCCATTGTGCAACTCAGAGCTGAGGCCGTCTTCTCTGGCTCCCGCGCTTCCGAACCTTCGGCCTTCGCCTCTGGTTTCTCGACATTAGGCTATTTCCACTTCCGAATCCTCATTACCATATTCAAGAAAGTTATTTTTACATCGAACTGACTTGCGTTTTTTTTAATTATTGTATTTATTCTGGTGATATTTTACAGGGTTCCTTACCTTTACATTTTTTTTCCAACATCGTCTCATGGGAACTGTAACAAGCGTCTCAGACACACTCAGACAGTGTGTTTTTCTGCTATGGTTAAAATCTTGGTGTTCTCAAATTCAAAGCGATTCGATTTCTTCTATCTTCTCTCGATCAATAGGGGTATCAAATGAAATGGCTTGACTAGTAGAATACTGTTACAAATTTCAAATCCAAGGTGGTCGGGGCTAAATCAAAAAATTTTGATTTTGTTCTTGTTCTTGCTGTATTTACATTTTTTCATTAAATTTACTAACACTTACGTGCAAACACACATGCAAACGGAATCTTACTTCCCACACTCACACATTCGTGCATCTACACATGAAAAGTATAAGATTTATGAGCGCTATATCCTGGATGCCCTAATAAGTAATAGTAGGTATGTAGTTTGTCTGTTTAATTGTACTTCATAGTGGAAACGCGTGTAACACAATTATGAAGCTGTTAACTACACGCTTGTTGATCTACAGCTCCGGTTGGTGCTTATTACTTTTCTTTATCGATAATAGGTTTGTGCTTGACCGTCATCTCACTTTTTATTGAAGTGAAAACTTCTTTTGGCGGGCCACAAACAGATGTGGGCTGTGAATTGAATTTTAGCGTCACGCTCGGGAATGATAAGAGATCTTCGGCTGAAATCGGGATCATGACCATGAACAAAATTTATGGGTCATTGATACAGCAGGGGACCAATGTAGGATTATAGAAGGGTATAAAATAATAAGATTCAGTACCTACTATGCCTTTGCTATGCATTATGCACTATGCATTTGAAAGCTGTCCAACTGAAAGCAAATTGAAGAGGGGGGTTGCAAACCTCGCTCTTTCCTTCTTGTCGCATGATTTTTGTACGACATGGCGGAATAATGAATTAGATTAGCTCGATACCACAGATTTGTCTTTGATACATACCAGAATAGAATAGATGTCACGCGTAAGCGTAGACACCTATGTTTGCGCGTGTAAAGATACAAGTTCGCTGGGAGACCGCGACACGAGACCGCGACACGAGACCGCGACGCGAGACCGCGACCGGAGACCGCGACAGGTACTTGACTCTATTTACTTGACTCAGGTACACTCCGCGAGGTATAAGCTGAGCTTTGCATTAGTGTGAGTGATTACCAATCAGGCAGGAGCTTAAATTTTGTCCGCGAGGTATAGGCTGAGCTTTGCATTAGTGTGAGTGATCACCAATCAAGCAGGAGCGCGGCGAGACAGAATGGCGCCGCGCCTAAGGCCGGTTGTCACACCTACACTATCCATGTACACTCACACAAATGCAAAGCTCAGCTTATGCCTCGCGGAGTGTACTTGACTCAGGTACTTGACTCAGGAATTGTATGGACGCCAGTTCGCGCCGAGACCGCGACAGGAGACCGAGACACGTGTCGCGAGACATGTGTCAAAAAAAATCCTGTGATTTGGCATAGGCGATAAGTGCTGAGAGCACCAAGTGGCCTTGGCATTAACAATATTTCATTTATGTACGAAATAATATAGGTGTAAATAATAAGTGTTCATATTTTTCACAATAAATAAATATGTTCATATTACTATCACCGAATTACTGGCTGGACTTACGACGCGACGGTAAACCATTTGTTCAATACGATTGCTAAAATTTCGAATTAATACAATTCATTGACGTATGAAACACATACGTTTTTCATACGTCCATGATATAATTCTGAAAACAAAAGTTCCTATTAAAAATATAATAGCAAAACTCTGGATGTTTGTTGCTCCATCACGTTATAGGAATGAGAACTGAGCTGATGATTTTGTAATTTAGAACCTTTCAGAGTGAGATACAATGTGGAATAACAAAGCAACAAGGGTATTTTGATGAGAGGATACATTGGATACTTCTATCAGAGGATACATTGGATACTTCTATCAGATAAAGTTGCAGGTCACGGGCGGCGGGGATTCAGGGAGCCAGGGATCTAAATAAAAAAGTCTAACGTCTAACTATTGGCTGTCACGCTGTTAGTGTCTAGCAAACAGCTGTCAGTGTCAGCTGTCACGCTGTCAGTGTCAGCTGTCACGCTGTCAATGTCAGCTGTCACGCTGTCAGTGTACAGTGTCTAAGTTCGTTAGTCGTTAAAATCAAATCTAACGATTTATTAGTTACGTTTTAAACGTTTGAGAGAGAAAAACAAAACAACTGAAACTATGTCTGACTTTAGAACTCCGATTAAAAACCCCAAAATCTTAGAATCTAAAGAACAGATCATTATTCCACCATCACCATTTCTGAACAGACTTGGTTATGGCACTGGTAAGCGCTGGCCAATATTTGAAACTTCGTTTTCTGTTTAGCTCATAAATTTCAGTCGTTTGCAAAATTGCAGCACTTGTGAATAATTAAGAAGTGTTATAGCTAACTGGCTCGGTGTTTTCAGGGGTATCAGTAATGCAGCTAGTACGTTCTCCCCGGGCAGGCCAAATCCGTTCTCCCTGGGCTCTGAAGATGATTAACAAGCGAGTGAAGCCCAACAAAGTGTACTCCGAGCGCCTGAAGGCCGAGGCTGAGCTGCTACAGCGCATGTCTCACCCGAACATAGTGGGCTTCAGGGCTTTCAGCGGGAACAAGATATTGTACCTCGGAATGGAGTCCTGTGACATCTCTCTTGGGGATATGATTGAGAAGAGGATAGAAGACAGTAGTGATCCATTCACAGAGTTACAGATCTTGAAGGTATATTTTGTAGTTATTGTTAGTGGCAAACTTGCAGTTCAGACAAGATCCTCTTTTTAAATTCAAAATTTACTGCTCGTAATGTCTGAGAGTGAAATTTGGGTGTGATTTCTGGGTAAATTACCTATATAATTTTGGTTTATGAAATTAAATGTACCTCCCAGTTTTACAAACTAAATAAGTTCCTAGGATTAACAACTACCTATAAATAGGAAAGGGAAGTATGAGTCACGCACAATGGCCCAACTAAAGAGGCTAGGTGCGGAAAAGGCCCCGCCAAACTAACTAACTAACTACCTATAAATCAAAGTAAATGTTGGTGGAAATTCTGGTGTGAATCATCTATCATATCTTATCATATATATATAATTATATATAGTCATATATCATATCGTCATGCATTTGCATCTAATCTAAATATTTTTGCTGTATCTGTTAATCCATTAATAACTAATGTTAGATAATTCATATTTACATGAAGGTTTGAATTTTTAGATGTTTGGATGTTGCTTATTATATATGCATAATTATTTCATAAAAACTAAAACAATCAAGCTGGGGAACTCATTATCCTCTGGAAATAATACATAGGTTTCTGCATTCCATACCAAAAAATTATAGTTTGTTAGGGAAAAGCTATTTTCTAAATTCTTTTGATTATTAAATTATTATATTAATAAAATTGATCAAATTGTAATTGAAATTAATTTAATGAAAATGATGGATGATTTTATATTGAAATATGGGTCACCTGATTTTTAAAATTCGATGCAGACTAAATTGCATATAGAAGGTAGTCTTCATATAAATCTGAAAAACCTAATCCAAGGGCCATGTGGCATGGGCAGGCGATAGAGGTTTTTTCCTGTATCATCTTATATCAGTAAAAATCTTAGCCATGATTCCATGATTCCGTCAGTCTGTCAACACCATTGCAGCTGTAACAGTAGTGTAACCACCCACATTCCAGGTGGCATCAGACGTGTCCTCGGCCCTGCACTACCTGCACACCAAGATGCAGATCCTGCACGGAGACATGAAGTCCTACAACATCCTCGTGAACGGAGACTTCGTGATCTGCAAACTGTGTGACTTCGGGGTCACTCTGCCGCTTGACGAGAATGGAGTTTTTGACAAGGAGAAAGCTGGAAAGGCTGTTTATTTTGGTAAAATTACTATTTTATAAAGTTAAGTAAAGGTTTGTATTGTATAGAGATGATGGCACGAGCAGTACATGTGCCTGATGGTATACAACATGCCTGCCCATAACAGCACAATGTCACCCTGCTATGGGAACATGAATAGCCCAAATCATTACCTAGCACTGCACTGCACTCTTCACCCAGAGATATGGGATGATTTGTCTTTATGCCTTGTAGTTTATCTGGAAACACGGCCCTTAAAAGTGGAACACAGTGATGTTTGCACATTACTGCTTGGCTGTAAAATAACTGACCAAAGGTAGTACTTCCCCAGGAAGGCTCTGCAAAGAGTCTTAATGAAACATTAATTACATAATGGATCACTTCACTGGAAAGAAAATAATAAATTATTGGCTGGTTAAAATACTTGAAAAGTCTATGAAATCACTGGAAAACATGAATGAGTGAAATACACAGTTAGTAGTTGTAAATCATGTTATATGTTACATGTTATATGTCTCCTCAAAATCCAGGAACAGAGGCATGGAGTGCCCCCGAAGTGATCCACGGCGGAGAGATCAGCCACAAGACAGACGTGTGGCCGCTCGGGCTCACTCTGTGGGAGATGATGGCCCTGATGGCGCCACACTCGGAGATTGATGACTCCGTGGAAGACAGCATGTGCCTGGACGACTCACAGATGAGTGAAGATTACTTCTCAGATAAATATGGTATGTTTATAGCTAGGTTATATCCAATTATCAATATGATAGGTACCTGGCTTGGAGGCATCAGCATGCTTAGACCAAACCATTGATATTTGTGGTCATTTGACAAGACATCAATCTATGAGTATCCAATGATCTACTACTAATCCTATTGATACTATACCTCTAAATGTCAATGTTTTGATGTTTGGTGCTCAATCACATTGAAAATCAAATTTGGAACACAGTTAGATCATAGTCTGGAGGCCGTAGGCTACATTTATCCCGGGATAATAACACCGGTAAATGGTAACAGCAGTAACACCGTGGGCCGCTGCTAGTATTGTAAATGCATAAGTTAGTATTGATGTTTGTTGCTCTTTCAAACAAAAACTACTCAATGAGTCTAGATGAACCTATGGGTATTATCTATGTACCAAATTACCTAAGTAACATATGTTACTTAGGTAATTTGGTAACATATGTTACTTAGGTATACAAAATACATAGGTTACTTACTTTGTATCCCGAAAAATAACGGATCAGAAACTACGAGCCGAGTGGAACTTCCGGATACCACTAACTATCACGTCACCATCTCTTCTGTTCTCAGTTAATTTCTAATGTGAATCCCGAACTGTTCCAATTCCAATTACTATCACAATACATGCTAATATTATTCAACTCACTACAGGGCACAGGCTTTCCTTGCTGCTCAAAATTCTGTATACTTAGCCAATTTTCTTAAAACATAGACACAAACACGCATACGATCAAATAGAATCATTGTTCTTCCAGGTACGCGGCCGGATATCCCAGTGAACATATCCACAGAACAGTACGGTGCCGCGCTGACGTTGTTCCACGCCTGCACGGAGAGCGCGGCGGCCATGCGGCCCAGCGCGGAGCACCTCCACTCCGCGGCGGCGGCCATGATGGAGGCTGCAGCGGGACACTTATAACAGACTAGCAGTCTTCGGGCTTTGCCTGTGGTACACACAGCATAGATCTATATGTAAGACTCAGGGACCACGAAAACACCCAACACTGAAAGAATTTTTGATTTGATCTAGTAGTTCTTGAGCATAGCAGCTTAGTGCATTCCAACAAAAAAAAACCTCTTCAGCTTTATAACATAAAAGTACTGCTGATAGATGTGTAAATGTGTAACATAGAAATGTAGTACAGTAATACCCCGATTTAAGCTACCCCGACTTACACAATTTCACTTTTCCTCATGTGCCCACTCCTCTATGTCAGTCCTCGTGTGACGATCAGCCGTTTCCCGTCAAATCGTTTTACGTATACAGCGCACAATATTGATGTATCTCTAAATAAGACATCTATAAGGGAGAAAAAACCGTTTACAGGCATGTTGCTTACCATCAGTCACGTGTCTTGCTCGTCTCGTCAAAATACTTTTTTTTTTAATGTGTCGTCCGCCAACCCTTATTTGACCAGCGTCATGAATTATGGCTCTCCCAGCGAGACAAGGCCCCAGTCCCAGCTGTGGGAACTTATAGGGGTGCTCATGATATTATACTGTACATATAATGATTTAATGTATTTTGAATATTTCAATTTAATTAAGTATTTGACTTTAGCAGATGTTTACTATGAAATTGTATGTAATAAGCTAATAAGAGAAAAACAGTGCCTAAAATAAAGATATATTTATATAAATAACTGTATTTAACTATTAATATCTCCTCCATAAAACTACAGTGAAAATACCATCCTACGAATATTATAAAAGCCGAAGTTGATTCGTGCAAAGTCAGTTGGTATGAAAGTTCTCTGATTTAAAAGTAGTTTCAATAAAATATATTTGGATTATAAGTTCCTAAAATATACTTAGTCATAGTATTATACGGATCGAGGCAACTTTTTATCGTGGGAAAGTAACGAGCAGTGCAGAGCGTGAAAGTAATGGACCTATTCTAGTCGAGAGAACGGCACTGCCAATCCGGAGCCCCGGGTTCAAATCCCACGCGCACCACTATCTTTTCGAAGTCATGTGCGTAATCCCGCTAGCTTAAAAACGGCGAAGGAAAATATCGTGAATAAACCGAAATGTACCAAGAACCTTTCGAGGTTATGTGTCATCCGCCAACCCACACCGGGCCAGGATGGTGGATTATGAGCTTGACTCTCTACTTGCGAGAGAAGGCCCCGATGTAATTATGTAAACTTTTAGTGTGTTGCGTAATATCACCAGGCGCATTCTTGCTCGTCTCGTCACTAATCTAAAAAATAACAAGAACAAAATTAAAAATTTTGACTAACCCCCGAATACCTAAGATTTGTTATCTGCACAACATTCTACTAGTCAAGCCCTTTCATTTGATACCCATATTAAGGGAGCTGTGAAAAAAGAAATGTAATTCGCCATTTTGTGATATCGGCCATCTTGGATTTGTAATTTGTCATAGTGAAAAGTATTCTAATAATCAAGCCCTTTCGTTTGATACCCATATTGAGGTAGTAGTGAAAAAAATAATATAATTCGCCATTTTGTGGTGGCGGCCATCTTGGATTTGAAATTTGTTATAGTGTATAGTACTCTACTAGTTAAGCCCTTTCATTTGATACCCATATTGAGGTAGGTTGTGAAGAAATATTTTATCTGCTATTTTGTGGAGGCGGCCATTTTGAATCGACATTAACCAAACATATCTAAGAACACCCGCACGGTAATTAACTTTCAAATAAAAAAAACCGCATCGAAATCGGCCCATCCGTTTGAGCTTTACGGTGCCACAGACAGACACACACACAGACAGACAGACAGGCAGACATCGACGTCAAACTTATAACACCCCTTTTTTTTTGGTCGGGGGTTAAAAATTGGCAGTCCTAAGAACTGCTGATAGAAGTGAAAACTTATAAACTCAGAATTTGATAGCTTTGGAAACTACGGAAACCGGAACGTGAAACCGGAGGGCGCGTGACTCACATCAATGCTGACGCATTTCTATATGGCCAATGGCTATAGTCCCGAGTTCACCCGAAGATTTCTTATCATACCCGAGCGTGACGCTACAATTCAATTCACAGCCTAAGAACATTTGTCTAGGCGCGCCAAAAGAAGTTTTCACTTCAAAACGATTCTCGCAATGAATAAATGAATTTAATTAACGGAGGAAGTATAGGAAACAACTTGTTATGTATAAAACAACTATATTTTAACAGATAAAAATTAGATTAACAACATTACGAAGGTTCTATTACCTTCAGCGCGTTACAAACTAGAACTTAATCAATTATATTATGATTAACACAAACTCCTTACAACTAGTTCAATGACAAGAAACAAAGAGTGAGATATTCCAAAATTCATGGAAGAGATTCCAATACATATTTTTTATACATTTGGCTGAACATATCGATAACTCCAAAGAATACTGCGCCAACTCAAAAGTCACATATATATAGGTATATGAGTTTGGAGAAAGAGCATTTACTTTTACTGTATTATTGTCAATGTTCATTATATAGAAACTACTTACATTTTATCTATAAATGCAATGCATTGTTGCCTAGTAAAAATCGCTCTAAGCGATAAGGACGTCGATCAAAATGCTTTTGTGACAGTTTTTTTGTAAGTAATTATACATTCTGTGCTTTGTGGCTTTTTAATTTAGAATTTAATTGTCGTGCTGGTTATTAATATAGAATTTAATTGGTGTATGTAATACGTACAACCCTACAGTACCCGATGCAAAGGTACTTCATAATGCTGGCGGCATTGTACCGCTTAATGGCAATAGCTAACCTGTAAATCATACATCGTTTATGTTTATGTAATTACAGGCCTATCTGACGTTTACGAATTGGTACAGTATTCCTCGGAGCTATCGATATATGTACTTGTTAAAATTACATTGAGCGATAAGTCGTTAAAGTAAAGTTACATTTATAAATACGCTTACAGCTAATTTACAACTACAACAATACAACAGGTTCACATTATGTAAGCTCTATAACTATTATTGTGTATGTGCTCGTACAAAAATACAACTTTTCTCTAAGGTAGAGCGACAGTAACTAAGAATAAAACGTGGATACGCCCGCCCCGAGGATTGTGTTTTAGTGATTCGTGTTTGTGGGACTGAATTTGTATATGAGAACTAACCACAACTGAACGCTATCATGGACAAGAACAAAATTAAAAATTTTGATTAACCCCCGACTACCTTAGATTTGTTATCTGTACAACATTATACTAGTCAAGCCCTTTCATTTGATACCCATATTAAGAGAATTGTGAAAAAAGAAATGTAATTCGCCATTTTGTGGTAGCGGCCATCTTGGATTTGAAATTTGTCAAAGTGCAAAGTATTCTACTAATCAAGCCCTTTCGTTTGATACCCATATTGAGGTGGTAGTGAAAAATATTATATAATTCGCCATTTTGTGGTGGCGGCCATCTTGGATTTGAAATTTGTTATAGCGTATAGTACTCTACTAGTCAAGCCCTTTCATTTGATACCCATATTGAGGTAGGTTGTGAAGAAATATTTTGTCCGCCATTTTGTGGAGGCGGCCATTTTGAATCGATATTAACCAAACATAGCTAAGAACACCCGCACGGATATTAACTTTCAAATAAAAAAAAACGCATTCAAAAATCAGCCCATCCGTTTGAGCTCTACGGTGCCACAGACAGACACACACACAGACAGACATCGACGTCAAACTTATAACACCCCTTTTTTTGGTCGGGGGTTAAAAACATAAAATGTACCTAACGGCTCGTTCCAGCTTTGCTTCTATAAAGATCATTTACTTAATGGGGCGTTTTAAGATGCAAAAATACCTGTCAAAAACAGTTCCCAATTTCCCCATAGGTGGCGCTAATGTTTTATTTTGTTAGAGAAACTTCACAAAAACACACAGTGGTGCCACACTTGGCATAATTTAGAACTATTTTTGACATGTCAATTTGCATCTGGAAAACGGCTCAAATCTCTCAAGTCCGACCAAATTACACATAAATACAAACTTTCGTAAATATTATGTCGTCTTGGTGTTTCACTGGGAACAAACATCACTGGTTTTTTATACAAAGATTTGAAATACTTGTTTGTTAAATCTTCCTTTAAATTTAAAGTAACACTATAACTTTGGTTAGTAAAGTTTATCTTGTTTGGGCTCGTCTTTTTGTGTTGATGGTGAGTTTATACCTACACTTTAATATGTTTATTTATATAATGTGTTATTTATTGTGCAATTATTAAACATCAAAACTAGGAGACAGACAGAGAAACAAGACAAAAACAGGGAATTTGATACTTTCAATATTTTGTTCAGTTGTTAATTCAAATGGCAGAACAGCGTTCGCGGACTGAGCTATGTAAGTAGTTTCATTATAAAAATTCAGTTCATTATCCGGTACAGTACAAAAATCAACGTCAAGTTAGGAACAAACTTGCATGATATTGTAACGTGACATTTTCAAGTCAAATTGATAATCTCAATTGCAGGGAATTGAAATTTAAGAGTTTGTCGAGGCGAATGTAGTCCACGTGACTAGGGTAGGTGAAACTACACGTCAGCCGGCGTCCTGGGTCCTGATACAATTTATTTTATATATGAGTGAGACGAGCAGGACATGTGTCTGATGGTAAGCACATGCCTGCCCGTAACAGCACAGTGACACGCAGCTATTGGAACATGAAGAGTCCAAATCATTACCGAGCACTGCACTGTGCTCGTCACCCAGAGACACATCTCATGTTTTATCTCTGTGCTCTGCACTACACGAGCTAATTATACTGGATTCTCCTTAATTGTTCCATCAACGCTAGTAATATATGGAGATATAAACGGCGCCCTTAGAAAACGTATGGGGGACCGTGTTTCACACATTTTCTAGCGTTAATATTTCGTTTAGTGATTGACCAGCAGATCATTAAAGCAGATGACGCGAATCACAGGCGTGTTTACGTCTGAGCATCCACACGAAATAGGCAAGTCAGTGCAAAGAAACATTTTTGTTCAAATGATAGAATATCAGCCTTGAAACGGTAACCCTATTTAAATATATATTTTCCTGCTGTAATTGTAGATATATACTTCAATGATACTTTTAATTCGTCTGTGAAACTAGGTTTATACAAAATTGTGTTGTTGTGAGAAACGTTCGCTAGTTTCCACCATCGCCAAACCAAGATAATGGAATGAGATGTCGCCAAGAGAATGTACTATTTAGAAAATACAGTTTTTTTTTTTTTTTTTTTTAATAAATGGTGACGAGACGATCCGGACATGTGCCTGATGGTAAGCAACATGCCTGACACATAACAGCACAGTGACACGCAGCTATTGGAACATGAAGAGTCCAAATCATTACCTAGCACTGCACTGCGCTCGTCACCCAGAGATCTAAGATCTGATATCTCTAAGCCCTGTAATTTCTCTGGAAACATTGCCCTTCGAACCGGAACACAGTAATGTTTGCACATTACTGCTTGGCGGTAGAATAACTGGCAAAGGTGTGGTACTTCCCCAGGCGGACTCTGCCAAGAGTCCTACCACTACAAGTAACAGTTACCTTACTTCACATAAGTAAGTGTTAATGAACGTTCCGACTGCCAGAAGTACTATGAGTTAGGACGCCGGCTCACTACTTACAGACTAATCAGCACCAATAAACTCAATTAAGTCGGGAGATAAAACCAGCCACCGGGTACATCCGTCTGTCACATATTATCTACACTTTAAATAAACATAGCGAACACAGACAAGATGAAACAAAACCTTTCCCTTCATAAAAAAGGATTTGGGGTTCCCTTCATAAAAAAGGGTCAAAATGATACTCGGACTGAGACTGACACTCAGTTATGGAAACTAAAAATACTAAAAATAAAAAATATACTTACGGTAAAAGTATGTACTAAAGAATCATCAAAAGCTTTGATCTTCACAGAGCAAGTCTTTTTACATCGATAGGTATTGTAATCATCCAATGATCCTCTAGGCTTAGTGTAAAGAATTTTAATAATGTAGATAATTTGTACAAAGATTTCCCAGAGCTGAAACCAAGAAACACAATGTGCATTCATAACATACTTATACCAACTGATGATACGATAAAGTTAAGAATTTTTATACATCCTATTACCTTACCTAGGCCCTACAACCACCAGTAATAATTTATCTCTGTACTTCGTCTGTTTCTATGTATAAAAAAGCTTTTATGAAATAGATTGACGGAACAAGCAAAACATTTGCTTGATGATAAACGGGTTGCTTACCATCAAGCTTGCCTATAATAGCACAGTGTCACCGTGTTGTTCGCACACTACTAACAAAGTAGTAATTCTCTAGACGGACTTTGCAAAGAGTTAATACTCTTATTATAAGTATTAGTAATTTTATCACTAACATTTGTAGAAGAAAATACAATAAAATAAAATACTACTAATATTACGGTTTTGTAGTTTTCTGTTCAGTCAAAATTGAGTGAGACAGGAGAAATTTATAACTACAATATATCAAAAATATGAGTTTGGTAGTAGGGCCTTATTGAAATTTTCATTTTGATAACGCACCATCCTGCTCGCACGCGTGACGTTAGTGTATTGTGTGAGCGAGATAGATAGGTTTCTACGGGATATGAGCTAGTTAGTTACAGTGACGTATTGCGTAAGGCGTGGATAAAGCTTAGATATGGCTGTACAATGAAGATTATACAAAATATAGTGTACTGACTTTATCCTGGTTCTATAATTCATATTAGTTATTTCGATGTAGTTTCATGCACTATATTATCGGGTATATAAACGCAACACTATATTTTTAATAGTATAAAGTGACCAGATGAGCAGGATATGTGCCTGATGATGAGCAACACGCCTGCCCATAACAACACAGTGACGCGTAGTTATTTGAACATGAAGAGTCCAAATCATTATTAAAATGGAGGGAGTTGACTTTTTTTTTCTAAACAGGAGGGTAGTTTATTTCTCCCCTTGATTAGAAACGTTTGGTAACTCTCTGAATTCCTCACTTTACCCGTGAGCATGTATGAAACTGCATCGAAATATCGGGTACTCGGTCGACTGTATAACAACGGTAAATACCTAATACAAGTGTAGTGACAACAAAGAATTCTCTCTCTTAGTAATAATATTAGTATAAATTTGTGTAGGAATTCGAGATTGACCGCAGATTGCTTAAATTCATTTCACAGACTTTGCATTAATCTTTCATTACATATTATGTAATGTTCAAAGTTCTCAATATTCGGATTATTTCGAAATCACATAAAACAGAGCTACGCACACTTCTGGTAAGACGAAAGATACAACCCATTTTTAAGCAATTTTATTATATTGAACAATTTTATTATTTTGAAAAAAAAAAAAGTTGAGAAGTTGAAGTTACTATTTTGATCAAATAAGTACTTATTATATAAATATAAATAAGTATTTTGAACAATTTTTACTATTGTCAATAACTTTTAGTATTGGACTATGGCTACAAAAGTCGTTCCTCGAAGTCGAACTGCCTCCTAGATTCGAATAAATGAACATAACAGTTGATTTCTAGATTTTAAGGTCATCTCAGTAGTTCAATATGATGAGTGCCTACAACACACTTTCATAGATACACATACATACCTACTTATACTTTCGTCTTAGAACAGGCGTATTGCATAACCCTGTACGTGCATTCGGAGTTTGATTGTAATTACCTATGTATAAGTAATATGTGTAGTTGTATACAATGTGTCAACAAGGTCCAATTATACTCAGCGAAGAAATTCTACCCATAAAACAAAATTTTCCAAATCGTCAACCCTATTGACTCTATGGAATTTTGTTTTTAATTAAAAGGTAGAATCTCTCTAGTTCTATTTTCAATAATCGCTCTCACAAAATATCCAACAACCGAGATGAAATACGTTACACATTAAAAATTACAAGTATCATTGGACCTCCTAGAGACACTCCTTTATAACATCTACAACCTATTTGCTAACAAACGACCAGTTAATATAGATTTACTACGATAACATGACCCGCCCTCCAGAATTCAACACGTTTGAAACTATTTGTGAAAGTATATACAACGCACCACCACGCATGTGTGCGTACTGCTACTGCGGACGAATAATTACAACTACATACAAACCCTTTCGTAAGGATGTGACTACACACATTAAAACAGTAATTTGGAGGGGCGGGCCATGTTATCGTAGTAAATCTCTACAATCGTTACAACAACATGGATACGAAACTATTAAATACAAAATTGCACATCCGTAACAATTGACAAATTATAAAATTCAGTACTTAGATGTTTGATTAGTTTATAATATTATTCGCATATAGGTACCTACTGAATTACATTAAAATCGATTCAGTACTATTTGCATGAAAGAGTAGGTACCAAATATCCGCACATAAAAACTTCGCAATCATAATATTACACTCCGCGAGGTATAGGCTGAGCTTTGCATTAGTGTGAGTGATCACCAATCAGGCAGGAGGCCGGCGAGTCAGAATGGCGTCGCGCCTAAGGCCGGTTGTCACACCTACACTATCCATGTACACTCACACAAATGCAAAGCTCAGCTTATGCCTCGCGGAGTGTACTAGGGTTTTTATATTATAACCATAATTATACATTGTTACATTCATGAATATAAATGGTTACGTATTGAAATTAGGACAATCGAACGCTGTTAACACTCCATAATAATGGTCTCCACGTAACTTACTTTTGTAAATCTACACAAGTCTGCCACAAACCCCGCTTTGGTGAACCATAATGATCTTTAGTAAGAGTTTCGCCACAAAGTATGCAACTATTTACAACATCCAATTACAGGCCCTGTGTAAATGGTGGATGATGGATGTTGAAGAACTCCATTTGAAGTGTTTTCTTTTATAAAGGGCCCTATGACAGTCGGTTTCAGGTGACCTCAACTGCGTATCAATCTTTGGGACCTGCCATTTTGTTGTCGCGGACTTTATATGTGTTTTGACGACTCTCATTCGAAGTTGCACTGCGCCAGTAGTGTATGAGATGCTCTGTCGGACGCCCTGTATAATATAGGTGTATCTATGCATTGTATGTGCCTTTTACAAACATACCTCGAGTAATGTTGAAATTTAATGAAATTTATCGAACATGCCGATTAGAATCTTATTTTGTGTTTCATTATTTAACAGACATATTAACTGTATATTATATACACGAGCTGTATTCGCATTATATCCTGTAAAAGACCAATTGGCGCCCGGATGCCGCTCTGTTTCGTTGAGCTTTACACCTTATTTTCAGGTATTTATAAACTACTTTAGCATGAAAAGTGAAACGGAACGGCGCGACGCCCGGGCGCCGCTTCGTGTTTTAAAGGGATGACGTGAGCGGGCAACGCGACGTACAGACTAGTGTTCAATATGTGTGCCGGTAACTATGTGTTGTGTGTATTATAAGATCTCTTCGAGGCTAGAATGATCGCGAGGCAATTTTTACATCGAGACTACGCAGATTGAGGTTGAGTTATGAGGAGGTTTTCATATTGAGGTTACCCTGATCGATGCTACAAGGTTTCCTTGTCGTAGTTGTCTTATGTTATTTCTTTACCGTGGTTCTACAGATGGAGGAAATGTGTTACAAAGTTCCCTTTTCGAGTTTAAATGAGCTGCGAACAAGCGCGCGCACTCTTCTTGAAAACGATCTCTGGACTCGATCGAAACTTGAGTCGGACTGGACTGACTACATCAAACGTGAGTTACCCGTGTTTTTATAAAATGTGTTATCGCCACGTTAGTTTCTTCTAAATTCTCTTTCCAAGTTTTCACAGATCGAGGTTGTTTGTTAATAGGCATCTTTGACTGCGTAGATCGAGTCGGATGTTACAAAGGATTGTTTGTCGTAGTTGGTGTTGTGTTATGCGGAGGTTTACTTATCGGTGTAGTGGAGATCGAGGCGTGTGTTAGAAGGCGGCTTCGCTGTCGCAAGTCGTCGCATGTTACGAGGAGGATGCTTGGTGTTGTGTTATGAGGTCTACTTATCGGTGTAGTGGAGATGTTGTCGCGTGTTAGGAGGCGGGCTCGCTGTCGAGCGCGCGCAGGTAGGCCACCACGTCGTGCTTGCGCGCGGCGGCGGCGGCCTGCAGCGCGGTGAGGCCGGCCGCGTTGCGCAGCGCGCGCGGCGAGCGGCGCGCCAGCAGCCGCACGCAGCCCAGCTGCCCGAACATGGCGGCGCCGTGCAGCGCCGACTGCCCGTTCTGCAACAACATTCAAGCTCGCATTATACGTCACCAGGCGCGGTCCTTCGATCGGAATTTTGGAGGGGTCACCAGTACAAAGCCTCAGATTTTGGGGGGTCACCAGTAGAAATACAATAAATCGAGTAAAAAATACTTTAAGAGCGCCCCACGGTTTTACCCGTAGTTTCCGTTCCAGTTGTTTTCCTGCGTTATAAAATAGTCTATGCATTAATAGACATTTTTTTTTTTTTTATGTAACGTATACGATTTGGGAGGGGGGATTATCCTCTGTGACCCCCCTTCGGACCACGCATGTACGTGACTTGATCACGGTCAAAATCATCGTTTAATTTCCTGATCGTGATTTAGTTGCAAAGATTATGTGTTTAAATCGCGAAAGTTCATTTAACATAATATAAAAACATACTTTGTTTCGTTACCAAATAAACTGTCACAATATTTTGAGTTCTCTACCTTTTGTTTTTGTTCTAAAGAATTTATTGCAAAAGGTAGTGTCTTAGTGACTGAGATTACACCGCCAATGAGGTCAGCGCCAAAATTACGGCCACTGAAGACACTGAAGTTGAGTTAAAATTACGCGCAGTGAGGTTAAGTCAATACTATGCGCAGTGAGGACGTGAGGTGTCAATACTATGCGGTACGTGAGGTGAAGTCAAAATTACGCGCAGTGAGGTTAAGTCAATACGCGCAGTGAGGTTGCGCAGTAAGGACGTGCAGGATGCGCAGTGAGTGAGGGGTCAATACTATGCGCAGTGAGGAGGTGAAGTCAAAATTACGCGCAGTGAGGTTAACTCAATACTATGCGCAGTGAGGACGTGAGGTAAAGTCAAAATTACGCGCAGTGAGGTTAACTCAATACTATGCGCAGTGAGGACGTGAGGTAAAGTCAAAATTACGCGCAGTGAGGTTAACTCAATACTATGCGCAGTGAGGACGTGAGGTAAAGTCAAAATTACGAGCAGTAAAGTCAAGTCATTACTATGCGCAGTGAGGACGTGAGGTAAAGTCAAAATTACGAGCAGTAAAGTCAAGTCATTACTATGCGCAGTGAGGACGTGAGGTAAAGTCAAAATTACGCGCAGTGAGGTTAAGTCAATACTATGCGCAGTGAGGACGTGAGGTAAAGTCAAAATTACGCGCAGTGAGGTTAAGTCAATACTATGCGCAGTGAAGACGTGAGGTAAAGTCAAAATTACGCGCAGTAAGGTCAAGTCAACACTACGGCCACTGAATCTCCATTCAAAACCATGCCCACCGAAGTCAATTCAAAGCTAGAATCACTGAGGTCAAACCAAAGCGTCAAGAACTTTGAAACCCTAAACAAAGTTTTTATGAGTATTGTTTACAACTACATAAAATGTATATAATGAGTGTTGTGTTTACCGGCAGCAGCCCCAGGTTAGGGTTGTACTTGAGCAGCTCCACCACCACGGCGGCGTGCCCCTTGTGCGCCGCCTTGAACAGCGGGGTTGCGCCGTCCTGCAACACGAGGGGGTCACAGCTCTGGGGGTTCTGCGTGTGTAGTGACGGTTTTAGCTCTACCTGCGCTCTGGCCGAAATTTCGTAGTCGAAAGTTGCCGAAAGTTCGTTGAAGTGCAAACTTCTTTTGGCGCGCCTAGACAGATTTTTGTGGGCTCTGAATTGAATTCTAGCGTCACGCTCGGGTATGATAAGAAATCTTCAGGTAAACTCGGGACCATGCCCATTGGCCATCTAGATATGGGTCAGCCAATGGGACATACTGACGCAATTCTAGATGGCCAGGCCACGCAAATTCTGAGTTAAATTTTCACTTCTATCGGCAATTCCTATGACTGGCATTTTTTTACTGTTATAGGTTTACACTTAAACTTATATGCTCAATGGGCGACGTCTAGTCACTGACCGGACTGACGGGTGGGTGCCTGTGCCTGTGGCGCGGACTCTAACGACGCTGGAGGTACAGAGCTATGAATATGGTATCATTGGTATCTGTGTGGACTGAGTCGTTAATTCAACTGGCCTGTGGACGTACTCGTATGTGATACTCACGATGGATGGCGTCTATGTCACTTACGACGCGATGTTTTGAACATTTTGTTGGCAAATTTATGGTTCTGCCTACGTAGGTACTGCATACATCATGCATGACATTGCGTTCCTAAACCTGTGTGTATTGGCTTGTTTTTTGGCTGGCAACATGTTTGGTCCTCTCTTTATTTTTTTAATCGTCATCACACCGGAGCACTCTATAGTCATGGAATTGTTGTTGAAGTGAAATGTACCGTAATCCACAGCGAAGTAGGACTTTTCTCTCCTACCGGCCGCAACTGGTCAGGGCACTCATCAGCGCGCAGCAGCGTTGGCTGACTACATATGTGGTCCTCGGGTCACTGAAGCACGCCATAGTCATGGAACTGTTGTTGACGTGAAATGCCCCGTAATCCCCGGCGGCCTAGGACCCTTGCCCCCTACCTGCCGCAGCTGGTCGGGGCGCGCGCCGGCGCGCAGCAGCGCGCGCGCGACGTGCTCGTGCCCGCACTGCGCCGCGATCCACAGCGGCGTGGCGCGGTCCGCACGCGCGGCGTCCACGCGCGCGCCGCCCGCCAGCAGCGCGCGGCACGCCTCCTCGTGCCCGTTCTGCGCTGCGATGAACAACGGTGTCGCGCCGTCCTGAAACATCGCCCACAGTATGATCAACCACTAGCCTAACACATTATGATGGATCTGACAATTACGTATGCAAAAAAATATGATATTTTATTTAGAAATTGGCCAGCATTCGATTACAACTGTACAACTCCCCTGGTAGAAAACGATGATGTGGTTACACTACGGTACCTTACCTTTAGGAGCATCACTTACCTTTGAGGTACCTACTTCATCAACTCTAAAAGAAACCAGGGTTGTACCTACATTTTAGACCAGACCAGGAGACACCATCATATTTTTGCGGTACGCGCACAACTGTCTTTTCGAAAGTGTGTGTGATACCGTTAACTTAAAAGTGGCGAAGAAAAACATCATCAGGAAACCTTCTACTAGGAGATGGTTTGACTCTTCAAAGATAAGTGAAATCTGCAAGCCCGCGACTTGGCCAATGTTGAGGACTCTGGCTTGACCCTACCTACTTGGTTAGGGGAGACTCGTGCCCCACCAGTTAACACGGTACGGAATATGGAAAGGTTTAATATAGGCAAACTTTATTATGAAATGTCAGTGATCTAGACCTCTACTCCTGCGTAGTTTTCTGCCAGGCACGTACCTTCATGGCAGAGTTAACGTTGGCTCCTCTCCTTATGAGCTCCTCGACTACGGGCAGGTGTCCGCACTGGCACGCCACGAACAGAGGAGTTCCGCCATCCTGAAATACAATTACATGCACTCAGGGCAGGGGCAGGAATCTCTACTGAAGAGAATATATTATTAAACAAGCTGATGATTAGTTACGGCACAGCATAGGGGATGAACTGTCTGTATTGCTGTTAGGTTTCAATGCCAGATTGATAACCATGTCATAGCTTCTACAGCTCGACGGCCAACTGCATCCCGGTGGAGTGAAATAAGCAGTGTTTTTTTTTATTAAGGATTCTATGGGTATTGGCTCCAAGGCCTCTACTGTCTATGGATTTCTGGACTAGCGCAAAAGGTGCAGAGCCCTACTAACCTAATATTACAGTACTCAATGAGTACCATATCACGTACGACGACCAGCACCAAGGAACCTTAGACGGAACGACCTCTGCTTTGGTTACCGCTGGCGCCGGTAGAAAACATCCTGGCATTGTAGAAAAGTGTGCCCTAGTATATTTATGTAAAATTATTTTTTGTGTTTATTCAAGAAATGGTTTTACGCAGGCGCAAGCTGCCGATAGGGCCAGACATCTAGCTATTAAATTGTGCTTATTACGAGTAAATAACCGAATTCTGATTCACCCTGATAATGGAGGAAGTAAAGTCATGACTTTTAAAATAATTAGGGCATCGGTCCTCCTTCACATACATTTTATTTTTGATAAATGTCTGATGTCGGCAGACTTTCTGTTAGGGGGGATCGCGATGGAACGAGCCGGCTGTGAACATACCGTGCTGGGGGCGTCGATGCAGGCGCCGCAGTCGAGCAGCAGGCGCGCCACGTCCAGGAAGCCGCCCTGCGCCGCGAAGAACAACGCGCTCGTTCCTGTCTGACAACACACGCACTTCACCACACGCTGCGGACCATCACTGACACTCCGGGGTAGAGGAACATCTTCTTCCTACGTCCTCGGTAATTATAGTAGTTTGGGATAGATAGAAGATTTGCTTTCTACTTCGGACTTTCAGGAAATAGAGGATTGAAAAATCAAACTACCAATTTACACCAAACAATGTTTTAAAAGTAATCTTTAGGGTCTTCTGCAGATCAGCAAAACAACGTAATTTTTATGGCTACAGATCTCCTTAAGTATTTACAGCGGTAAATACTTCCTATGCAGATCTTCCATTATATGGATGATACAGTGATCGTTAGACAAACTTTCTTAAAAATAAATATTTAAATAATATCGTATCGTACAGGTAATTTATTTTCGGCCACATCGTCGCTTAAAATCATCTGTCTTAACGATGGAATTGAGTTATATACACTAGATAATTTAAGTCTGTATTTTCACCGCCCTTTCACTCCACAGACTCCGGGGTCCGTGATCTTTGTCATTTAAATTCCTTTTTTTACATATTTCTTGGATTAGGAGAAGAAGGTGATTACACGTTCTACCACTATAAAAAAATATGGTACTGGTTAAAGAGGAGCCTACCGTCCTCGCGCAGGCGGGGTCCGCTCCCTGGGCGAGCAGCTCGCGGACGCACTCCGTGTGCCCCATGGCCGCCGACAGGATGAGCGGGGTGGTGCCGTCCTGCGAACACACATCCGGTCCATCACCACAACATCATCTAACCAATTACCAATACTGAAACATTGATAGTTATAGGGACTGCCGATAAAAGTCCCAGCATTTAACTTTTTAACCCCCGACCAAAAAAAGGGGTGTTATAAGTTTGACGTCGATGTCTGTCTGTCTGTCTGTCAGTCTGTGTGTGTGTCTGTTTGTGGCACCGTAGAGCTCAAACGGATGGGCCGATTTCGATGCGTTTTTTTATTATTTTAAAGTTAATGTCCGTGCGGGTGTTCTTAGCTATGTTTGGTTTATATCGATTCAAAATGGCCGCCTCTACAAAATGGCGGACAAAATATTTCTTCACAATAACCTCAATATGGGTATCAAATGAAAGGGCTTGACTAGTAGAATACTATACACTTTAAAAAAATCAAATCCAATATGGCCGCTACCACAAAATGGCGTATTATATTATTTTTTTCACTACTTCCTCAATATGGGTATCAAACGAAAGGGCTTGACTAGTAGAATACTTTGCACTATGACAAATTTCAAATCCAAGATGGCCGCTACCAAAAAATGGCGAAATACATTTCTTTTTTCACAACTCCCTTAATATGGGCATCAAATGAAAGGGCTTTGCTAGTAGAATGTTGTACAGATTACAAATCCGAGGTAGTCGGGGGTTAGTCAAAATTTTTAATTTTGTTCTTGTTACAGTTACGTATTTAGAGGTAGACAGTGAAACTTGCGGTGACGATCATGTGAGTTCCCCGCTTTTTGTTCACCCAAAAAGTACACATATGTTACCTAATATTGTGTATAAACATACACAGTATTATATATGTATACTAGCTGTAGGTACCCTGCCACGCTTCGCTGTGGCACATTGTGATGCAAAAATTAGATAAAAACAATCCTTGATGCGGATTATATATCATTGTAAAATTTCAGCTCGATCAGTGCAGAACTTTTTGAGTTTTTGAAGCGTACACAAACCAACATAACACTTATATATATGGAAGAGATTTAGCGTATAGCTGCTGAAAAGCGTTCAGTGACGCGAGTTCCATAATTTCTGTTCACCGGTATAGTACTTTCGGTTATTTCAATCCTAATAATATAAATGTCAATGTTTGTCGCTCAACGTCGGAATATATGAACGGCTGAAATTTCGAACACAGTTAGATTATAGTCTGGTAGAACACATAAATATAGGTACCACTTTTTATTCCGGGAAAACAGCGATAACGGAAATTACGCGAGTAAAACCGCGGGGCACTGCCTATTAATACACACTCATTACTAGCTCTTTAATAATTAAGATTTCACAAAATATGTTTTTTATTTTTATTGTTGAATACAGTTAATTTCATTTGTGTTCTGCAAATTCATTCCGACGACGATTGATTATAAAGCTTCGCTATTAAAATAATCCAGGTCGATATGATCCAATGGTAAAATTGTACTCTGCATTTCACACCTTTTACCGAAAGCGTTACGAAAAGCTTTTCAGCTCCACAAACAGAGCAAAGAAAAGTTTTGCTTTGAAAAGCGGCAAACGAGGCCCCTTCGAACGTAGAGCTCATTAACCGGCGAGAGCACACTCTGCTTTCAAAATCTTAACAGCTTCTTCATGTTTTTAAACCCTGACGTAAAGACGAGAGAATATATCAACCTGTCGTTTTTATTTACGTAAGGGTTAGATTGACGACTCTCTCTCTCTCTCTTCTTGTGTGTCAGAGTGTGTTTGTGGCATCGTAGCTACCGAACGAATGAACCGATTTTGATTTTTAGCCCCCGACCAAAAAAAGAGGTGTTATAAGTTTTACGTCGATGTCTGTCTGTCTGTCTGTGGCACCGTAGAGCTCAAACGGATGGGCCGATTTCGATGCGTTTTTTTATTTGAAAGTTAATATCCGTGTTTTTAGCTATGTTTGGTTAATATAGATTCAAGATGGCCGCCGCCACAAAATGGCGGACAAAATATTTCTTCACAACCTACCTCAATATGGGTATCAAATGAAAGGGCTTGACTAATAGAATACTATACACTAAAAAATCAAATCCAAGATGGCCGCCACCACAAAATGGCGAATTATATTATTTTTTTCACTACTACCTCAATATGGGTATCAAACAAAAGGGCTTGACTAGTAAAATACATTGCACTATGACAAATTTCAAATCCAAGATGGCCGCTTCCACAAAATGGCGAAGTACATTTCTTTTTTCACAACTCCCTTAATATGAATATCAAATGAAAGGGCTTGACTAGTAATATGTTGTACGGATAACAAATCTGAGGTAGTCGGGGGCTAGTCAAAATTGTTTATTTTGTTCTTGTGTTCTCATTGTTACATAGGTAAATTAGTTGGGAGTGTTCTTAGCTATGCTATATGAAAATTTATAATAATAATGGTGGATTGCATATTTTTTTACAACTCTGTCAATATGGGTTTCAAATGAAAGGGTTTCCAGTACATTCCGCTACTGGAATACTATGACAAAATAAATTTCGTATCTACATCTTGTATTTCAAATACTTTTAATTTTTCTATTTTGTATCTTTTATTTAGATACATTTTCCGGTTATGTTAGTATGAAGATACTTTTTTCCGTAAGATACTTTTACTAAAATAAACTTAAAAAAGCATGATGCGCGTCGTTTTACTTGCACGTGTTGTATGTTGTTTCGAATAGAGATGATCGATATTAGAAAACATCGATGTTAACATGTTACATCGACGTCAGTAGAGGATTCTATCTATATCCAAGATCCATGATTACTTGTGTTATCGACGATTTTAGTCAATGTATTTTCATAACTTTTTATTAAAACGAAATGGCATTGAAACGTTGGTTTGCATGTGCTTACTATGCAGCATTAGATTTTTAGTCAATGTATTTTCATAACTTTTTATTAAAACGAAATGGCATTGAAACGTTGGTTTGCATGCGTGCCTATGCAGCATTCTCCGCGTGCGTGCTAGTATTCGTATATTTTTTCCTCAATATTAATATTTTATTACAACAAACTGACCATACACGAGTTTTGAGTTACTTTTATACTAATATCTTCGATACAAACTGATTGACCAATGATGAGAGAATGTGCCAACGTATTGAATAGCCAAACATTACAATCCTCATCACTAGATCAATTTATATCCATCATCATCCGCAGCCGTCTCTATGCCACTGCTGGGTATAGACCCCTCTCTTACTTTGTCATCTGTCTCGGTCCTGTGCTAACCGTATCCAGATTCGAGCCGCGATAGTTACAATTTCCATGATCCATATTGCTCATGGATGACCTTAAATCGGTCACCATTACATCACAATGTTGGTCCACTTGTCACAATTCTCATTGATTAATTAATTCTATTAATATTTAGATTTACACATTTCACACCTAATTCATCCTAAGGTTGCCTGGAAGATATAAGGCCGCCGATTGTAACACTAGTTTTTATTGTTTTTCTTATCCTGTATACGTGCTTTTTCTTTGTTTTGGTGTGTACAATAAAGAGTATCTATCTACTAAGAAATTAGCGGAACAGCAGAAATTTGTAACTCAGATGAATTTTATTATGGTATGCAATAACAAATAGGCTATTTATTTATTTATACCGAAAATACACAGAGTTTATTAGTTTTCTAAATATTACTGGAACGAAATCGCGTACATACACTAATCCTACTAATATTATAAGTGTTAAAGTGTTGTCTGAACGGATCGGGCTGTTTGGAAAACACATCAGTCTGGAATAACACAGGATAATCATGGGAAAATAACGGTGGCTGGAAGCGCACGGGTAAAATCGTGGAACGCTACTAGTTTCACATATGGCAGCGCCGATGCTGGTATTATTTGCCAGCGATGAGGCTTATATCATTAAACATTCAGATTACGCGAACGTGCAAATTGTTTTTTTTTTAATATTGTTTTTTTATTATTATTATATTTTTTTTAAATAAAGAGTGACGAGACGATCAGGACATGTGCCTGATGGTAAGCAACATGCCTGACACATAACAGCACAGTGACACGCAGCTATTGGAACATGAAGAGTCCAAATCATTACTTAGCACTGCACTGCGCTCGTCACCCAGAGATCTAAGATCTTATATTTCTAAGCCCTGTAATTTCTCTGGAAACATTTCCCTTCAAACCGGAACACAGTAATGTTTGCACATTACTGCTTGGCGGTAGAATAACTGGCTAAAATAAATAGTTGTATGAAGAGTACTGTGATTCCCGGCTCGCATACGAAGTGGCGAAGTGCAAACAACGCCTCGGAAATAAACCGTGCGCCCCAGTTTCGTACGTACCATTCTTTACACCACGGAGCCATTAGCGAGAAGTCATGGTGTTAGGCTCAAGTCATGGATAACTGCGATTTAATTGATTTAGTCATGAATCTTATGTATGTACGACGATTATTTTATTTATTTGTTCAACGAGCACACAAAACAGAATGTTCATCAGAATATATATATCTACTTCTTTTTTTTTAACTTTTACAGGTTTACACTTGACCGCCATCTCGCCTGATGTTAAGCGACGATGCGGTCTACGATGGAGCGTGTTTACCTAGAAGAAACCGATTCACTCTCGATTTGAAGACACAAAGATTGTAACCATCGGGGAAAACCCACTCAGGTAACGTATTCCACTGCCGAGACGTTCTTATCACAAAAGTAGAGTCAAATCTCTTCGTTCGTATCTTTGGAACACCAACCATGAAACGATGTCGCTTTTTCGAGCTACGAGCATTCCGATAGAAAAAAGGGCAAGGTGTACTAGCAGGGCCCCGCGGTTTTACCCGCGTAGTTTGCGTTCCCGTGATAAAAAGTAGCTACAATGTAATGTGTTTTTCCAGACTACAATCTAAATGTCTTCCAAATTTTCGCTCAATCCGTTTAAAAGTTACGGCGTGATTAAATAACAAACATCCAAATTTTGATACTTATAATATCTATTAGTAGAATAAATTATCATATCTCCAGCTGCATCAAACAACACGCAGTGAGAAACGTTCAAAGAGTACATACTCGTATTATACTACGCGATTTTCCGCACGGTTCCTTTGTGTCAATCGTAAGCAGATGACGTGCATACTTTCTATGGCAACAGATGTGCCGCGACAAAAGTATGACACTTCTAAAAGAGCGACAAGGCAAGAAAGATGCTACCCGTGCTTTCGGTGTAAAGCGTTTGTGCCAACGATTAAAATCGATTCATTAGTTTAGAAGTTCATCGCAAACAAATAAAGTGACAGCACATTTTTATTTATAAAAAAAACTATAAGTCCGCCCCGGCTTCGCCCGTGGTACATTATATAGTACTCATCAGGATCCCGTACTTATCCAACGGTGAAAGAATGACTGAAATCGGTTCAGTCATTCCTGAGAATATCGCTTTCAAACAAAAATCCTCTTCAGCTAAGAGCTAGAACATGGCTCGCTAAACCAATAATATCCTAAGCAGGTAATTTATTGTAGTGGTAGGACTCTTGGCAGAGTCCGCCTGGGGAAATACAACACCTTTGCCAGTTATTCCACCGCCAAGCAGTAATGTGCAAACATTACTGTGTTCCGGTTTGAAGGGCAATGTTTCCAGAGAAATTACAGGGTTTAGAGATATTACATCTTAGATCTCAGTGCGCAGTGCAGTGCTAGGTAATGATTTGGACTCTTCATGTTCCAATAGCTGCGTGTCACTGTGCTGTTATGTGTCAGGCATGTTGCTTACCATCAGGCACATGTCCTGATCGTCTCGTCACTTTTTTTTTAATAATAAAAATATAAAGGTATATTTACGTATATTTTCCATCTGAATCTCGCAAATGCTTTGCTTAATTTGTAATAGCTTCAGGAACAGAGCTGCGCTATTTTTACGTCTTCATTCAGGTCTTAATCCGTAAACCTCTCGTCGCTCGAAACTTAAGGCGGCGGTATTAAAATCCATAATACTAGGGCTCACTATGATTTATAGCATGAGACCATTACCGTGCAACTGTTACGCAAGCCGATGGTAATGATGGTAAGCGGCCGTTAGCAGCAAGACGGCGGAGTTCGCGCAGCCGACGATAATGCGCGACCGGACACGACCTTTCGCTGGTGTGGACTGGGGCTCCGACAAGTAGATGCTCAGACTAGATGAGTGGTAATTACGTCAAACTAAGTGGTAGTGGTAGGACTCTTAGCAGTCAACCTGGGGAAGTACCATATCTTTGGCCGTTATTCTACCGCCAAGCAGGAATGTGCAAGCTTTACTGTGTTCCGGTTTGAAGGGCAATGTTTCCAGTGAAATTACAACAGGGCTTGGAGATATAACACCTGAGATATCTGGGTGACGATCGCAGTGCTGCTAGGTAATGACATAGAATAGATAATATAGATATGGTTATTAATGATTTGGACTTTTCATGTCCCAATAGCTGCGTGTCATTGTGTTGTTATGTGGCAGGCTTGTTGCTTGCCATCAGGCACATGGCTTGCTCGTCTCGTCACTTTCTATAAAAAAAAACTATGTTTTGACGTATCACGGTTCACTACACTAGTAATATTATTAATTAGAAACGGCCCACGGTTTTAATCGTAGTGGCCATTCTCGTAGGTTTCCACAATGAAAAGCGTTTATGCTATTTCCATGTTTCAAATTTCAACCCGATCCGTACAGCCGTTTCGACCAACTTTATATAGCAACAGACATCGTACATATTACAAATTCCAAATATGATGCGCAAATATAAATTTGTTCCGTTTCAAAGGGCAATGTCTCCAGAGAAGTTACTTTGAGTGACGAGTGCTACGCTGGGCAGTAATTTGGAGAACTGTCAGTTGAAATTACTACGTGACATGTACTATTTCAGCCAGACGTCTTGCTTACAATCGGGCTTATGTCTTTCTCGTTCCGTCAAAAGCAAAATCAAACATGAGGTTTCCAATCAATTCAAAAAAAAATCAAACAATGTCTCACACGATAAAACAAATAAGTTACGTTTTAGCGTCCTCTCAATGACACGCAAATCCTGCCACTATATTATGGGTTGCCATATTTCATAACGGACAGACGTACAAAGACAGTCGCACATTAGCGAGGTCTTGTGATTCCGCACTAATCATACGTTAGCGCTGCCGGACTTTTGTTTACGCGGGCATTGTGAATGAGACCCGCCTGTGTGAACATTTGATCATTAATTACCAAGCGACTCACTATACATATAAAGCGACTCACTATATTACGGAAATTTTATGCAATATATTTTGATACTCTATTATAAAGCTGAAGAGGTTTTTTGTTTGTTCGCTATTCCCAAGAACTACTGAACCGAATTCAAAAAAATATTTCACCGTTGGTTTTGTACATAATACCTGAGCGCTATATGCTTTGTATTATGCACCACGGGCGAAGTCAGGGGGACTACTAGTCATTATAATATGTATCACATAAAGAGAATGGAAGAAATACTTGGGATTTTGCAGAATTTTTCAAGTATTTTTGTACAACTCTGAAATTTATACGGTTAGAATCATACAACGTGCTTTAGCAACACACTCACACTTTCACATTTATATTTTCCTATCGTATAGAGTGCAGGGAAGAGCGCCACGCTACTATTGGAACACGAAGAGGTCAAATCGTTACCTTGCAATGCACAATGACACTACCCAGAGATATCATCATCGTCATCATCATCATCATCAGCCTGTATTCGTCCACTGCTGGACATAGGCCTCCCCTATGATACGCCACTCAGCCCGGTCCTCGGTCTTACTTCTCCAACCGCCACCAGCTGCCTTTCGAATATCGTCACTCCATCTAGTCTCAGAGATATAAGATGATTTATCTTTATGCCCTGTCGTTTCTCCGGAAACATTGCCTTTCAAACCGGAAAACTGATGTTTGCGCATTACTGCTTGCCGGTAGAATAACTGGCAAAGGTAGTACTTCCCCAGGCACACTCTGTAAATAGTCATATCACTGCCAAAGTTTTGAAATATTTGTAGGATAATTGTTATTTTCGGACTAGGATCCTGCCCCATTGTCGAGTGAAGCGTCGCCTTTCTCCAAAGAATAATAATGAATGAGATCTGCTAATTACAATACGGAACGCGGTAAGTAGCGGAGTCTGTCTCATTTAAATAGAAATGTAGTTAACGCTTCAAAGAGCGCGGTGATCGCCGTATGGAATGCATAACGAAGGTACCGTGAGGCTCCCCGGTACGCCACGAGAGAAACCATTCATATGTAATGTTAATACTCTACAGGAAGGTTCATCAAACATTAATTACGGAGTATGATGAAGGCTTGACCTATTATGAATAACAGGGCTTAGGGGAACTTACAGGCCTTACCTTCCGGCGTGTATTTCAGATAAATTCGCATGAACACACTCTCCTAATTTAATATGTCTCAGGTTACCCTGAAAATATTTCTATTCGGGGTTGAAGAAAAGGACCAAAAGGATGCCAAGACCACACATAGGTTTATACTTAGCAGAGTTTGAAGCTTAGTAGTGTTAATAGTTGATGTAGTCCAACTTCGACAGTTATTCTACCGCTGAGCAGTAGGTAACTAGCAAATATTCAAATTTTGCCGTACCAGTAGTAGAGATACAAAGATTTCAGATAAATCGCAGGCTAAAGAGTAAATCATGTCATCCTATCGGGGACTAACGCAGTTCAGTGGTAAGTGGTAGTTTTAACTCTTCGTGATCAAATAGCTGCGTGGCACTGTACTGTTACAGGCAGACTATAGACGTAGGTAAGGCGTAAATCTTTTTTTTATCCATGATAGGTTTTCCTGACCTGACCTGACCGCCATCGTGCCAGCTAGCAACACCGTTCAAATCGAAAATTTATGGTTTTCACATTTTCATGTATTTAGATGAAGCTGCTCATAGCGCGTTTAGGACCATAGGAACACGGCGTATTTTAAACGCGCAGTCGGCGCGCGTATACACGCTTCAAACGAGATTCGAACGCAACCTTGTAACCTGAGCATACAGCGCGATCGTGAACCGCGCGTCTACTGCTAGCGACCTAATCTTTTACTAAATTTATGGGCTCATTTGGTAACATGATATAGATTTCAGCCACTTAGCCATAATTCGAAAAGTAGTGACAGTGCGCAAGTCGTTTGAAACATCGCACACGTTTTTCGTCTCCTGTAAAGTTGGTAAAAATATTTATTTATGCGGTATTGTTTGCGAAGGGGATATTTTAAGTGATGCGGTCTACAACAATGGAGCGTGCCTAGCCCGAAGAAACAGATTCATTCTCGACTTGACGATACTTGGATTATATTCATCGGGAAAAGCCACTCAACCAATGCGTACTTGTAATGTAATCCTTTTACAAAATGAAGGGAAAGCCTTTTGGGACAGAACTCTGACGTTAGTACCGGACTGATGGTGATCTCACTGCCCAGGCTTGGCAATATACTGCGATGCTTGTTCGATTCAAGCTACGTTCAGTGTTTCGTTCAGAACGACTGTGAACCTTGAACCCCAGTGTTAAGGAGCGCAGTAGCGAAGCAAGAATGATTGAACAAAGTATCGTTAAAAGGGCATATTGTCCACAGATTGCCTGTCGTAAAATAAAGGACGGTAACTCTTTACAGCGACGATAAACGTAGGGATGTGTGTTGGTGATGCAAGTTACGTCAAGCCATCGTTAGCGGTGAAGGATTTAATGGTTGTTCATCCACTTTGAACCGTTTATTTTCTCCAGTACATTTCACTCTGATATTGATTGTTGTGATAGAATTTGCCCCAGTGTCCTTTAGAACTTTCCTTAAGTTCCACTTTGAGTCTGTTGATGATAAAAACGTCAAAAACTCAGATATTGGAAAGGATTTTGACTCGCGTGGGTTTTGAACAAACACTTGCAATAAGGTGGTGAAATATAATAATAATAGCTTGATTTAAAGGAAAAGTGAGCAGACGGCAATATTTATTCCTAACAGCTTAGCATAAGCAAGCTATTCAGAGTTCCCACAGCTGGTACTCGGGGCCTTCTCACTAGAATTTTAAGAGTGTAATAAACCACACTGACCAAGTGCAAGTTGAAGGTTTCCTCGCGATGTTTTCCTTCACCGTTAACTCAATGGTGATGACAAACTTGAAAGAAGTAAATACTTAGAGGTGCAAGTGGGACATGAACCTTCGACCTCACGATTGTGCATCGCAACTTCTAGCCACTAAGCCACGGCTTACTATAATAAATAATCAATTTCGATTTCCGATCGAGAAGCTCCAGTGATGTTCATGAGATAGGAATCGGAAATTGACGTAACGTATTCACCAATACCGCGAGCCAAATTCGATTTTGTATAATACTCATGAAATCCCCGAAAATGTTGCCAGTGTTGGAAAATTTGTTGTGCGAAAAATCGACTGATATTGTAATATAATGTTTTTATAGTACAGGGCTTAAACGAATAATTCATTGTTTAAATACCTAGTACCTGGGTGACCGAGCATTGCTCGGTTCTTAGACCTAATACCCAAAATACAGGTGTGTTTCACACCTAGTTTGGGGAATTAGGGAAACACATGTAAATGTACCGATTATTTGTAATAAACAATTTTTATTTTATTTTATTTATTTATTCTTAGATACATACTGATTTTCTAAAAAAAAAAAACTTGAAAAAAGAAGGATCCGAACCAGGACCTACCGTATTATAACCGCCCATCTTCCCGACTTAGCTAATATATTGTCGCGCAGCGTCGCGAAATTACCGTCGCATTCTAATGTTTATGTAACAGTTTTTATTGTCTAAAAACGCGCGCAAACTGCGTTTTTTTTAAATAAGATGTATTTATCGTCCCCGAAACCCCCTGTATACATAATTTCATGAAAATCGTTCGAGCCGTTTCCGAGATTCAGATTCTACATTTATACCTACAAGAATTACTCGTTTAAAGGTATGAGATACAAACATTATGTGTTCAAATCGCGAAAGTTTAAAAACAATATGAAATTGTAATCTTTTTCGTTCAAAGGATTTCTAAGGGTTTCACTATGTTGCCCGGTAGGTATTGATTTATACCACACCCCTATCTTTTCTAACTCTGCCACCCGATTTTATGATTTTCGTCCGCTGTCCTCTTAGGACAGGGATAGAAAGCGATATCTTCACGACACAAAATAAGTAGCATTTACATAATAATATGTAACCGTGAAACTGTCAACGCCATCAGATTATAATCTAACGCTTGAGATTAGAGATTATAATCTCACGGTAGGTTAGGTTACTTTTGTAATCTGACGTCGTTAGATTATAATCCGACGGTTTTTACAGTCTAACGGTGCTATTGCTATCATTATACACGACAACAACTCGACAACAACGACGAATAAAAAATTGGTTGCCTGTAAAGTCGGTATACGGGCGAAAGTTTTACGTGACAACGACTTTGAGTGGTAAAATAATTTTACGGAAGGGACGCGTGCCTTTCACTTTTTATGTCTGTCTCTCTCGCTCTTAGGCGGGCTAACCATGCCCGAGTGGAAGGGACGCGTGCTCTCTCTCGCTCTCCTTGTGAGCGCATAACGTGAGCGGAGCGTAACGCAGTTTCTTGAAGTGTCACCCGGCAAACCAATTTATAAGACGTTGTCACGTCAAAAGTTTACGGCCTGTTTTTTTTTTTTGTTAAATGCTATGGAGTGACGTTACGGGACGAGCAAGACATACGCCTGATGGTAAGCAGCACGCCTATCCATAACAGTGCCACGCAGATATTCGAACATGAACCATGAAGAGTCAAAATTACTACCTAGCAATGTACTGCACTCTTTACCTTAATCTAAGATGATTTATCTGTGTCCTGTATTTTTTTTATAAACATTACCCTTTAAATCGGAACACAGCAATGTCTACACAATATTGTAACCCCAAAGCTATTTGATAATATAACACAACTAAGCTTTACTAGGCGAGATGCCAAACATATTTGATAAAAGAAAGCTTTAACGATCCTCTCGTTTACCAAATTTTAATATATTATTTAATGCCGTAAATCGCTTCGCATAATGCTATACTATCACCGTGGGACATAGGGTACCCCTTACCGTATCATAGGAAGGTTTTAATCATGAAAACTGGGTCAAGGCATTCCGCTGTCCTTCGGGGAACTTGGGAAGGTCCCATTTAAAAACCGGAGGTTAGTGGCAACTTCTGTTACGGTCAATTTCGAACACAACCAACTCTGTGATAACTTAAACTGCAAAAACGCAAAGACATAATCGAACAATCATGATGATCGTGATTCATGAACATTGGTATTTTTTTTTTGGTATAGACTATAGAGTGACGCACTTGTACCTCTCAATATGTTTAGAAGTGGATATGCAAAAGAAGCCCAACTCCACTAGTCCAACTAATATTATAAATTGGAAGGTTTGTATGTTTGATGCTCAATCACGTCGGACCCTCTGAATGTATTGCCCAGACTGTAACATAAGATAGTCTGGAATAACACGCTATTTTACATTGTGTGAAAACAAGGGGAACGAGAACTACGCGGGTGCAACCGCAGGGCGATGCTAGTCAGTAATAAATGTTGTAACTTAAATCTATTTCCTAAGTTTGATAACAAATCAAAAAATCTAAGTTATATGGTGTTGGTGATGCTTTTTTTAAACTTAAATTAGCCACTCCACAGACTCCTAGTTCCGAGATCTTTGTCATTACAATTCTGTTTTTTATACATTTCTTGGATAAGGAGAAGAAGACGAAAATAAGGAGGAGTTGGGTATATTTCAAACCTTATTCGAGTGCTCGTTTGTAGAGCCGATCACTACCGGTTGGGATTCCGCTAGTAATCGACTCGACATCGAGTGTTTACCTCATTGCCTTTTGCCATTTGCCTAAGCCGCCTTCTCCCGGCCCAGAGCCTCCACTACGGCCGCATTTCTGTCCCTGATGCCCATCTGTAGGTTAAACTCTCGGATGGTCTTCGGTGACGCAGCCAACGCTCGCCGCACGAACCGATCGATGGCGTCGTCGTTATTGGTGATTCTCAAACGACTCAATTTTTTGTTGTAAAGAGTGACGACACGAGCTAAACATTTGCCTGATGGTAAGCAACAAGCCAACGTCACGCGGCCTTGGAACATGAAGAATCCCAATCATTACATAGCACTGCACTGCACTTGTAACCCAGAGATAAGATGTTAAATTAGCACTCAGATATCGCAGATGATTTTCTGTTATCTTCGTGTCATTTCCATCGTAACAAAGTCACACGAAATAGATTACTATTTAGTTTGTTTTGAACGCGATGTTTAAATGTGTTTACGTTGAATGACTATACCTGGCCTTGTAGATCAGTCGATAATAATTTTACTCACTGAGCTATTACTTACTTACTATAGGGCGTGGATTCGACGGGATAGAAAACCCTCTATGTATAAATCCAGGTAATGCACCTTTTAAACTATACAATGACGGGAGGATCAGGACAACTGCTTGATGGTAAGCTACATGTCTGCCCATAACAGCACAGTAGCACACAGCTATTGGAACTTTAAGAGTCCAAATCATTATATAGCACTGCAACGCACTTTTCACCCAGAAATTTAAGATAGTATAATATCTCTCGTCCCGAGGAGAACAGATCGCGTTGCGTTTTCACGGGCGTAGTATAAAATAATGGCTCTAGATCGACAGTCACCGTTCTCCCGACTAGACCAGCCATAAATCTTATAACAATAATGAGATATTTTTTCGTAAGTTACGGCTGGTCTAGTCGGGAGAACGGCGCCTGCCGATCCGGAGACCCCGGGTTCAAACCCCACACGCACCACTGTCTTTTCGAAGTCATGTGCGGAATGCCGCTAACTTAAAACGGTGAAGCAAATCTAGTGAGGAAAGCGACATGTACCTAGAACTTTTCGAAGTCATGTGTCATCCACCAACCCGCACCGGGTCAGAGTGGTGGATTATGGCCTTAACTCTCTCCTTGCGAGAGAAGGCCCGAGTCCCAGCAGAGGCAACATTTAGTGGGCTGTTGATGATGATTTTTTTCGTAAACATGACAATAGTACTCTTGCAGCGCACTAAGTCGAGATGGCTAAGCCAAGCATTGTTCCTCAGACACGTGAACACTATACATATAGAGGTAGTTATGTACTTAGAACGTCGTCGTTTTCGGAGTCTGTTTAACAGTCAGGTATATTTGTTGGCGGATAGCCCTATACTACATATACGAGTATATGTGGAGCCTGTCTGACAGCGGATTTTTTTTGTTGGTATTAGTAAATATGTACGTAGATGTAAATAAAACAGACAAAATAAAATACTTTGAAACAATAATTGTTAAGGAACATTAAGATAATTTAGGATGATATACATTTAAAAAAAGAGTTTTCTAAACGTCAAATATTGTATACCAAGTATTGTAAAAGCGATGTTATATAGAAATGTAAATAAGGAAAAACGAATGCCCTGATCACGTTAGAGACTAACTTCGCGGGTCGGGCCGAAAGAGCTCGGTCAAATAACAAGAACAAAATTAAAAATTTTGATTAACCCCCGACTACCTCGGATTTTTATCTGTACAACATTCTACTATTCAAGCCTTTTCATTCGATACCCATATTAAGGTAGTTGTGAAAAAATAAATGTATTTTGCCATTTTGTGGAAGCGGCCATCTTAATTTAATTTTTAAATAAATTAATTAATTTGGCTTAATTTGTTTTTTTTTATAATTTATAGTATTTTACTAGTCAAGCCCTTTCATTTGATACCCATATTGAGGTGGGTTGTAATAATATTTGTTAATTTGTGGAGGCGGCCATCTTGGATCGATATTTTTTTAAGAACATCCACACGGATATTAACCAAAAAAACCGCATTGAAGTCAAGCCGATTCGTTTGAGCTCTACCACAGACAGACACACACACAGACAGACAGACATCGACGTCAAACTTATAACACTCCTTTTTAACCCCGACCAGGTGTTATAAGTTTGACGTCGATGTCTGTCTGTCTGGATGTGTGTGTATTGTCTGTGGCACCGCAGAGCTCAAACGGATGGGCCGATTTCAATGCGTTTTTTTATTCGAAGGTTGATATCCGTGCGGATGTTCTTAGCATGTTTGGTTAATATCGATTCAAGATGGCCGCCTCACAAAATGGCGGACAAAATATTTCTTCACAACCTACCTCAATATGGGTATCAAATGAAAGGGCTTGACCAGTAGAATACAATACATAATAACAAATTTCAAATCCAAGATAGCCGCCACCACAAAATGGCGAATTATATTATTTTTTCACTACTACCACAATATGGGTATCAAATGAAAGGGTTTGACTAGTAGAATGTTGTACAGATAACAAATCCGAGGTGTCGGGGTTAATCAAAATTATTAATTTTGTTCTTGTTGGTCGGGGGTTTGAAAAAATAAAATAATAAGTAATGTTGTATACGGACCCGGTCGCGGGAGTCGATGTGCACCTTCCCCGTGTCGAGGAGCAGCCGCAGCCGCGCGCAGTCCCCGCGCAGCGCCGCCAGGTGGAACTGCACGTCGGTCCGGGACTCCTTCTGCAACAAACACACCGCCACGTGACCAACGATACCGCGACACTACCCTCCGACGTAGAACGTACACTAAGCTGTAGCTGTCTACTTCTAAAGGTAGCGGTTCGCCCGGAGACCGCGACGCGAGACCGCGACAGGCACTTGACACTATGGAATTGTGTTGGCGCCATTGCGCCGCGACACATGTCTCGCGACCCGTGTCGCGGTCTCGGCGCGAACTGGCGTCCATACAATTCTATAGAGTCAAGTGCCTGTCGCGGTCTCCGGTCTCGGTCTCCTGTCGCGGTCTCGTGTCGCGGTCTCAGCGCGAACTTGTACCTTTATGACCAGAACGTCTACTCTCATCTCGCCTGCAAAATAATATCGCGGCTTTCCTACTCCGGTTCTACGTCGTTATTTTCTAGGCCTATTAGAGTATTAATTAGAGTAGGCTTAGACAATTTACGGACGAAACGAAGCATCGAAGTAGAGAACCGGAGTAGGAAAGTCGCGAATTTATTACGAAATTGCGTTTTTCGTCGAAAGATAGTAGACGTCCTAGCCACGTCTACTGAGCCCAAGCCCATGTTAATGCGGGAACCTTATGAGGGGACGTGCCTTTTGCACTAGCTTAATGTTCAGTAAACAAGAGAGGCCACTTGAGACCAACTGCCATAGGTCCCTTTCAAATCAAAAAGCTACATTTATTTGTAGAATTTGTACAATACTTTTTTTTATTTGAAAGGGCCCGTGACTTGGTACCCGGGGTTATTTGGGATCTGTTTATATTACAAAAGCCTTTGATTATATGAGAAAGAAAAGGAAAATAGGGCCCCTATTTTTCTAGTCGGTTTTTTTTTACATTGTCAGTGATGCTTACACCAGTCTGCCACTCTTGTTCTAATAAATTTGTAACAAAACAAAATTGATTGATGATAAAGCAATCTATTGTTGATGAACGCTTCTTTTTCAAGTGACTGCAGCACGCTCCATCGTAGATCGCATCATCGCTTAACATCGGAGATGACGGTCAAGTGCAAACCAACAGTTAATAAAAAAAAGCCTGCGTGTAATGCAATGTGTTGTCATAAGCAAGCTTATATATATTACCGTCAAGAGGAAAGAGGTCAAGAGTTCAAGAGCAAGTCTTGTTCAACGTATCGCTTTATCCAAAAATAATTAATAGAAGAAAACACAGTCATGACTTCCCATGCAGACGTCAGTAAGATAATGGTGAAAATTTGCAATTCGTGTCACAACTTGTTTATCGCATCGCGTTACAAGAACCCAAGGTTACAAGTTATAATACTATATAATCACACAGCAGCAGCCATTACACGAGAATTCCTTATCGGAACGGCAATAAAAAGCTAATTGAAAACGTTATTACAGCGGCCGGCGTCCCGGAACATAGCTAGAACGCGAAATGTAGCGGTTCGCCCAGAGACCGCGACACGAGACCGCGACGCGAGACCGCGACCGGAGACCGCGACAGGCACTTGACTCTTTGGAATTGTATGAGCGCCAGTTCGCGCCGAGACCGCGATAGGAGACCGAGACACGTGTCCCGAGACATGTGTCGCGATCTCTGCGCGAACTGGCGCCCATACAATTCTATAGAGTCAAGCGCCTGTCGCGGTCTCGTGTCGCAGTCTCAGCGCGAACTTGTACCTTTAAAAAACTGTGATTTGTGATAGTGGATAACAATGATCGGAGTGAGACAATCGTGCAATATACGCAACGTTGACAAGCTGGACAGTATACCACACTCTCTCACGAGATCGTAAAACGGACTCACATTATAAGACCGGCTCCTCTACTTAAATCTAACTAAATCGGCTTTCGCTTTGCTATTGTGGTCTCTATAATTTCAAGCGGAAAGAATAGAGAGAGAAATATCACCGGCTCTACCACCGAACGAAAACTGTCTTAGCTTTGATGTTTCTGTCTCGTTTCTATTCGTTTGATATGATAGAGATGGCAATAGCAAAACCAAAGCCGATTTAGGCGGTAGAAGGGCCGAAGTTTATAACACTCTTCCTAAAATGGTTAACTCAGCACCTAGTTCGAGTAACTTCAAAAACCGGTTAAAAAGCTGGCTTATCGATCAAACTTTATAGTTACAGCGAGTTTTTAAAGAAAGATCGCAAAGTCACAACACAATTTAAAAAACTTGACTTTGTTCATTACAATTGTAAATAAAAAAATATTGGTAGACAATTCACACACAACAACCCCTAACTAAGCAAAGCTTGTGCTATGGCGGCCTGATAGCTGATATAATACTTATATAGTATATAATATATAGTTTTTAAATATATACTTATTATACATAGAAACAGAAACACCCAGACACAGTACAAATATTTGAATACATATATTTTAATGTTTGACACTTATTTGCACGATATTTATTACAGTACAATGGAATGTTCAATTTAAACTTTTAAGATGCATATCTCTTATTTTGTTTTTTCTAAAATTGACTTTTATCAATAAAAACTTTCTTTGACTTTGACTTTGTGACCTTTCTACAGTTAATTTTCTCAGGAGTGCTGATAGATGTTGTCTTACATCAATATGTCACTTTGACGACTTCAAGGAGGCTCCGCCTTGAAGATCTCAATTCGTCAGATTTTTTAAAGTTCTACTTCTATTGGGGTGTTACGTTAGGAAAAAAGTTGTGAGAAAATTTGTACGACGCGCGCGCACATCGTCACGAATAACCGGCACCTGAAGCATTGAGAGTCTGCCCGTCTACCGTACCCACGATTGAACTTCCGATATTCAGAAATTTCGACGGCTTCCCTCACCTCAATGTGTATTTTTTGTTTCTCGCTTGTCGTATAGAAAACCATTATGTTTAACTTTGTAAAAGGAAGACCCTGACTACTCACGAAACAGGTCACCCCGGCGCGGCGTGGGGTTCAGCGTTCATATACAGATATATCACAAGTAAGTTGCTATAATAATGATTTTGTTTTGTCAAGCTCTTTCGTTTGATACCCAAATTGAGGTAGTAATGAAAAATATAATATAATTCGCCATTTTGTCGTGGTGGCCATTTTGATTTGAAATTTGTATAGTACATAGTACTCTACTAGTCAAGCCCTTTCATTTGATACCCAAATTGAGGTAGGTTTTGAAAATATTTTGTCCGCCATTTTGTGGAGGCGGCCATCTTGAATCGACATTAACCAGACATAGCTAAGAACATCTGCTATGGTATTAACCTTGAAATAAAAGAAACCGCATCGAAATCGGCCCATCTGTTTGAGTTCTACTACGGTGCCACAGCAGATAGACAGACACACAGACAGACATCGACGTCACTTATAACACCCCTTTTTTTGGTCGGGGGTTAAAAACAAGTTTTTATTAAAGCATTTACACAATTTTGTATTGACAGGGTCGAGATTCATAACTTTTGTGAAATCTACAACGTCATCTAGATACGCAATTTTTCAGTTTTTGGTTCATATTTCAAAAACTACTTGACCGATTTCAAAATGATTTATATGGGACCATTCGGAAAGCATACCCATCCGAACACAAAAAGAAATTTTAAAATCGGTTCAGAGGTTCTCGAGAAATCAGGTAACATACATAAAAAAAAAAAAAAAACATAGGGGTCGAATTGATAACCTCCTCCTTTTTTTGGAAGTCGGTTAAAAAGAAGAGCCGTTTATTGTTTTTGTCTACCCTCTTGTGTTAGTGCGATAGTCGGCGAGTGCAGGTACTTAGCTTAGATTTATGAGGAAATAAATATATATCATTTATCAGCAGTGCCCAGCAGTTTAATCCCCGCACAGTACCCGCTATTTTTTCGTGATAAAAAGTAGTGCAATTCTAGACTATTTATCTCTATTCCAAATACGAGTATCAACCCGATTCGTTCATCAACAGTTTTTAAAAATAAAGAGTGACGAGATGAGCAGGATATGTGCCTGATGGTAAGCAATATACCTGCCACATAACAGCACAGTGACACGCAGCTATTGGAACATGAAGAGTCCAAATCATCACCCAGCACTGTACTGCGCTCATCACCCTGAGATCTAAGATGTTATATGTCTAAGCCCTGTAATTTCTCTGGTAACATTGCCCTTCAAACCGGAAAACAATAATGTTTGCACATTATTGCTTCGCGGTAGAATAACTGGCAAAGGTGTGGTACTTCCCCAGGCAGGCTCCTAGCACAGTCCTACCACTACTAAACATCCGACGTGATTCAACAACAAACATTATACATATCAAAACTTTCGTATTTCATAGTAGTACCTATGGCATAGATTTCCTCAAACATACAAACAAAATCAGCGTTTATCTATAACATAATTTTAGATAGAGAGGCTGAAAACTTCATGGAGTGTAGCATGGACGTGTAAAAAAAGTCAGACGTAGTCTCGCTTAAAGAAAAATGTGTCCATAGAATCGGCCAAATTTTATGCAAGTGTGCGCTGTCACATACAGGCTGACACGCACACACCAGTGGTCATTACACGCGCAAACTTGAGTATATGCGTGCGTGTCGCCCTATCAGTAACAACCTGACAATGCACACGTGCAAATGTGGCCGACTCTAGTGACACAGTTTTTGTTTTAGCTAGACTACGTCCGACTCTTTTTATAGGTCCATGCCGTGTAGATAATCGTAACGTCACAGCGAGCGGCACCCGAGTTATCTGCGCGGTAAATATAGACGCATTATCACTATCTCGCAGATACTGGGATCGAGACGAGAGCAAATACGGGCCTGATTTGTTTTCCGCGACAACCGTGGCAATTTGAAATAACTTGGTAATAATCTTTATTTTCCTCCTCGACCCTCCTCTGACTTCATGTTAGCGCGTTTAATCGGAAAGCAAGTCGCAATCTTATTTTTAACCCCCGACCAAAAAAAGGGGTGTTATAAGTTTGACGTCGATGTCTGTCTGTCTGTCTGTCTATCTGTCTGTCTGTCTGTCTGTCTGTCTGTCTGAGTGTGTGTCTGTCTGTGACACCGTAGAGCTCAAACGGATGGGTCGATTTCAATGCGGTTTTTTTTATTTGAAAGTTAATATCCGTGCCGATGTTCTTAGCTATGTTCGGTTAATATCGATTCAAAATGGCCGCCTCTACAAAATGGCGGACAAAATATTTCTTCACAACCTACCTCAATATGGGTATCAAATGAAAGGGCTTGACTAGTATAATGTTGTACAGATAACAAATCCAAGGTAGTCGGGGGTTAATCAAAATTTTTGATTTTGTTCTTGTTAAGGATATTTATTTTATTACGGCAAATGCCAAGTCATCGGCTTGCGCCGGGCAAATCTTTCTCTCAATGTTTGATCCCCTGATTCAGTCCCCATTTACGTCATGTAACCACACTAGCAGCGCCCCGCGGTTTCACTCGTCCAGTTCCCGATCCCGTCATTTTCTTGTGATAGAAAACCTTGTGCCATTCCAGACTATAATCTGATGCCCGAGCGCCACGAGGCTATTTTTTCTAGCTAGGATAGCAAGATTTTTTTTAATTTTTTTTTTTTAAATTATCCACTCCACAGACTCCGGGGTCCGTGATCTTTGTCATTACAATAATCTTTTTTTTTTACACATTTCTTGGATAAGGAAAAGAGGAAAATAGAAGGGATTTGGGTACATTTAAAATCTAATTCTAGTGCTCGTCTGTAGAGCCGATCACTACCAGTTGGGATTCCGCTAGTAATCGACTCGACATCGAGTGTTTGCCTAACCGTTTTTGCCATTTGCCTAAGCTGCCTCCTCCCGGCCCAGAGCCTCCACAACGGCCGCATTTCTGTCCCTGATGGCCATCTGTAGGTTGAAATCGCGGATGGTCTTCGGTGATGCAGCCCACGCTCGCCGCACGAACCGACCGATGGCGTCGTCGGTGTCGTCAGCGTAGTATGTGAAGGTCCCCGTGTGCCGTGAGATTGCAACTACCGCATGGGGCACGCTCTCGTGCAGCTTCATGTTTGCCTTGGTTTTGATTGCTATCCTAGCTTGAAAAACCAGCCTCGTGTCGCTCGGGCATAACCGTGCTCCAAATTTTAACCAGATCCGTTTAGACGGTTCGACGCGATCGAGCAACAAACATTCACATGTAAGGGTAGTATTTAGTAAATATTTTTTTTACTTTAATAGGTTTACACTTGACCGCCATCTCGTGATGATGGTAAGCCATGATGTTTTTTTTTAAATAATGAGTGACGAGACGATCAGGACATGTGTCTGATGGTAAGCAACATGCTTGACACATAACAGCACAGTGACACGCTGCTATTGGAACATGAAGAGTCCAAATTATTACCTAGCACTGCACTGCGCTCGTCACCCAGAGATCTAAGATCTTATATCTCTAAGCCCAGTAATTTCTCTGGAAACATTGCCCTTCAAACCGGAACACAGTAATGTTTGCACATTACTGCTTGGCGGTAGAATAACTGGCAAAGGTGTGTTATTTCCCCAGGCGGACTCTGCCAGCGGTAAGCGACGATGCGGTCTACGTTGGAGCGTGTTTACCTAGAAGAAACCGATTCACTCTCGATTTGAAGACACCAAGATTATAACTATCGGGAAAAACCCACCCAGGCAACATTCCACAGCCTAGACGTTCTTATCAAAACGTAGAGTCAAACCTCTTTGTCCGTGTCTTTGGAATATCCACCATGAAACGGTGCCGCTTCTTCGAGTTACGAGAAGTACGATAGTAACAAGAACAAAATTAAAATTTTTGACTAACCCCCGACTACCTCAGATTTGTTATCTTTGCAACATTCTACTAGTCAAGCCCTTTCATTTGATACCCATATCGAGGTAGTTGTGAAAAAAGAAATGTATTTCGCCATTTTGTAGTAGCGGCCATCTTGGATTTGAAATTTGTCACAGTGATAAGTATTCTACTAGTTAATACCTTTCGTTTGATACCCATATTGAGGTAGTAGTGAAAAAAAATAATGTAATCCGCCATTTTGTGGTGGCGGCCATCTTGGATTTGAAATTTGTTATAGTGTATAGTATTCTACTAGTTAAGCCCTTTCATTTGATACCTATATTGAGGTAGGTTGTGAAGAAATACTTTGTCCGCCATTTTGTGGAGGCGACCATCTTGAATCGATATTAACCAAACATAGCTAAGAACATCCGCACGGATATTAACCTTCAAATAAAAAAAACCGCATCGAAATCGGCTCATCCGTTTAAGCTCTACGGTGCCACAGACAGACACACACACAGACAGACAGACAGACAGACAGACAGACAGACAGACATCGACGTCAAACTTAAAACACCCCTTTTTTGGTCGGGGGTTAAAAAGGGCAAGGTGGTATAAGATCATTCAGATCAGTTGCACACTCTCCGAAGTGTATTCGATAAAAAACCGATAAGCTTGCAATTTTGCGGCGATGTTCAAGACTTTGAAATCTTTTTCGCACTAGAATGTCTTCTCCTATGAGCTTTTTGGCACGCCTCTCAATCGATTCCAGAGCCTAAAGCCGATTAGCCGATCCATCCCAAAGTTGCGAACAGTACTCCATACAAGAGCGATATATAAGAATATGATGCGAACGTTTGGATCTGTTTGTCAATCACTTCGATAAAATTTACATGGTATAATTGGTCAAAGGTCAATCAAAACAAAACAACCGTGAAACCGCGGGGCAGTGCTAGTTAATATTAGTAGGATGGTGGCATTTTCGTGTAATAACTGTATCGTCCTCAAAAGGCCACAGTCCGTTACATCTCATTTATAATCAGTTGATTCATCGGCGGTATTTACCATTTCGGTAGTTAGCGGGCCGGATTACTGCGCTAAATTGAGCGAGTGGGCGGAGCGGGCTTGCCACTTTTATTTGTATTTTGTATTTTATTGCCTTTTGGGTCCGTGATTTTTAAACGACTTCAAGAAAAACTACGTTCTCAATTTGACTGTATGTCGTATACACGATAGCTCCGCCAATCGTGAATTTATTTAAATCATACTCATACGTTCTAACTTGGTCCCATTATTTCATAAATTTTATCAATATCGGTTGAGCGAAATTTAAAAAAAATGGTTATCTGTAAAGTCCAAAACCATTGATGGAAACACCGCAAGCGGACAATGAGCGTAACGGGACACTTTTTTGTGCATGCAGACGGCGTTCGTCGATTCATTAGACGTTGTCACGTCAATATATAATAACTAAAACTTTGCATACATCGATGATATTTGGACTTTGGTTGCACAAAATGTAGAGGTAGTTTAGTCGAGTGTCGAAGTTTAAGCTTGAATTAAAGTCGATATTTTTAATTTTGATAGAAAATTTTAAAAAAAATTTGGTATTTCATTTATTTATAAGGTATATTTTTACTCGTGGTTATACGTAAATTTGAAAATTAGGCAGTCCTATGCCCAGCTGTAGCCGTATACAGACTGACGATGATGTTATTATCTAAAGTAACAGCATTATTTATTCTATGTTCCTGTTATACACGAGTGCGGTTGTAAATGCTAATGTATCTCGCGAGGAAACGCGATTCGTTCATTTCGCCACACCGGCGGCGGCGCCGGCGCATGTAGGGTAGGCGGAGTTGATCGGACGGTTGATTTTGTAACAGCAAAATGATTATTTTTATAAAGTGAAAACTTCTTTAGAGTTTTGGGTATATATTGACCGGGAAAACAATTGAACTCGTAACACTGTTACCGTTACCAACACCTTTGTATTTGAACGTAATAATTGTTAAGTTTTCACTGCTGTCACCAGCCACGAGAGTCTACTTCGTAATTTAAGGGCGTGTGGGCCGTAATTTTGAATTTTTAAAACAACTTTAAGACCTTTAAAATAGTGTATTAAACTCTGAAAAAAATATATGTAATAGTTGAGGATCTAATCTAGTGCAATTCGCAGTCAGTAACACGATTTAATGAATTTTACTTGATAGAAAAAATCCCAAAGTTACCCCTTTTCAAAAAGGTTTTTCAAGTTTATGACTAAACTAATGAATTTTGTTACTAAATTTTTGTACTCAACGAAAGCCACTAAAAAGTTATAGATGCATTCGCAGAGTTTGACTTGATAAAAAGTATCAGTTATTCACTATGTTTTAATATCTACTATATATATAGCGCGCCGTTCGGCAGGCCTGATCAGTCGCGTTTCGGCGCTCACGGACGACGGGCCTGTGCTTGATTTTGCAATTTTGACAACCGATAAATTTTAAATATTACGATCATAGTGCCACAGTATAACAATATCAGTAGATATTACTAGTGAAGCACGCTATGATCTTTAATTTTGATACCGTTTTCATTGAATTGCAAATAGACGCTGATACTAATTAGTACGCTTTTTACTTTATATTGTAGACCAAAAGGGGAGTCTCAAAAACTGACGTCAATAACACATCAGTAAAAAATTCAATGCGGATGCAATGGAAAATAGATAAATATCGGTAAAATATTCGCCCGTTAAATCAGAAGTCGGGATAAGAAAATAATGAGACGGGAGAAATCCCCTGCGTAAATTCCCTAATATAAATGCAAGTTATCATAAATGATAACTTGCATTTATATGCCATTTAGGTAAATTCTTTGGTAGTAAGGTACTTAGTACCAATTTTGAACACCTTTCCATAGATAAACGTATGGTTTTGTTAGATTTTTTTTTTCCAAGTTTTTGACACCACCAAAACTTATGGTTTTTTCTTTTTTTTTAGTATGAAAATGTTAATATTGTTCATAGAAATTTAGACACTCGACCAAATTTGATAAGAAGCCTTTGAGGCAGTAAAATTACTCGTAGAATTTAACTCTGCACTAAATTTCCGATTCGTATTTTTATATAAGGTTTAGAATCATTTCCTGAGCATAAAATCACAAAATAATAACAAATCCAGGTGGAGCTTCAAGCGCCAGCTCGAAAAAACGTTAGTGGCCGATATTCTGAAAAAGTTATAATAGGTATAAAGCCTATTATTGTGTAAAATAAAATTTCCCATCTTTTGTTGCCAGTAAACTTTTGTTTCGAACTTACCGATTACGATTTATTATGTCGAATTTGATGATAACAATGTAAAAATAATAAGATGTGAATTCTGTTCCCAGTAGCATAAACATGTCCCTTTTTACCGGAATGGAAGAAGGGTTATGTTTTTCGCGCGTATTTTTATGTTTGTAAATCTTTTATTTCCATTTATCTTCCAAACGGCTGGATGGATTTTGGTAACTAAGATATTCTAAGACTAGTCTGACTCGCCAAAGTGTCCTTAGATAGTAGGTAATATTTTTTTACGTGTAGATTTTTTTGTAGTCGGGGTTTTTAAATTAAAGTTATCATAGTTATATCATCATGATTGAAGAGTTGAACGAAGAGTTTGGTCTCCACTTTTGTAATAAGAACAACTAAGCTGTGAAACGCATTGCCAGGGTGGGTTTTTGTCGAAGGTTCGAACCTTGGGGTTACTAGGTAGACTGTTCTTGTTTCTATTAGAGAAACAAGTTCCATCGTAGACCACATCATTTTCACCACTATTATCGGCCTCATCGCAATGGTATCATTAAATGGGTTATAAATCGTAAACGGTAAGTTTTACAAAAAAAAGTTTACTAGCAACAAAAGATGCAAAAATTTATTTTCTACAATTATTGTCAAAATATATAGTTTCCAAAATATCGGCTAAAACAGTTTTTTTCAATTGGCGTTTGAAGCTCTACCTGGATCTGTGAGCATTTTGTAATTTTAGGCTCAGTGAGTGATCTTTACCTCATAGAAAAAAAATGGATTAGAAATTTAGTGCAAAGTTGACCAAAAAACCTTCTATTTTTACTGGCCTTTCATTACGTTTCAGCACATTTTTTTTTTAATTTTTGAGAAAAGGTTGAATTTTGTATATCTACGAGTATAGATAAATTTGATATAAATGAGTTTAAATTACATAGTCCAATATTTTAATGTTATTTCTGCACTGTGGCACCGATTCCGCGGTCGGTGACGGTCGCGAGAACAAGATAGCGTTAAATGCCTAATTTGACAGAACTACCTGGCCTTAAACTGTCTTAGCATTGATACTGCTCTCTTTTTTATCGCCTGAAATTATAGAGACAGTAATAGTCAAGCTAAAGCGGGCCGGAGTGCCTTTGTGTTTTATCTGCCGAAATAGGCCAGCATGTGAAAACACTCGGATGACGGTAAGCTACGATTTAGTCAAAGATAGATCATATTTGCCAATGAGGAAACTACGGATAATATTGCTCATATACATATCTATATTAAGATTATATTATTACGATGAATTATAACGCGTCCTGAGCTCCTGAGCTGAAATTGAAAACACGATCTAAGTTTTGACTTTGCTACTGATACTACAGAAAATAGATCATAGTTTCTAGGGTTACCACGTTGCGCGTTGTTTGATTCAATGTTCCTATGCCTACTACTAAAACCTTTTCAATTTCTCACTAGTCTCGCCATCACAATTTATCTGAATGGATATTCCCTGATATCTATATTCCGGGTGTCTTCAAGTTAATAGAATTTGGTTCTTCAAATTAAGTCTAATTGATTTCTATGTAAGGGCGCTTTATCAGTCAAGATGGCGGTCAAGTACAAACCTCTAATTGATAAAAACCCCGTTCACTTTCAATACATTTGAAAAAAAACCATTCATCACTGATTATTTTTCAGATAATAAGTAGTGAATACATAAATAAATAAATATTGGTGGACAATTCACACACAACATTATCTGACCCCTAACTAAGCAAAGCTTGTACTATGGCGGCCAGATAGCTGATATAATACATATATAGTTTTAAATACATACTTATTATACATAGAAACATCCAGACACAGTACAAATATTTGAATTTGATACAGATACATTATTCTGCAACACTTTTTATCTCGGGTTCCAGACTTACCTATATGTAATTACTCGTATGTATGGCATCACAATCACATTATAACAACCAGAGCTAAATGTAGAGAGGTGGACAGGTTATTGAAGATAACGGTGAATTGGACTGCAAATAAAGCACCCAGTATACAGGGGAAAAAGTAAATATAGCCACAATACTGAAATATGAAGCTATGGTGGACGTCTGTTAAGGAAAAGCAATTAACCTTGACATATTGATGTCAAGGTCCCACACACACACAAAACAAGTATGTGTATACGAAATGCATAATCCTCTAATGTAATCAGTTCATATGAGTTTTACAGAGACACTAAATACACAACAGAAATGTATGTGCTCTACGTATGTGTGTATGTTACTTGGTAAGATTAGGCACTGCGTCTTCTGCAGCAGTCAATGTTTAGTGAGATTAGGTTAGTAGGGTCATACACCTTCTGAGACAAGCCTAAATTCGATAGGCAGTGGGGGCATAAGTCCCTTATTACAGTTGTTTACGTGATATCATATCAGATGGCTTGCATCACGAAATACATATACAAAAATCTTTATTACTGTTTGTAGGATTGCAGGTGAGATAAGATGATACGAAACATTTTAAAAGTTGCCCCATACAAACTGGCCTCTGCGAGAGGCATGCAATATGTCTGGCAAGACAATTTGTTGTAGTCTTAATTTATAAATGAAAAAAATTAAAACGATAGCCAGCTGATTAAAGTCTTCTTCTTCCTCATCTTCTATTAATTTCTGGTTTTTATTTATGTCATCTGATTCTTCATCTTCGATTCATTTCTGGAAACGCTCAAGCATTTCGTTCGTTTTTAATGATTCGGTGTTTTTGTTGAAACTTACGACAGTAGATGGCGCTGTATCAATATACAACACGGAGATGTTTCGTTTTTTTCCAAGTTTAGTTTTGTGATGAAACAATATTACAGTATTGACAATTTAAGTATAAAAACATATTCTTCATAAAGTTTCGCATATATTCAGAGTGTAGCCCAGTGAGGTAGCCCTGTCTGTTTATGTTGAATATTAGCCGGCTTCAACCGGTGGAGCGCGGAAGGCGGCCGGCCGTGGCGAAAACCGCGCTTCAAGTGTTTTAATACGCTATAAACGTACTAAAACACGTGAAGCGCGTACGTAATCATGATACTGATATATTACGTTCGAGCAAAACATCGAATTATCACGTCAAAGACGTCGGACCAATATTTAAATACAGCCGCTCTAGATCAATACTCTACCATCTGCCTCAAACGAGTGCTGAAGTACTTTGGACATACAGCCAGGACTTGGAGAAGCTGATAGTTACTGGGAAAGTTGACGGGAAAAGAGCAAGAGGCCGCTGTCTGATGCGTTGGCCAGACCAGATACGCACCACTCTAGACACGTCAGTCTACGACGCCCTGCAGGTCTCCGGTGATAGAGGGGGATGGAGTAGTTTCATCATTGAGAAGTTGTTGAGACGTGGTGGTCACCGCCCTCAGACATGAGGAACAGGAGACGCGTCAGGAGTAGGATTATGTTTAAGGCTTAATATACAGAGTCCATCTAGGTGAAGAGATTTTGTAGAGGTAAGACTCTTGAGTCCTCCTGAAGATACCTTCGCCAGTTATTCTATTGCAATAATGGGCAAAGATTACTGTGGCCCGCTTTGAAGGGAAGTTACACACAAGAATGGAAGTTATACATAAGATTGGTGGATGTCTAACGAATCCATACCTAGAAACGGAACTTTCGGACTTTCGATTAAGTTCAAATCATTACTCGCACCTAGAACTCCAGTGCGTTTGTCACCCAAAGATCTAAGATCAGAAATAATATGGCGAAGAAGAGAAGATACTGCGACGCTAATTTGTAGAAAATGTGTTGAGAACACGAGCAGGACATTTTTGGTGATGGTACTTTGATGAAACAATCATAGTTTTCTTGTCAGTGTGTTGACCAGAGTATAACTAGCTAGCATGAATGCACTAGCATGAAGTACTGATGTTGCATCTGATTATACATGTCCCGTCAGACATAATGGTTATTAGACATTAGAATCAAAGACATTTCGAAAATCAGTCATTATGGGAAAAGATCATTTTAAGATTTGTACATTACGGTTTTAGTACAATATAACATTCAGTCCAAATAGACCGCAACCTTTCGAATCGGGTACTTCTAAGTAACCACACTCCATAGTAGACTACATCGTCGCTGGTCAGGTGTAAATCTATAATAGTAAGTTAATAAAGCCTAGACAGCTCCACTTCGGGTTCCTCTTTCTCTCTGCTTACCTATTTCCAGATAGCTTTGATGAGCCTGTTCAAATTGAAGTTTACAATATTATTCATTATCGCGGCACCATCGAGTGCAGTTCCCGACTGGAGTGTTCAGTGATTGTTTATTTATGTTACTATTTCGGGAATACTTGGCCAAGTGGCTGGTTAATGTTCATGCTGAAATGTTTATTTAAGTAGCTGATGATGTTCCAACTGTCTTGGCTTAATACCTATTAACATAAATGGAGCGTTGTAGCGCCATTGGTAAGGTTTCGGTTTACGAAAAAAGATAGTGGATTTGAATTAGAATATGTCACAATGCCTTTGTTCGATATTTACTTTTCAATACACAGCGAGCTTCCTTCGTTAATTTTACACGTATTCACGTGGCTACAAACTCGTGGGGTTCAACAACACAAAACCTGTGGTGCTTATGATTTTGCAAGTTTCGGTGACAGACGCATTGGCGGTACATTAGAATTTTATTGCAACCCTGGTTAAATACTGGAATATTGATAAAATCTACACTAATCATCAACATCACCCTGTCTCGTTTGTTATTGAGAGATACAGTTCTGCCGTTGGAGAATGCATCCTCTTCATTTCTTTATATCCGGTTCTTATTTATTGAAGAAAATAATCTTCTGCGCGCATGCACAGCTCTTAAACTGGTAAATATTGATTTGCCAGTAATTAGTGGCCAGACGCAGCAACCCGATCACCGCTACAGTTGACAGACACTGCGATTCCCTGTAATAGCGAGTCGTATCGGCAACAAACAGTATCTACGTTTCCCCAGCGCCGAAGCTGAACTCATAGCTAGTACAACAAATAAATTGTAACTCATGTTTGCAGTATTCCAGGCAGATAAACGAGCGTGCCGCAAATTCACAAAAACACCTTTTGTTCCGAATTCGCGTGTCGATCGAACGTTGCGTACTAAAACCTGAAACTAGAACATCTGTGCAAACGATGAACTGGCACACCGGGCTGCAGATCACGATACCTGACCCTGCAAACTGTTATACTACTAATATTATAAATGTCTAAGTTATTGCTCAATCACGTCGGAACTTCTGAACGGATAGTGTCAAAATTTGGAACACTATAATCTGTAATAACAGACTTATTTTTATCTCGGGAAAATGATTTGAATGGAAACTTGTGCACTACTACGCATATACGAGTATGTCTCCTATAATACGCCACTTAGCTCAATCTTCGGTCTTCTACCATTCCCGCTCGTATATTGCCACTCCATAAAGTCTAAGTGATAAGTCCTACGCTACGTTTACCATTATCAGAGTGGTCTGCGTTTTGAGTTTAACTATTACAAAATATATTGCAGTGGTGCAGAATACAGGGATTCCGAAAATAGCTGTGAAAGAATAGACGGTGATGGATGAAAACGGACGGCATGCTAATGGATGTCAAATATTTTGAAATAAAACCTCTGCTGCAGGTTAGCGTACAGTTTTCTAAGCCGGGATATTATTAATAGTAAGGCAGAAGCTTAAACGTTTTATTTTAACTCGATGATTATACAGAAACAAACAAATGTTCCCCTTTAAAATTTAAGGATGTAACACAATGTAAGAATAGATATCGGCTGTAATTACACGAGCCAAAAAACTATAGATTTTTAATAAAATTCGAATCGCTATAAATTTTCATTGTTTGTGACGTAAAAATAACTCAAAGAGACGAAGTGGCGACGTCATTTTTTGGTAAACGGTGTCATTTGTATGCAGAACGAGAGTTCAGCGGCCACAGAGCGCCAATCTGTCTGTTGTGAATTGGCAAGCATTTCGGAGGAATGTAGACGAGAGCCGGGCGGGGAATGTGGCGTTTCTTGGAATACGACATTAGCTGAAACATTATCTTCAAAGCTATAAGACGAGCCGTTTATATTCTAGCTGGATGTGTACCTTTTAAACTAGGTACCTTCGCCCCGGGGTTAATTTAATAGTAAAAGTCAAATCAATCAAATTTAATTCAAATGTCTTCAGTAAGTTTTTCGTGGAAGAGTAACAAACATACATACCTCTTCACAAACTTTCGTATTTATTTTCCTATGCATATCTTTATCTACAAATCTATATAATTCATGTACTATTTTGTTCGCCCTCTAACACACTGTTCGTTCATCCACTCTTATATTCCTAACTCTCTCGATTTTATGGTATTAATTCGTACACATAATGAGGTCTAACTTAGTGCGAGTACGAACAAAAAGTCCTAAACATTGGTCAACTTAATCGATAAACTAATTCAATTTATCAGTAACAGTGGAGTTCATTACTCATTACAAAGTGAGCCTGGGGAAGCACCACACCTTTGCCTGTAATTCTACCATTAAGTAGTCCGCAAATATATATTGTTTTCGGGTTTCAAGGGTAATGTTTCCAGTGATATTATAGGGCAAAGAGATGAATCATTTTATTTCTCCGGGGACGAAGTGTAGTGTAACCATCTGAAGCCAACTGCCGTAGGTCCTAAAAAAGAGAGTGGAAGAAAATAAAGTGCTGTGCCCACTCATCCAGTGGAAACAAGGCAAGATGATGAAGATTACAGAGATAATTATCCATATCAAGTTTCCCGAGCAATCATGGCACGTTCGCGTGCCCATCACTGGCCATGATTGCCCCGTAATGACGATAATGGCGGGTAATGAGAGTGCGGCCGACAACTCGCGACGTCGCGGTCAGCTGAGGTACGGCGATAGTAGAAAGCATTCTGGATGCAGCTTCTGCGATTAATCTTGTAATTTTCTAGTGACCTTTCTTAATGTGGAACATGACAATCTATGAAGACTGCAATATCATTGAACTTCAACAATTGTGTATTATAATTAACAGGTACGAACACTTTCACGATATAATATGGGGGAAGATAGATTCTGATTTTCCTGATCCCAATAATACTACTTATTATCGTAATGTAAGTTGTTGCCCGCCATTTTCATATATGACGGGTATTCCAACAACTTACTAAGCAAAGGCGCAAATTAACCAAAGTATGTATTTATTATGGGAACCCGATAGCTGATATAATACTTTTTAAGTAAATAAATGGAATCATCAAAACACCCAGACACCCCGTGCAGACACCAAACATTGGTATTCATCATACAAATAAAACATATTATATTCGTTAGAGTTGAATTCGATCTCTTGATCTCACGACCTCCGACTCCTGTCAGACTTACTACCAACCAAGCAACAAGGCCTGTCGAAGTCCACTGCTCATACAATACCATTTAGGTAGTCCCAACCGACAGGCGCGGTCCCAGCCTCAAATTTTGGAGGGGGTCACCAGTACGCAGCCTCAGGTTTTGTGGGGGGTCACAAGTAGAAATACAATAAATCAAGCAAAAAATACTTTACTAGTAGCGCCCCAAGATTTTACTCGCGTAGTTCTCGTTCTAGTTGTTTTCCCGCGTTAAAAAATAGTCTATTGTACTGTTAGATATTTTTAATTTTCTGAGATTTTTTGTTTAACGTATACGATTTTGGGAGAGGTCATGTCCCCTGTGACCCCCAGTCGGACCGCGCATACCAACCGATCATTCATTCAGATCCCATTATTTTATTATACATTTTCTTACTGTTAATCCAGACTACTACGTATTTAGTAATTGTGTACCAAATTTCCTGATACCTTTATGATACCTTTAGTAGTTTTTTGAGTTGAAAGAGTAACAAATATCCAAACTTTGGCATTTACAATATTAGTAGAATAAATTCGACGGATGAAACTGCGTGGTACAGCTAGTATGAAAGTAATAAAAGGAAACAAGACACTCCCTTCCGGCTTGCCAGTGCGGATTACCGGCGCTCCACTGGCTTGTCATCTCGATTAATTCACTCCGCAGGTATCGGTGGAGAGGCTGGTCTGACGAGCCACCCACGGATGATGGTGCCTACAGTTTCAATCGGCTCAATGTTGAGTTACTTGAGCAGATTATAGCGGCTTTGATAACCCTTTTGCCCGCGCTGTTGATATTGTCCATTGCTTCTTTGACTTTGACTTATTTCAACCATAACACCCAGCCTTTATCATTGATGGAACTTATCTATACTAATAATATAACGCTGAAGAGTTTGTTTGTTTGAACACTAGGATCTCGGGAAGTACTGGTCTGAATTGAAAGATTCTTTTCCTATTGGATAGTCCATTTATTGAGGAAGGCTATAGAACATAAAGCTACTATCAATAGAAGCGGAGCATGAATCGAGAATGTAACAAAAACGGAAAAAAATATTCCTTTTTCAGAGTTTTCGTACCGTGCTTTGACATGACAGCATGTGTCTAAGATTGCGCATTGAATATAAACCTTTGCTAATCAAATTTGTTTCTAAATCTGAGTTGGTACGACCAATTTCCGACAGGTGGCGTCGCAGGTAGCTTAAGAGGTTTTTTTGTTTTAAAGCGATATTCTCAGGAATGACTGAGAATATCGCCAATTTCAGTAATTCTTTCACCGTTGTATATGTACGGGATCCCGATGAGTGCTATATAATGTACCAAGGGCGAAGCCGGGGCGGACATCTAGTATGCTATATACGAACTCAGATGACTTCTACTGCCTGTCTAACTTCATTAGGTAAATCAAAAGGACGAAGGTAATTAAAAGTTTTATTTTTAACCAGTGACAGGTTTGCATTAGATCGCCTTCTTCTCTGATGCACTTACGATAGGTAGGTAAGCACCTAGAAGAAATAAAGCATCATCTGTATAACGTTCTACTAGTCAAGCCCTTTTCATTTGATACCCATATTAAGGAGTTGTGAAAAAGAAATGTATTTCGCCATTTTGGTAGCAGCCATCTTGGATTTAAATTTGTCATAGTGCAAAGTGCTCTACTAGTCAAGCCCTTTCTTTTGATACCCATATTGAGGTAGTAGTGAAAAAATACTAATTTTGTGGTGGCGGCCATCTTGGATTTGAAATTTGTTATAATGTATAGTATTTTACTAGTCAAGCCCTTTTATTTGATACTCATATTGAGGTAGGTTGTGATGAAATATTTTGTCCGCCATTTTGTGGAGGATGAATCGATATTAACCAAATTATTAGAACATCCGCACGGATATTAACCTTCAAATAAAAAAATCGCATCGAAATCGGCCCATCTGTTTGACCTTTACAGTGCCACAGACAGACACACAGACAGACATCGACGTCAAACTTATAACACCCCACGATTTTCCCACTACCATTAGTGACGCTGGTGTCGCGGTCTCCAATAGAAAGCGGCAGTGTCTCCGCCATCCATCACGGGGTGACAGGTTATTTGGAACCATTGTGTGATGGAAAGTAGTAGTAGTCACGTGACTATAATTACGATGGGCGAAGACCTAGCCGGATGTTAAGCAAGGACGTTAATAAAAATCTATTGAGTGTAAGAAACTCATGGGTTTTATGGTACAGTGACGAAAGGAGCCTTGTGCCTTATGCGCTAGACAAAAATTCGTTTGTCATTTGAGGTATACACATTATAATTGCTCTGTTAAAATATGAAAACACCTGATAACTGATTCAAACTGTTCGCAAAAAAATGAACTATTATTTGAAGAGAGATGATTTTTATTACTTTTACGGGTTTTCAATTGACCGCCCTCTCGCCTGATGTTAAGGAACGATGCGGCCTACGATGAAGCTTACCTAGAAGAAACCGATTCACACTAATATTTGAAGACACAAAGATTAAAACTCTCGGTACAACCCCACTCAGTGAACGCATTCCACAGCCCAGACGTTCTTTAATACGTAAAATATACAGGCAAAGCGTGAACTCGTAACATGATTCGCGCGAGTTGTATTTTTGAAAAATGTTATTGATAGTTTTTGTGGAACAATAATAAAAAAAAATACCCGAAAAGTCCTTGAAAGTATTCCAAGCCCAACATCATAAATATCCATTTATGGCGAAGACGGTTACGTATTAACACAACTTTTTGGCACCGAAATCTGGGAATCTACTAACTCGATCGCTTACGTCATTGTTGTTGCTAACTCCTTCATTTCGACACGTAATTAGAGAGAGAAAAACATTGTCATTACAAGCAGTATCGAAGACAACAGATCTTATACTAAAGAGATCTATGGCAATTGGCTTATGTCAACAGATGTACAATTTTGGCATGATCGCTGGCTTTTTATTTTAATTGTGTGTAAAAAAACATTGTGGAGAAAACGGCACGTCACTCGGATGACATCTTCTGAAGACAATGTCATCAGCCAATCCGAACTTGGCCCGCGTTTAGACTATGGCCTCATCTCTGTCGTTGCGAGAGAAAACCCCGAGTCCAGTGGGAACATTGAGCGGGCTGTTTATTGTATGTAGCACAACCGTAAGCAGCCCACAAAATTTTCCCTCTGGTAATCGTGGACATCTGTCGTAAGGACAGAGTCAAGGTTATAATCCACCACGCCGGCCCAGTGCGGGTTGGTAGATGTGATGACATATGACTACGAAAGATGTTTTCCTTCACAATTTTTAAGTTAATGGCATTACGCACATGACTTCGAAAATACAGTATTGCGCGTAGGATTAGAACCCCGGAGCGCCAATTGCCGTTCTCCGACTAGACCAGCCGTAACTTATGGTATGCATTCAAAAAGAGTTCTAAATTCCAGCTATATCGTAGCTCGTGTCAGCGTTTTTAGAATCGAGCAGTCGACGCGTAAAGTTGTAAATCCAAGTGCAAGTAATTAAGTAAGTAGAGCATAGCCGGCTACAACACGCAGTTACTGAGCGAGCGCTCGCCCGCTGTAACTGATAATTGAGATACTAATTCACAGCATACGTTGGGCTAGATGATACTACGGACTAAACAGATAAATAAATGTGTCTGGGTGTTTCTATGTATAGTAAGTATGTATTTACAACTATATAAGTATTATACCAGCTATCTGGCCGCCATATTACAAGCTTTGCTTAGTTTGGGGTCAGATGGTGCTGTGTGTGAATTGTCCACCGATATTTATTTATTTAGCCCCAATCTAAGGAAAGCTGTACTAAATCGGTGAGTTTTTTTTACTTTTATAGGTATACAGTTGACCGCCATCTCGCATCATCGCCTGATGTTAAGCGATGTTGCGGTCTACGATGAAGTGTGTTTACCTAGAAAAAAACGATTCACTCTCTATTTGAAGACACAAAGATTGTAACCATCGGGGAAACCCCACTCAGGCAACATATTCCATAGCCTAGACTAGACGTTCTTATAACAAAAGTAGAGTCAAATCTCTTCGTTCGTGTCTTTGGAACATCAACCATGAATCGATGTCGTTTTTTCGAGCTACGAGCATTCCGATAGAAAAAAGGGCAAGGTGGTATTAGATCGTGCAAATCAGTCGCACACTCTCCGAAGTGTATCCAATAAAAAACCGATAGGCTAGCAATTTTCCGGTGATGTTCAAGACTGAAGTCTTTTTCGCACTAGAGTGTCGTTGCCTATGAGCCTTTTGGCACGTCTCTCGATCGATTCCAGAGAGCTGATATAATACTTGTACATTGTAAATACATACTGATTATAATAAGATAGATATGTAGATATATTTAGACACATCCAGACACAGAACAAATTATTGTATTTGTAACAATTTATTGTATTTCCATTCATCTCGCAATTACTTGCTCTTAAAATAGGAATCGAACCCACGACCCACGGCTTTTAAGCAGACTTATTACCAATTATGCCTATACTTATGAGTGACCTGGTCACTCATAAGTATAGTTTTGCGTAAGTAGCCCATTTTATCTTCCCAAAGCATCAGTTTGAGAACTAAAATATTCGGAAAATAACAGTATCGAGGCTACTTAGGTGTCACAAGGTGAGATTCAAGGCTATATATAATCCACTACACTGGCCAAGTGCGGGTTGGTAGACAAATAACATAACATACATATGTCCTCGAAATATGACTTTCTTGGATTAGCTGGTTTCCTCGTGTTGTTTTCCTTAACCATTAAACCAAGCGTCGCTGGCATCTATCTGCACTTGGAAAATTAGTCAGAGTTGCAGACGGGATTCAACCCTACGACCTGGCCATTTTGAAATCAGATGCACTCGCCACTACGGCTTCATCGTAAACGGTTTGAAACTGTAGCAATTAATACTCGTAAATGTCATAACAACAGAGTCTGTAGTAAGCCGATTTTATTTCATTTAAATTGCGTCTGAGTGCAGTTTATGTTCATGATCTGAGTGCAGGTGGGAGGCAGGGGGACTAATGAAGAGTCTTCCCACGGGGTGGAAGCTGCCGAGAATAATTCCACGTACATTTATATTCATCCAAGACTAGCAGCACCCCACGGATTAATCCGCGTACAACGTCTGAACAGCTCGGTTGAAATTTGAAACACAGATCATAGTATGGAATAGCACATAAGACAGGCAGAAACACTTTATTATGCACACCAGTAAAGTAAAAAAATGTACAAAATATAAAATACTTATAACTAGAGCATAAGATAATTTTCATCGCGGAAAATAACAAGAACGAGAACCACGGAGGTAAAACCGTTAGGGGGTGTTAGTATATAATGTTATTAAGTTTTTGATTGAGTTTTCATTGCAAATTTTCGGCGGAATCAACAACAGCTTGCATTATTCGCTCGAGGCAATCAACGAGAATAATATACCTCTAGAACTGTGGTTAGAGTTAGAACTCAATAATAATATCGATAATATGTACACGCAAAGATACATAAGGCATAACACAACAGAGATCTAGTTTTACTACGGTACTCTCAATGGCGAAACGGTAGCAGCCGCGGTAACCTCTACCACCCTCGAGCTTCTGTGTTTTGATTGTATTGTCCAAAGAGATTACATATACTACGTATAGAGTTGGCACAAACGCTTTACACCGAAAGCACGGGTAGCAGCTTTCTTGCCTTGTCGCTCTTGTGGAAGTGTCATACTTTTGTCGCGGCACATCATCCTGTTGCCATAGAAAGTATGCACGTCATGTGCTTACGATTGACACAAAGGAACCGTGCGGAAAATTTAACTCTATACGCAGTATATGTAAACTCTTTGGTATTGTCAAATGTATTGCATGCCTCTCGTAGATGACAGCTGTAGACATGTAAGACCAACAAATGTACCATAATAATAGCAACAAAATGATTGGGTAAATAAGTGTGGATCAACATTAAAAAATATTCTGTTACGTGTTATCTTACCTACAGACAGCAATAAAGATTTTGGTACTTGTATTTGTAAAAACAATCATCATTATAATCAGCCCACATTCGTCCATTACTGGACGTAGCCCTCTCCAATAATACGGCACTCAACCTGATCCTCGGCTTTAGGTTTCCAACCGCCATCTGCCTGTCGTAAATTGTCACTCCACCTAGTTTCAGGGCGTCCTACACTATGTTCTACCCCTACCCACTCCAGAACCCGTCTAGCGGTCTAGCCATCTACCCCAACGGTTATCAGGTCCGCGACAGATGTGACCGGTCCACTGCCACTTCAGTTTTTTCACTATTCGCCTAGCGCTAGTCAACGACTAGAACAATATAGAACCGCGGTTAGAACTTAATAATAAGTCCGATAATATCTAAAGAGACATAAAGCATAACATAACATAGATCCAGTTTTACTACGGTACTCTCAATGGCCAAACGGTAGCAGCGACGGTAATCCCAGCTACCCACAAACTGCTACACAAACTGTGCCTTGACCGACAAATCCGCTTTTTGCCGAAACTAAACCAACTACGAATTATTCTGCGCCGGATGTAAACAACTCTCTATTTCTATAGCGAGATTAGAATCGACTATTGTTTTATTTTTATTTTCATTTGACTCGGATTAAAGTTCGTGATGTAATTTGACTTCGAATCACCGAGGTTCTTTGTACTGTGACTGATTTGTGGGTGATTTAGTTCCTGATCGATATGGGGTTAATGGGAAAAACCTGGTGCTACGTATAAGGTAAATACCTGTAATTTAACTTGATATTGAAAATATTTCAAAAAGCTTTTTGTCACGATAATAGTTTGCACTTAACCGCCATACGGTCTACGATTGACCGAACTTACGTAAAAGTAACCGATCTATTTTCAACACGAAGACACCATGACTGTATACATCGGGAAAAAACAACTCAGGCAATGCCTTCCATAACTTAGGCATTCTTATTAAGAAATTGGGGAATCTTCTTGTAAGAGTCTCTGGAACGTCAACCATGATACAGTATCGTTATTTTGAACTACGAACAGCCCGATAGAGAAAATGGCAAGGTAATTAGATCATGCAGATAAGCAGCTCACTCTCTGAAATGTGAGTAAGTATCCGATAAAAAGACTTATAAGCTTGCATCTTTGCGGAAATGTTCAAGAATTTGTAGTCTTAATTAAACGAGGCTCTCTCATTGCCTATAAGTTTTGGCCAAGACTCACCGGTCAAATTCAGACCAGACCCAGAATTTAGTAGATATTCAGCTGACCCATTCCAAAGGGGCGAACATTACTCCATAAAAGCTGCTTGGATTTACCTGAAACAAAAAAGGAACAATCCATTAACAAACGAAAAGCTCGTGTTTATTATTCCAAATTCTAGTGTGTTTTTGAAACGCGAGTAACTAAGAAATAATGGACGCTAGCCAAAAAAGCTTTGCACAAAATTAGAATCGCACAATGGTCAATCGAGCGTTCCACGCTAGGCAATTAGACTTCAGTGAGAGACGGAAATCTAGCGAAGGACGAATGTCACGGATATCAGTATAAACGTATAATGCGACTGGAATGACCAAAGATTGCGCTGTAGTTGTTTTGGCAGAAAAGCCGTCACAATCACAACTACACGTAGTGCATGCAACATACGCGTGGTTGAATCATCGACTGCTCAGGCTCAGGACAAGGACGCAAAGGAATGGAGCCTCGAAATTAACGGATACATTTTTTTTTTAACTAGTTTATCCATTCTAATGGACGACCCATTTGTAACCATAAACAAAGTTATCATAAGAAAGTCTTCGGACTCAAGAGACGCTGCTAGTCATCACCCAAAAAGACTAGAACATCGCAGACCCAACGAGCGACCATCAAGAAGCACTTAGATCCGGAAGATTAGGCGAATTTAAAAGTCATAATCGAACGAGAGACCACAAAAAGTTAAGAGCCAATTAAACTAAATGACATAACCATTATTAAAATAGACAAAATAAATATTTTCTCACATGCAATCATTTATAGATTAGGCACAGTCGCACGGGCATTACCAGCACGCTAGATGAAATGGCCACTTTGTTTTGCTTTCTAATGCGGTTGTCATGACATGCGACAGTTTCCGTGAGGTCGCAGAGTGACAGGAGGTAGTGATTACTGTGGTCACTCGCTGTGAGGTGTCCACTGTGAATTTCCGGGATGAAATGAAATTATGGACAGCGTCAGTTGAAGTAATGTAAGACGTTAATGTACCTGACAAAAATTAGGATGGGATGATATAAAATAAATAAAACCCATTCCACAATACTTATTTCCGATTGCAATAAAAAAGAAAGTAAAGTCAAAGTCAAAGTCAAAGTACTTTATTCATAAATGTACAATTTACACGTCAATTAATAAAAAATAAAAACAAAAGAAAGAGCATACAAATTGTATACATTTTCAAAGTTTGAAACTACTACTTTACTGTATTACAATAATTATTGTACAGAAAACTGTCAAGCATTATACGAGTATAATGTCTTTATAGCAATTGTACTAACCTATGTCAAATTTATTTATTTACATTTTTATGGGAACTTTGCCATCACTCTCTAAAAATTCGCTGTAACTATAAAAAGTTTGATCAATAAGCCAGCACTTTAATCTGTTTTGAAGCTGCCGAAACTTGGGGCCGATAAAACTATTTTGGGAAGAGCGTTATAAACTTCCGGTCCCATTATGTGAGTTAACTTCTGTGACCTCGTGAGAGAGTGTGGTATAACATCCAGCTTGTCGGCGTTGCGTATGTTGCGAGAATGTCTCTCTCTTCGCGTGTTGTACGATTCTAGATTATTTTTTACATACACAGCCACTTGATAGATCAAGATAGCAGGTAAAGTAAGTATACCAAGCTCCTTGAAATATGGTCTGACGGATGTACATTGCGATACGCCAACAATGGCACGTACGGCACGTTTTTGGGCGCGGAACGCACGCTTCCAGTCGGCAGCGCGCGCGTATAGCTCGGCGCCGTATTGTAACCGTGAATGCACTGTAGCGAAGTAACATGCACGTGACACTTCCGTAGACACCACTCGGGAAACTCGTCTTAGCGCAAAGCACGCACTGCTAACTTTAGCACACAGCTATATTTAATCAATCAAAATGCGAATGTAAAAGGGAAGAATAGCTGTTCTTTTCTCAAGGCACCTACTGTCTTAAGTGGTCAATCGAACTTTGAGCTAGCGCAAAAAGCGAAGAGTCATAACAAATTGTCACAGAAACTTACATTGAAGGTTTTATCATCACTTTTATTCGTATTTCGAACTATGGAAGAATGTCTAAATGTTTGATTAGACTTCATGTAGGGAGTGTTTTAGGGTTATCTTAATTGACTCTACGACAAAGTAAACGTTAGCCTTATAAAAGCATGCTCGTATGCGTCTGCGCATAAATCGCGACCAGCAAGGAGCGTCGCTTTCTCCACGTGACATCGGGCTGTGAGGCACCAAGACATGGTTATCTGTAATTAAGGATCCGCAGAAAGCAGTTAAAGGGAGTAATATTATTTAAAATTTAATTTAAATATCATAATTGCAAATGGCATTGAATACACGAATATGCCAAGGACGACGATATTTACATATATTTTCTTCCTCGGTGTATTCATAAACGGCAAACCCTACTAAGAGCAATTTATATGGCAGTTGTCCTCGGTTTCAGCGTTTCGTCGGACTGGGGATATAGTCGAGGTGGTCTTTACCTGAGCCCCAGCCAAAGGCCTGGTTTGCGGGCTACGCGGCAACCGAAGGATAGGGGCTCCGGGCTTGTGACCGCCATGGAGCCACCCGAGCCTTTTCGGCCCAGTCCGACCCTGCTCAGGTCATCCATTTAACTAAAAAATAATAATTACCGTGCGAAATGTGTAGGTATAAGATATAACATATTACTAAAATGTGGTGTTTGCCAAGGAAAACATGCTCAACACTTTCACATCCGTTTCTAATGCTTTTTTAATGTGACTATTATTTCGCTGGATTTCTTCCTTTTATTATATATACAACATAGGCCTACGTTTGACCACGATTATTCTGTTGTTCCAAAACAAAACTACTAAGCTGTGGCTAGTTAAGAGATGTTTCGACTCGAGAACCACGAGGTCATAGGTTCAAACTTCGCTTGCACCTCTTGAGTTTTTTCTAAATTCTATGTACCAGTATAATTATTATCACCACTGCCTTTGACGGTGAAGAAACACATCGTGAGTAAGCCGGAGTTTTCCAAGAAAGATATATTACGAAGTCATATGTCTTCTGCCAATCAGCACTGGGCTAGCGTGGTAGATTATGTCTGGACTCTCTCCTTACAAGGCCCAGAGTCCCAGCAGTAGGAACCTGGGCCAGCGTGGTAGATTATGTCTGGACTCTATCCTCGCGAGTATTGAACCCAGAGTCCCAGCAATATGAACATTAAGTAGGCTGATTATGAAGACACGCAACCATATTGTATTGATTGTTGGTAGAATAGTCACTTGTATAACAAATTGAAGTTTAAACTTTTCAGTCGTTCCTAGCGAGTCCTTCTACCGTCTAACTAAATCGGCTTTGGCTTTGCTATTGCTGTCTTTATAATTTCAAGGGGAATGAAAAGAGAGAAATATCAAACCTAAGACATTTCAGTTAAACCATAGGTTCCCAAAGTGGTCCAGGTGGACCCCCAGGGGTCCATAGGAGACCACATAGGGGTCCACGTTGACTTGTAAAGAAAACAGGGGTTCACAAATTGTAAAGTGAGGGTACACAAAAAAAATCTGTCAGTGGAAGAAAATTCATCAAGTACATCCATCTCACTAAAAGTATGACTATACTAGGTATGATTTATTTACATTTCAGAGTTAATTTGATTGTAATAATAAATGTTTATAGTTCTGTTTAACCTCAACTAACCACAAGTATTATTAAAAAAATAGGACACAAGAAAATGTATTACTTTTCTTTTCTTCTTAACACCCCCAAATTAGTGTGATATTTTTGAAGTTTTGTGAATACAGTAGAAATGTAGCAGCAGGGGGTCCACCGAATATAGTAAAATTTTGAAAGTGGTCCACGAGAAAAAAAGTTTGGGAACCTCTAAGTTAAACGGTAGACCCGCCGGTGCGTTGATTCTATTGTATGCAGAGTGTCTCCCTACTTAGTTTTTGGTTGTATGCATTTTTCAAACATTTATCATCGACATACAATTCCAAGGCTATGAGCAATTTTATAAAATTTCTGCATTTATGCAAATCTACAATTGAAGTTAAATTGAATACAATCACACAAATTGAAGCAATCATTTTCCAATCATGGGAGACTCGAATTTCCTACGGTAACTACAAATTCTTTTCAATTCTTTACCCTATAATTCAACGTTTTTATAGGTACCTATGACTAGCAACTACTGCGGGTCACACGCGTAGTTACATTTATTTCGCGGGATAAAAGTAGCCTTTGTGTTCATCCAGATTATAGGCTATCTGTGTTCCAAATTTCAACCAGACACGTTGTGACGTGATTGAGCTACTAACATCTAAATATTCTAATATACTACCAAAATATCTAAATTATTTTAACCGACCTCAAAAAAGAAGGAGGTTCTCAATTCGGCTGTATGTTTTTTTGTATGTGTGTTACGCGATAACTCCGCAAATTGTGGTTTTAATGCTTTTTTAGGTCTCTCCTGGTGGTTCATTTGACCCATACATTTTGTTCACGGGCCCGCAGTCTATATGTTTTATTATGTGGACGACGCGACGGCGACGTAGGGATTGTCTGAATTTAATTTCAAATTGAAGTCAGTTTTCATTTAAGGAGAAAATTATAGATTATTATTTATTTCTTCTTTCAAATGACTCACCGTCTGTGCCGCATACGGCAGTAGCGATGTGAAACCAATAAAAGGACGCGTCGCATCGCCCACACAAGCTGCAGGTCGCCGGTAATGGAGTATCAATGTCGGAGATGAGTCATGGGGAAAGTCACGCGGCCGTTGCCAGGACATGCATACATACTCTACCGCGTTTCACCGCGCATCACCTGACGCAATGCGGCCTAGGACGCAGCACAAACAACCCACTAAACATTCCCACTGCTGGGACTCGGGGCTTTCAACGCTAGCCCAGTGCGAGATGGTGGATGACACATGACTTAGAAAGATTCTAGGCACATGTCGGTTTCCTCGCGATGTTTTCCTTCACCGTTTTAAGTTAGCGACATTACGCACATAACATCGAAAAGACAGTGCAGGTGGCAGGCGCCTTTCTCCCGATTAGACTAGCCGTAACTTAGGACGTAGTAAGCACGTCTACCTTTTCGTAGTGAACATTTTTTTAGGCGTTGGGCATTTTTGACTTCGGAAACAATAGAACTCGCGGCTCTGTCGCCCTTACCGACACTAATAGTTCACAAATTACCCTAAGTGTAAATTGTCAACAACATAATCGCGAAGTGACACTGATAGGTTGCAAAATGTTGCGATCTACGATGGAACCTACTTACCTAGAAGAAACCGATTCACTCTCTACTTGAAGACACCAAGAGTGTAACCATCGAGAAAAACCACACAGTCAACGCATTCCACAGCAAAGACGTTTTTATTACGAAACTGAAGTCCTCATCGTGAGTCTTTGGAATGTAAAGCATGGTGCCGCTCTTTCGAGCTACGAGTAGTCCAATAGAAAAAAGGGCAAGATGGTATTAGATCGTACAGATCAGCTGTACAGTCTCCAAAATGCATCCGATAAAATGATAAAATACCAATGCGCTAGCAACTTTAGTCGAAAAGAGTTCTTAATGTGATACTCATGTCGCAACGAAATACCGAATCAAGCCATCCATCAGTTTCTCGGAAGCGTTGCATCAGACCATGACTGGCCGATGGGGTACGAAACAATACCATGGTCGGTGTTATGCAACCCGAGCTAGCGGTGCATTGTTGTGGAAGCCCGCCCGCCTAGGCCGTTGACCTATGTTTCAATTATTTCGATAATTGCTTTTAGCTAACGAGAGGAATTGATTCTTTTGATCATTGTCTTTTTAACCCTCGACGCATAAAAGACGAATGTTATAAGTCTAACGAGAGTGTGTGGCATGGTAACTCTCAAACGGATGAACCGATTTGATGTTTTTGATTGAAATGTTAATTATTTGGAAGAATTCTAAAGGCACCACCACAAAATTATGAATATTTTTTTCAAAGCTTCCTCAATATAGGTAAAGAGCTTCACTATCAGAATTTATGTATAGAAATATTATGACAAAAGTCAAGTCCAAAATAGCCGTCACCGTAAAATGTAGGAGGTTTGTAGTTTTATTTATTTAATCAGTAATTTTTTATAAACTTAACTAAACTACTTGACACGTGCAGCCCACTTCATGTTTCCAGTCCTGGAGCACGGAGTTTTCTCACACAAGAAGAGAGTTAAGGCTATAATCCACCACGCTGACGCAGGCTGGCGGATAACGTGTGTCCTCGCAAAATACCGTTCTTGTAACATGGCCGTTTTCTCACGATGCTTTCTTTCTTCGTGGTGAGTTTAAAGATATAGAAAAAGCAGCTGACTTTACGTCGGCTAGCTGAGACTCGGGACATTCTTTCAGAAGTAGCGAATCAAAGCAATCCACCACGCAGCATAAGTGGCGGGATAACACATTCTTGGAAATTTCGTTTTCCTCACAATGTTTTCCTTGAACGCTAAAGCCAGTGACGACAACAAACTTGCACTTGGGAAAACGCTCAAAGTTGCAGATGAGATTCGAACCTACGATCTATAGATTGTCAATTTGCACGTTATGCTTCGTCTTTGTACGTCCCCTGCCGCCAACAAAAAAACATTCGCCTGGAAAAAATATCTATCAGCGATATGGCCGAACGTTTTGGCAGTCATTGTAAGTTTCTTATTTTTTGTAACCGTTGTAATTTTTATACCGTGCATAGTAAAGTTTTTTGTCTGAGTGTCTGAGAGCATAGAATAGATAATATAGACTGAGAGTCAAAGCTGGCCTAAAAGCTAGCACAGCTTCTAGGCCAGCTCTGCATACTAATTGTTAAATGTGTATCATTTCAGCCATCGCACTCTGATTGGAGTATTGTCTAATTCAATACTGACTTTCGAATTGAGTAAAATTGTTGAGTAAGTGTAAATCAAATTGGTTTCGATCACTCAGGTATCGGTAGGACTCTTTGATTCCACTTTGCTAATCCTACTATCCTATTATAATATAATTGTTAAATGTGTATCATTTCAGCCATCGCACTCTGATTGGAGTATTGTCTAATTCAATACTGACTTTCGAATTGAGTAAAATTGTTGAGTAAGTGTAAATCAAATTGGTTTCGATCACTCAGGTATCGGTAGGACTCTTTGATTCCACTTTGCTAATCCTACTATCCTATTATCTATACTTATAATAAAACTGTAACGGGTCGAATTCTGTACATTGAAGATATTTTGAAAAAATTTTTTTTGGAGAACTCCATAGTCGATACTGATGGCGAAACTGCATTTTTTTTCTTTCATGTCTGTCTGTCTGTCTGTCTGTCTTTCTGTATAGGGATCTCGCATCACGCCGAAACTACAGATTCAATTCAGCTGAAACTTGGCATGACTTTAGTTTATTCTAAGGAAAATGCTGTAGGCTACTTTTGATCCCTAAATTCTGAACGGTTTTCTTGCGGGAGGGGGTGAAAGTCAGAATGTGTATTTGGTTGTAACTCATGTTTGCGTTGTTTAATTTCAATAATTCTTTTTTGTTAGAAAGAGCACATTTGTTATATTTCCCGTCAAAATTTGAACATTATCGGTCTGGTGGTTTGGAAATTACACAAACATTGAATAATAACGACACGAGCGGAGCGTTCGGTCCATACTAACTTCTAAGTATTCTGTGTATCACAGACGATCCACAGAATATCTAGGTTTAGATTCTAGAACGTGCCCACGTGATCGCGTCGCGTCGCGGCGTCTTGAATGAAAAGGAATTGTCAAAATATATTTTTGTGTGGAAAACAAACATCTTTCGGTTATAACCGACTTCAAACAAGGAGGATGTTCTCAATCGAGTTGTATGTTTTTTTATTTGGTTTTATTTTACGCGCTAACTCCGCTAATCGTGAGTTCATTTTGATAATTGCTTTTTTGTTTGGTTGAAAATACTTCAGAGGTGATTTCATGTATCGGTCGGTAAATTACCGGTCATTGAATTTTTGTTCTTTAGGAGAAAACATATTAGCATAATAAGTAGCAGCATAAAAACCCATTAAATGTTCCCACTGCTGGGCGTCGGGGCCTTCTGTCGCAAGGAGAGAGTCAAGTCTATAGTCCACCACGCTGGCCCAGTGTCGGTTGGTGGATGACATATGATTTAGAACTTAGATTCTAGGTACATTTCGGTTTCCTCACGATGTTTTCCTTCACCGTTTTAATTACCGGCATTACGAACATGACTCTGAAAAGATAGTGGTGCGCGTGGTTTTGAAGCCTGGGTCTCCGGATCGACAGTCGCCGTTCTCCCGACTAGGTCAGCTGTAACTTACTAGACCAGCCGTAACTTATTAGAAAACGTATTATTTCAATCCAAGTACTGTTTAAAATTTAAAGGTAGTGTTTAACAAGCTTCGGTGTCCGAAGCAGACCGTTGTTAGGATTCCGTACCCAAAGGATAAAAACGGGACCCTATTACTGAGACTTCGCTGTCCGTCCGTCCGTCCGTCTGTCACCAGCCTGTATCTCAAGAACGGTGATAGCTAAACAGTTGAAATTTTCACAGATGATGTATTTCTATTGCCGGTTTAACAAAGAATACTAAAAAATAAAATAAATATTTATTTAAGAGGGGTATGTACTGTTGCTCGATACTAATAACGTACCTGTCACAGACGCTTTAACTATTCACATAATATTTAGTTTTATGTTTTCTTGAAATGTAAAATAAATTATGAAGTGGGCTCCCATACAACTGAAGCCGTTTATTTGCTAATGGTTCGGAACACTTCGCCCGCGAGTCCCACTTGCACTTGACCGGTTTTATTTTTTCTAATATTTTGTAAAATCCTATCCTACCAATATTATATAAATATGCCAATGTTTAAATTTTTGCTGCTCAATTACGTTGGAACGGCTGAATATATTGAGTTAAAATTTTAAACACATTATATCTTGGCTTAGCTTAAGTAGCAATGTTTAGCCTATGTGTTCTTCCAAACTATAATCTAATTGGATTTCAAATTTCAACCCGATCACTAAATACGTTCCGCCATGATTAAGTAACAAACGTCCAAACATTGACATTCATACAATCAGGACAACGTGGGAACGGCTGAACACATTTGGAAGGAATTCGAAAAACACGAACTTAGTTTGTACTCAAAAATAGCAAATCGGTTACTTATCGGTTACTGTGACGTCAGAAATACTAAGCAAATATGGTAGAAAAATGAAACAGAGATAACTTATAGTCTGAAATACCACATATACTACCTCTCAACCCGAATAGAAGCATTGACCCTAAGAAGGTATGTAATCTGTGGGCCTAAGGAAACAAATATTAACGTCAAAACGACACAACGAATTGGTTTGACATACGAAACGCAGATAGTTTAGAGACTAAAATTTCAATTGGGGAATAATATGTATATATTTTCATTTAACTCCATAAATATATGCACCCCTGTTTGGCGTAGATAATTTTTGGGTCCACAATCAAAATAACAAGCAACGTTATATTCTCATTAGATGGCGCTAATGTCAGTTTAAATCTCAAGCACTAAACCCCATTTAAATCAATGTTTTGCTATTGTGGTATGTATTTTTTCTTTCATCACTAGGTGGCGTTACTGGTATACCAAATTGTACTAATGAGTTTTTTGCTGCTAAAAGGATTTTGATGCTGAATTTAGATTCTTTCGTTCTTTGATTCTTTTTGTGTGTTACAATTAAATTCTTACATTAACATTTCACTAAGACTTGACTTAGATATACGGGTTCAACTTGCTTGAGTAACATTAAAACTCAAAATTTTAATCATTTTGATTCCACACAGGCTTCTGAGGTAAAGATGATTAAATTAAATAACTTTTTTGTGTGCAAAAACAAATTCACCCTGTTTTTCAATGGCTACTTCTACAAATATTTTGACGTACTTTCAACTAATGCATAAGTCCGTAACATCTGCTTACGCGAACGAAGTAGCGGGTTCAGCTAGTAATATCATAAATGTGCAAGTCTGAATGTTTGTTGCTCAATCACGTCGGAACGTTTTAATGGATTGAGGTTAAATCTGTAACATACTTAGATTATAGTCTGGAAGAACACATAGGCTTACACTTAACACTTTTTATCTCAGGAGAATAACGGTCATAGGCACTGCGTGGGTAAAATCGTGAGGCGCTGCCAGTATTAGGTACCTACCTGTATAAAATCAAACAAAACTTCAGACGAATGTGTTGACAAGAACAAAATTAAAAATGTTGACTAACCCCCGACTACCTTAGCTTTGTTATCTGTACAACATTCTACTAGACAAGCCCTTTCATTTGATACCCGTATTAAAGGAATTGTGAAAAAAGAAATGTAATTCGCCATTTTGTGGTAGCGGCCATCTTGGATTTGAAATTTGTCATAGTGTAAAGTATTCTACTAATCAAGCCCTTTCGTTTGATACCCATATTGAGGTAGTAGTGAAAAGTATTATATAATTCGCCATTTTGTGGTGGCGGCCATCTTGGATTTGAAATTTATTATAGCGTATAGTACTCTACTAGTCAAGCCCTTTCATTTGATACCCATATTGAGGTAGGTTGTGAAGAAATATTTTGTCCGCCATTTTGTGGAGGCGGCCATTTTGAATCGATATTAACCAAACATCGCTAAGAACACCCGCACGGATATTAACTTTCAAATAAAAAAACCGCATTGAAATCGGCCCATCCGTTTGAGCTCTACGGTGCCACAGACAGACACACACACAGACAGACAGACAGACAGACAGACAGACAGATAGACAGACAGACAGACAGACATCGACGTCAAACTTATAACACCCCTTTTTTTGGTCGGGGGTTAATAAAAAAGTTTATTACAATAGATTTGGTTTGCAATTCCGATTCTTAATATAGTGGCCGAAATAAATTTGATATTGACCGGTGGAGGAGTTCAAGGTGAGTCCGCTAACGAGCACGCAAACACTTATGTCAGCGAATGGACACGCTCTATTATGTAGCTTTTTAATTTCCGATATCTGGCGGGAAACACGAAGTTTATGTGGGGGCTTTATCGGGATCGAATCGTTATACATAAATAATAATGAACATACACATTTACACATAATCAATGACGGTTACGGGGAGATGGTAGTAAGGCAACTGCCGATCCGCAGCCCCAAGTTCGAATCCCATGTGCGCCACTGTCTTTTCAAAGTCAAGTGCATAATACCGCTAACTTTACTAGCGTGGCGTGTAGTACTCAGCGTGGTGGGTTATGGCGTTGACTCTCTCCTTGCGAGAGAAGGCCCCGAGTCCCAGCGGAAACATTTAGCGGGCTGCTTATGTTTACAGTGAACCTAAAGGTCTCTATTATTGTTTTTGAAGGTGAACTTGAACAATTTGAACTCACATAGTAAACTTTACAAAGGACTTAATCGCGATTATAGTTAATATATAGTAGATGTTTGATGAATATGATTTTCCCGATGAGACAACCCGGAATTCCTTCAGTATTCTTGTGACCCGGCGCCGGCGGTTGTAACGCTGCCGAAACATCGAGGTAACGAAATAACATTTTATGTCGTGAATAACCCCTGTGCCCTGTGTAATGATTACAACTACAAGATTCTATTTCAGAATCGGTAAGCAGACCTTGGAGCGAAATGCATAGAACCAATATGGCGCCGGCGACGCTCGCCGTACGAGTAGGTATTGAAATCACGTAGATAGTCTGTGTTTGCTGACCTTGGCTGTACAAGCGCACTTTCTAGATAACATCTAGAATATTGCATCACGGAATTATGTTTGGTAATTCTTTTAAAACGACTGAATTAAGATTTTTTTCGATAACCGCGTTACGACGTTGTACTACGTAGGTACGTAGCAAAATACGCAATATTTTAAACTAACGGCTATTTACGGTTTCACGCGCGAAATAACTCCGAAATAAAACTATCTACGTATTAAAATTCATCCACATTCACTTGTCTTCAAATCGAGAGTGTATCGGTTTCTTCTAGGTAAACATACTCCATCGTAGACCGCATCGTCGCTTAACATCAGGCGAGATGGCGGTCAAGTGTAAACCTGTAAAAGTTAAAAAAGTAGTTTTTGAGTGATAGAGTAACATACATCCATGCATGCTCACAAATTTTCATGTTTAAAATATACGTGGAAATCTTTGCAGTATCATTTACCTTGCATTACCCCACTTTCTGTAGAGTAAAACATTTCCATACCCTGCATTTCTCTCCTGGGCGAGGAATCTACTCGAAACCGTTCTATTCGAGAAATATCATTGGCGCGCAAATGTGTCAATACACGCAACGCATCGCGCACGACATTGAATGCACCCAATTCCCAAGTGCCTCCATTGATTGTGAACCTAGATAACTACAACAATCACATGCCAATTAAAACAGTAACAGATGCGCTAGTTGATACCAAATCTATTCAGGCCGCTGCGGAAAGAGCAGCGGCATCCGAAACTGATCGAACCCCGGCCTTGCACTAGCAATAGTAGCAAATTATAACCTCGTACGAAATCGTAACTTAAAATAAGTATAAATGCGGAAGCTTGGACTCTGAACGTTTGGGTGTTCGTTGCTCCATCACGTCAGCACAGCTAAACTAATCGGGTCGAGATTTGGAACACGGCACGTAATACGTAATAGTCTAGAATACCACATAGGTTTCTTTTTATTGCTGGAACTACGATAATGCGAAGTACGCGGGTATATCCGCGAGGCGTTGATATACCCGCAGTGCAAAATGTACAGAAACGAAACGAAACAGATGTAGGTTTCAGGTACAAGTGTGTGCGTAGGTAATAGGTACACTTAGTAAGATTATGTTGGTAGGTCCTGGCGGCTTCTGCGCCAGTCCAAACTTCAGCAGTAGGTAGAGCCTACTTGGGACGTTGGGTTAACTTTTTTTTTCAGGCATGACCTGTAGTAGCCGTTTGTGGTGCCTCCGCTACCTAGTGGACAAAAGTCCACTACAGCGTAGAAAGACTTGAGGCTAACTGTTATAGGTAAATTTATGTAGAAATATTCAATAGAGTTAGTGAGTATTGTAAGTTGTAAGCATTTGATATGGTATAAGATACTAGATATCAGCACCTACGCTTGCTGAGGCAAACTGGAATTCGTTCCCACAATTTTTTAGATTTTATTATTGAGCCATTTATTGACAGCAGGTATTAAAATTGTGTGATATCACCCGTAACTTAATCAACCGTGCCGTGCACCTTTCAATCGGTTTAGTTTTGAGCCTCTTTAGGCGCCACCAATCCGGTTACCTACAATGTCAAAGTGTGACGTAACACGATAACTAATCGTACGTTAGTATAATCGTCTATCTGTTTGTTTTGTTTGTAACACGAGGAAGCGACAGACGCGGTCCGTCGCGCGTGACAGCACAGAACGGAATGGTAACTGAATATCAGAATATTTCGCGACATTTCATCTGTATACTATCGCCCCGCGGTTTCACTTGCGTACCTACTTCGCGTTCCCGTAGTTCTCCAGCCACGTCCTATTCCGTACTACCTCTATAATCAAACTTAGTCTGTTTCAAATTTGAACATTCAAATAAACAAAAAAAAAAAGAAACAAACGTCCAAACTATCACATTAATTATATTATCAGGATTTGTTGATAGTATGCTAAGCTTAATATTCCCAAGTGCCGGTTGGCAGACTACGGATGTCCTCGAAATATATCTGTCGTGGAACATGCCAGTTTCCTCAAAGCGTTTTCTTTCATTCATTGTTTGAAAGCCAGTGACAAAAAATTGGTACATTTGCAAATTAAAAATTGTAATTGTGTAAAATGTTGATTAACCCCCGACTACCTCAGATTTGTTATCTGTACAACATTCTACTAGTCAAGCCCTTTCATTTGATACCCATATTAAGGTAGGTTGTGAAGTAATATGTTGTCCGCCATTTTGTTGAGGCGGCCATCTTGAATCGATATTAACCAAACATAGCTAAGAACATCCACACGGATATTAACTTTGAAGTAAAAAAAACGCATCGAAATCGGTGCATCCGTTTGAGCTCTACGGTGCCACAGACAGACACACAGACAGACAGACTGACATCGACGTCAAACTTATAACACCCCTTTTTTTGGTCGGGGTTAAAAAATTAGAGGTGCATGCCGGATTCGAGCCTAGGACAGCGTTTTCGCATAAATAGTAACGCAAACGAAAACTTACCAAGTAGGTGATGTGCTTACTCGTATTATCACGCAATGACTTGCTAGTAAGTAGTTAAATAAACACGGCCGGTATAGAAACGCTATAAACCTTGACATTCGTGTATACGATCATAAACTACTGGCTTCTTTGGCTGCGGCGCCAAAAGGAGGAATATGTTTTGAGGAAACTGTAATCGGGTCACTCGAGTTACACTTTATGTACAAGGCTATTTAGGACACCTGCACTCAACGAAAGCGTCGTCTTGTTCTCAAAATTGTAAATAACTTTGACTATTGGGCTAACCCTATCACGAAAAAACAAAAATTAGGCGTTCTTTATCATTTGTCAAGAGGATTCATTTCATTATTTTTTGTTTTATATAACCGATATTTTCCCGTGAAAAAGTAGCCTGTAAAATTCTAGACTATGTTCTAACTGTATTTTTTTTCAACAATAGGTTCGCACTTGACCACCATCTCGCCTGATGTTAAGCGATGATGAGATCTACGATGGAGCGTGCTTACTTAGAGGAAACCGATTCACTCTCGATTTGAAGACAGCAATATTGTAACCATCAGGGAAAACCCACTCAGGCAACGCATTCCACAACCTAGATGTTCTTATCACAAACGTGGAGTCAAATCTCTTCGTTCGCGTTTTTGGAACATCAACCTCGAAACGATGTCACCCTTTTGTGGAACGAGAAGTCCGATAGAATGTGTTCTACACTTCAAATCGATCCGTGCAGACGTTGCGACGTGTTTGAGTAACAAACTTTCGCATTAATGACATTAGAAGGATTCGTTTACTCAGCCTATGCATGCACCAGTCTAGTATCAGAGCGACACGTCTAAATATATGTACATGTTTACTAGATACGCATAACCATAAGATTTCCTCAACTAGAAAATGTTCAACGCAGTTTAAAATGTTTTCATTCATAAAAAGAAAAAACTTCGAAAATATCTAAATAAAGTCATTCCATTCTTCAGTTCTGTCGACGTCCCAACCACATTAATGCTCTCGGAGACTCAAAGGAAACGTCAAGTCGCAGGTTATTTAGAAATACTGCTCGAACTTTAAAAGGAAATTGCCTAAACGCTTCCTGCACTAAACTTTTAAACGGAGATAATAACTTGTCTTATAAACCGCGGCGTTTCGGTTCAATCTCGCGTTTTACGACTATGTGTTTATTACCGCAGACCCGATTATGAATAAATGATGTAATATGAAGCGTACGCAGAAATGATGCCCTTCTATGAAAGGAATGTGTTGTTACTTGTTACATTTTCTTCTTCGAACAGTTTTCGCGCACGAATATATAGGCGGACAGACAAGATATAAAGATTTAATAATGCTCATCTGAAATCTTAATCTATATTTAATTCCAGCTGTATCCTGCCACGCTTCGCTGTGGCACATTGTAATGCAAAAATTAGATAAAAACAATCCTTGACGCGGATTATATATCATTCTAAAATTTCAGCTCGAAAATTGTTGAGTTTTTGAAGCGTACAAAAACCAACGTACCATTTTTAAATATAGAGATTATAGAGATGAAGAGTTTGTTTGTTTGAAATCGATAATCTCAGGAATTCTCAGCAACGATTTTAAAAAATATTTTCCCCGTTTTCATTATAAAATCCAATGGCAATTCATCTGCAGAACCTTACGTCACCTGATAACCAGATTCCGAGAGCAAATAAGTAGCATCACACTATAGATTTGCTCACAGGTTTGATGGTCGAGGTTAATGCTTGAGATTGTAATTAAGTTTTTATTGGGAAATCCGTTCACTTTATCAGTCTAGTTGGTACGAAAGGTTGCGTAAGAGAAGTAGTAATCAAATAAATAACAACAGCAGTTAGTCAATTTGAGGTATGACCTTGTGTGTTCGGATGTAAAAGGTTAACTTGGCCATTGGTATTTATTTACGAGTACTAACTACGACAGTTATTTGTGATTTGTAGTTTCTTAGAACTTTAATCTTTTCAAATATAAGATAACGTGACACTTAGGTATAACTGAAACTCTATATTTTTTTCATCCAACCTATACGTGTGATTTGTCTATGGATAGGTCTTCAAAAATGATGTTGAGATTTCTAATATTATTTTTTCTATACCGAACAATTTGCGCGAGAGACATTTCCTATGTGGTAAACTTTGTCTCCCTCCCCCCTGTAACTTTCAAAATAATGATAAAACTAAAAATATATATATGATGTACATAACCCCATGTAAACTTCCACCGAAAATTGGTATGTAAGTCGTTTTTTTAATACGTCATAAAACATCGATCGAAATTACAACGAACTTATGTGTTACTTGCTGCTACGGAACTCTACATGGGCGAGTCCGACTAGCACTTGACCGCTTTAATTTAAAAAGGAAGACTTTTACGATAGTTGGTCTCAAGTGGCCTCTACTGCCTACCAAATGTTGGGACTGCGACAGAATGAGCAGGGCCCTACTAACCTAATCATAAGTTACATCTTAGCTAGAAGGTACAGGGCTAGCCAGTTGACAAAGGGCACGTCGCGAGGGTCGATAGCCGATAGTATTGCGGGCGAGCTTTCGAGCTGGCAGCCCTACAAGGTCCGGCTGGACGGTTGAGCAAGCCCAGGTTTTTATTCGCATTCGTGAATACATCTGCCACACGGCGCAGCTGAGGAATTCCTGTAACTAGTAGTAAGTATGGGCTATTGGAGGAAGTAGAATTTAATATATCCATGGCATAATTTAAAAGCTTTAATTCAAAAATAAAATATTTTCAAAAAGAGTCAAAGTTATTCAAAAATCGATTTGTAAAGTTCACTTGCGGTTTACAATACGTAAAAAAAAATTCGCATTCGACAAAATTATAAGAAGTCCACTTTTTAACTATTAGAAACAAAGAGAAATGCAGCAAAAAAAATCTATATCTATGATTAGAAACAATACTTTTTAGTTTATGTACTTAAATAATAATTGATACAAATAACAAGCGTAAAAAATCATAATTAAATTTTTAGTAAATTTTTAAAACCTCATAAATCAGCAATGAGGCATCACACGAAAAAAATGGTGTCTATACACCCACTTCTCTTAGAAGTATAACTGTAATAACTGATCAGAGTATGAACAAAATTCATCACCTCATTTTTTTTTGGTTTTCCACTTGGCGTTAAATACCCCATTTACGAAACCGATTCACTCTGTGGACTAAAGACACCAAGTCAGTAACCATCGAGAAAAACCTACTAAAGGCAAAACATTCCACAGCCTAGATAGACATTCTTATTACGCAAGTGGAGTCAAACCTCTGTCGAATCTTTGGATCGACAACCGTGAAAAGATATCGGTATTTCAAGCTACGAGGAGTTCGATGGAAAGAAGGTAAGGTGGCCATTAGATCATGCAGATCGTCAACACAAAATAAACTGTTGTCACACCCCGGACACTCCACTAAAACTCCATACAAACGGCGCTGTCGAATTACCTATTCTTCACAAAACTACGCAGATGTCGTTCGTACACACGAACTAATATCTGTTTTATCTATTCTATGCTGTTGTTACCAGCTAAACTACTCGTAAATTTCAAAACATCTAACATGAAGTCCGCGCGGTTATGAAATGTCGTTAGTTTTACGAGGCGAGCAGTCGTCTCGTTCGATGGCGTCAGTGTGCAACACGAAACTGTTGACTTTATGTCTTCCTAGACACGTTAATGGATTTGCGGTTTATGGCTGAGCTAGCGAAGGAACGGCTGAAGTAATTAGGTGGCTATAAAAATGTCGAACGACATTTATCTAATTAGGTAAGTAAATTATTTGATGTGTGGCGTCACCAGTCAATATTCGAATATAAATACGTAGTATTTACAGTTTACATACACTACGGGAGTAAATCTAAAATAGGCTACTTTTGACGTGACAACGTCTTATAAATTGGTTTGCCGGGTGACACTTCAAGAAACTGCGTTACGCTCCGCTCACGTTATGCGCTCACAACGAGAGCGAGTGAGAGGCACGCGTCCCTTCCACTCGGGCATGGTTAGCCCGCCTAAGAGCGAGAGAGACAGACATAAAAAGTGAAAGGGACGCGTCCCTTCCGTAAAATTATTTTACCACTCAAAGTCGTTGTCACGTAAAACTTTCGCCCGTATACCGACTTTACAGGCAACCAATTTTTTTTTATTCTGTTTAAGTTACTTTGCGGGTTACACAGCAGGTCCAAGCTCGTAGAGAAATAATCTAGAACTTTTTAATGTCAGAGTGAATAGGTATTCTCTAGGTCAGCGTGCGTCACCACACCGACGCTTACTATTAGTCTAGTTGTGGTCAAACGCGGACCTATTCTCGATAAAAAATAAACAAAAAAAAATAGATTCAAGTCTATTCTAAACCGTGTTACGTCACCGTCACATAATCTAAGTAACGAGTTAGCTGACAACATAATAAACAAGGTCCTTTTAAAGGAAAACCAGCTTCACAAAGGACGCCGGCTGAAATGTACACCCGAGGTTAAACGGCGCGAGAATACATAATGTTGTAGTGGTAGGACTCTTTGCGGTCCGCTTGGGGAAGTCAAATCAAAAACAAAAGAAAGAGCATACAAACTGTATACATTTGCAAAGTTTGAAATAACTACTTCACTGTATTAAAATAATTATCGTACAAATAAGTGTCAAGCATTAAGTATTGGTGGTGGTGGAAAATTCACACACATCACCATCTGACCCCAAACTAAGCAAAGCTTGTACTATTGTAGTATATATGTATACCATATCCGTGTATACCTAATATTTTTTAACAATTAACTGTACTGACCCATGTCAATTTTTTAATCATTTTTATAGGAACTTTGTGCCATAACGTAAAATTCGCTGTAATTATAAAAATTTTGATCGAAGTTTGATCGAAACTTTTTTAATGATTGTAACGCCAAACAGTAATGTGCAAACATTACCGTGTACCTATCGGTTTAACGTTTACTGATACTACAGGTAATATTTCCTGAAAAAAATCGGTTACTTCTAGGTAAACACGCTCCATCGTAGACCATATCGCATAACATCAGGCGAGACGGCGGTCAAGTGTAAACCTATAAAAAAAAATACAGGGCCAGTCTTCATTTAATGTATCCAGGTAACGAGCGCAGTGTAGTGCTAGGCAGGGATTTGGACACTTCACAACGATACACAATTATTATTAAAATAACTAACATCGTACAACTACAATGAAAATTTGGTTAGAGACGTCGTCATTGACGGCGACATTGTCGTCGCTCATTAAACGCAGTCTAATTCTGAAAACCCCATATAATTCTCAATTTTCAATTTTCATCATCATCATCATCAGCCACAAGACGTCCACTGCTGAACATAGTCCTCCCCCCTAGATTTCCACAACGAACGGTCCTGCGCAACCTGCAACCAACGGTTTCCAGCGACCTTTGTGAGGTCATCTGTCCATCTAGTGGGAGGCCGTCCAACACTGCGTCTCCCGGTTCGTGGTCGCCACTCGAGAACCTTTCTTCCCCATCGGTTGTCAGTTCTGCGAGCGATGTGGCCTGCCCATTGCCACTTCAGCTTGCTTACTCTTTGAGCTATGTCGGTTTTTCAATTTACATTACTGTAAATATCTAAAACTATGTATAAATGTTCAATGAATACATAGTTTATACTCCCAAAGGTTACGTAACCCGAAACACCTGCCCGTGGATTCTGGAAGAGAACCATTGACGGTGAACTCGACGACTAGCTCACCTATGATACCACCTATAGCTGAAGTGACCTTAGAACTCATTACGTTTCTTCAGTAAATGGAGGTCAACTTATTTTGACAGCGGCAATGGTACTTTTTGCTGAGTCAATCTAGGGAAGTATTACACCTACGCCAGTTCTTCTACCGCCAAGCAGTAACGTGTAAGCCTACTTTTGTAAAGGGTAATGTTTTATTGGACCCTTCATGTTCAAATAGCTGCGTAGCACTATGGTTTTACTGGATGGGTGACGCTTACCATCATAATTATCGGTTATTTCGACTTATTTACGAAATATACAAACACTGTAGGTACGCCTCTTCAAACGAAAAGTCGTATCGACTGCCGAGGTCAAGTTACCGTAGAGGCGAGCTCGCTGTCGAGCTCACCTGTCGAGTACGCTTTCTCAGAATAGACCGGCTGAGCAAAATGTACCACTGCGACCGGTGTATATAGAATCCAGATTATTCAGTAAGTATAAATGTACCTAGTAGGTAGTTAGTAGGTGTAGGTAACCAGTCGACCTCCCTCAGGGTTTGGGACGAAACACCCGGTTTGGACTCAGCGAAATAAGACCTCCACTGCGGGCTTTAGATTATTAAATTGGTGTACATTTACGTTTATATATAAAGCATCGTATACTATATGAGTCAACTGTTGTATGCCCGTGATTTTTTCGGTGTAGAGTCATAGGATCTGTCCGGTGTGTAGTGCGGATAGGGGGGAAGGTTCACCGAGTGGAGTTTTTACGCACTAAACGACCTAAGAAACTTGCTAGACTTCTAGCGACATTGTAACTTAGGTTTAAGTGCGATTAGTATTATGAATTGTAATTTATATTACTTTTTGCATACACGACTAAGCTTGCTTTCGGAACCGTAGGTCGTCCGTTCGACTCCTATCCAGATCAAATGTTTGTATAAAAGTATTTCTTGTGTATCTGGGTGTTTCTATCCTATGTAAACCTAAAATATTATTTATGTCAATGTTTGGATGTTTGCTGCTCAATGACGTCGCAACATCTGAACGAATCGGGCTAAATTTTGAAACTATAGATTATAGTCTGGAAGAAGACATAAGCTACTTTTATCCCGGGAAAACAGGAGCACAAAAACTGCGCAGGCGCCACTAGTGGATAATAAAAGAAACACACACACAACACTTGTTATCAGACTGGTGTACCGTTTCGTCGTCAGACTACTTTTGACACGCAGTTTATTGTATTTCACGCCGCCGCCGCGAACCTATGAATATATTACAATTTATTACCTGTTTGTTGAATGCGACCTCATACAACATACATACATCATTATACATACGCCAAACACATTTTACAAACGGCACAATATTATAAAAATAACCGGCCATCTACAAGTAGGTGTCATCTACCGAGAGTTCCGTACAAATTTGTAGGTGCATTAGATGATATACTAAATATCATAAACCTGAAGAGTTTGTTTGAACGCGCTAATCACTGGAACTAGTGGACCGATTTCTTTCACCATTTAATGTGGTCGTGATCCCCGAATGCTATAGGCCATATAATACACAAACATCTACGTTAGTTTTTGTTTTTATTACAAGTTAATTCTGCAATTATTTTCTTACTCAAAATTATTTTCGTCGTTTTTTTATAGAGTGTAGGATAAGTTAAAACAATTTAATATGTTATAATAAGTACTAATTAGTTCCAAATTTTGATATAATGTATTATTATTTGTGTAAATCGTTCCGATATTTATGTAACCTCATGCCAATGAGGCCTTATTTATGCATGCCCTTTTTGGCCATTTTTGGGGGCCGTGTCACCTCCGTCCGTGGGGAAGCACCTCTATACAGAACCCCCCACACGTGGTCCCTGGGTGGTGCAAATCAGGTGACAAAATACCGGTGGTAGGCTTCGGCCGTGGCTGGTGACCACCCGCCAGACTGAGTCGTGCCGCCAAACGGCCTAGCCGTGTTCCGGCATGTAGTCTGGTGACGCCATTTGGGAAAACGAGTCAGAACAGTTGCTGCATACCTGCAAGACCGCATTGTCACACACTGAAACATTACATCGGGAAGCTAGTCATGGAGGGTAGCGGGATCCGAGGCACGGTTGCCGCGACCGACCGCAGATAGTTGGGGGCCCAAGTAGTGAGCTAGCCACTCATGAAAGGCTGCCCGCCATCTAGCGAAAAATCCCGGGATGCGCTATCCTGCCGGTTGGCGACCGGATGACAAGGCCAGATAGACATCCCCGGGGGGGCTCGGGCGTCCCCGCAGTCTCCAGACTAGTTTCCCATTGGTGTATTTGTCTTGTGTGTTGTGGCCGTTGGTTGGCAGTGTGCGGCCTCGGTCTACTTCCGTTTTCCCACCGAAACTCACTCTCTTAAAAATCATGAAAAGTACAAGAAATAGAAACAGAGTTAAACAGCGGCTGCACTCCTTGTCACTCAAAGTGCACCTCACTAACATTCGAGGCCTGCACTCAAATGTCACCCCAGTCCACCATCACCTCGAGACTGAGCAGCCGTCACTCTTGTTTCTTACGGAGACGCAGATAAGATGTCCGTCGGACGTGGCGTACCTAACCTATCCAGGGTACACCTTGGAGCACAACTTCAAGCCTCGTGCTGGAGTGTGCCTGTACGCCCGTGACGATATCTGCTGTCGGCGTCTCCGTAATCTTGAGGACACCAGATTCTCTGTTTATGGGTGCTGATAGATACAGGCATCGACAAAATTGTCTATGCATGTGTCTATCGGACGCACAGTGGAGATCAGGAGACGACTCGGCTCACTGATTATTTGAGTGAGGCAGCGGACGCGGCTCAACAGAAGTACCCAACTGCCCAATTAGTGTTACTGGGGGATTTCAACGGCCACCACAAGGATTGGCTGTACCCATACCGGGACACTGACCACACTGGAGTGGAAACGAGAAAGCTTGCTTTGTCGTTAGACCTAACCCAGCTGGTCCGAGAAGCCACAAGGGTACCAGACGTTGAGTCGCATACTCCCTATTGCTTAGACCTTCTGCTGACAACTGATCCAGACCGATACTCCGTGGTGGTATCTTCGCCGTTAGGCAGCTCCGATCACTGTCTGGTGAAATCAGTATCCGTTTACCATCCGCCCGATCTCAGCCCCAGGGGCAACCGGCGGCTATGGCGATACAAGTCAGCAGACTGGGACGAGATGCGCTCTTTCTTTGCATCTTACCCATGGCAGTCACTGTGCTTCTCTTCTGATGATCCGTCAGCCTGCGCGGATGCTGTGACTGATGCAATACGTACGGCTATGGAATATTTCATTCCATACTCTGACGTTCCATTATCCAGCAAAGCTCGCCCATGGTTCGGTTCTCAATGTAAAAGTGCTGAAGCATTTAAACATGAGGCCTACCTAGCCTGGGTTGATGCTCGACAGCGTAAGGCAAGGGACACACACGGAAGAAGAAGGCGTTCAACAGGGCTGCCAAGGCTTGCAAAAGGGTTCTTCAGAGGGCTCGTTTTGACCACATTAGTCGAATAGGGAACAAACTAGCTTCGTACCCTGCGGGCAGCAAAGCGTTTTGGTCCCTAGCTAAATCGGTCGAATCGAACTTCTGCCGCTCCTCACTGCCTCCAATGCTGAAACCTGATGGGGCGCTGGCTCACACCGCAATGGAGCAGGCAAACTTGTTTGCATCTCAGTTTGCGGAATCTTCGCGTCTAGATGCTGGTAGTGCGACACCTCCTACTCCACCGGGCAGTCCGACCTTGATGCCGGAAATACATATTCGCCAAATGGAGGTTCGTAAAGTGCTACGCAATCTGGATGTGAACAAAGCCAGTGGCCCGGACGGAATTCCTGCTCTGGTGTTGAAGGCTTGTGCGCCTGAGTTGTCTCCTGTACTGACGCGCCTGTTTAGACTCTCTCCATACTGGGCAAGTACCGAAATCATGGAAGCTTGCTAATGTGCAACCTGTGCCCAAAAAAGGTAGTCGTGCTGACCCTGCCAACTACAGGCCCATCTCGGTCACGTCCATACTCTGCAAGACTATGGAGCGTGTCCTAAACCGCAGGCTCCTGATGTACCTAGAATCTAACGATCTCCTCAGTGACCGGCAATACGGGTTTCGCCGAAACCGGTCCACTGGAGATATTCTAGCGTATGTCACCCACATCTGGAGTGAAGCCATCGAGAAACACGGGGAAGCACTTGCAGTCTCCCTGGATATCTCGAAGGCTTTCGACAGGGTTTGGCATGATGGCCTTATTAGCAAGCTATCTAGTTATGGATTGTCTTCAGGGTTTATTGCGTGGATATCGGACTTCTTGAGGGATCGATCCATACGAGTTGTCATTGATGGCTGCTCGTCGGATCGAATGGCTATCAATGCCGGAGTCCCTCAAGGGTCGGTACTCTCTGCGACGCTTTTTCTGCTACATATCAACGATCTGTTGAAGCCCGGTATCTTTGGGTACGCAGATGATAGCACCGTTGTAGAGAGTTACATATCTAGCGAGAGCCAGTGGACAGCAAACTAAGGTACTGAGAGAGAGTATGATTGAGCGTTTGAACTTGGCCCTTGAGGAAGTCTCTGAATGGGGCGAAACCAATCTGGCCAAGTTTAACGAGGGAAAGACGCAGGCGTGTCTGTTCTCCGCAAAAAGGAGTCCATTTCAACATACTCCTACTTTTCGAGGTGTATCCGTACCGGTTACTGATCATCTTGAGCTTTTGGGCGTTACCTTGACTTCTACGCTCAACTTTGGCTCGTACATCGAGTCCAAGGCAAAATTAGCTGCAAAAAAACTAGGTCCTCTCAAAGGTGCGAAAGTACTTCAAATCTGAACAATTGCTTTTGTTATACAAAGCACAGATTCGCTCTTGTATGGAGTACTGTTCGCACCTTTGGGATGGATCGGCTAAGTATCAGCTTGAGGCTCTGGAATCGATCGAGAGGCGTGCCAAAAGGCTCATAGGCAAAGACATTCTAGTGCGAAAAAGACTTCAAAGTCTTGAACATCGCCGCAAAATTGCTAGCTTATCGGTTTTTTATCGGATACACTTCGGAGAGTGTGCAACTGATCTGCATGATCTTATACCACCTTGCCCTTTTTACTATCGTACTTCTCGTAACTCGAAGAAGCGGCACCGTTTCATGGTGGATATTCCAAAGACACGGAGGTTTGACTCTACGTTTGTGATAAGAACGTCTAGGCTGTGGAATGAGTTGCCTGAGTGGGTTTTTCCCGATAGTTATAATCTTGGTGTCTTCAAATCGAGAGTGAATCGGTTTCTTCTAGGTAAACACGCTCCATCGTAGACCGCATCGTCGCTTAACATCAGGCGAGATGGCGGTCAAGTGTAAACCTATTAAAGTTAAAAAAAAAAAAAAAAAATGCCCGCAAAAGGTAGAACTGTTGTTTCTATATCTCTTATTTATAACATCACCTTTGTACACAGTTTTGCAATAAATGATTCTGATTCTGAAACACATGTACATAACGGCAAAGCCGGGGCAACCACTAACGGTAAAATAAATAAATATTATTAGACATTTCTCGCAGAGCCAATATTATCTATTCTATGGTAGAGAGAGTCTATATTATCTATTCTATGGCAGAGCACTAACTGGCCTCAAACTAAGCAAACCCCGTATTATGGGAGCCAGAGAGCTAATATAAAATTTATGCTATAATGATAAACCCGCCATGATAATACGTGTATTATGATAACGAAAACTTTTTTTTCGTAAAAGTGACGAGACGAGCAGGACATGTGCCTGATGGTAAGCAACATGCCTGCCACATAACAGCACAGTGACACGCAGCTATTGGAACATGAAAGAGTCCAAATCATTACCTAGCACTGCACTACGCTCGTCACCCAGAGATCTAAGATGTTATATCTCTAAGCCCTGTAATTTCTCTGGAAACATTGCCGTTCAAACCGGAACACGTTCTTAAAACATCTTTTTACGTTAACGCAGAATTTTTTTTTTTTCATTGTTACTTAGATCTTGACAGACGAATGGGTTGTCCAAAGTGATCATAAAATGGGTTCACTTTCTTCTTTTTGGGGTACGAGCCCCTAAAAATCATAACATTCAGAAATATCTAGAAAAGTCTTGCATGCAAAAGTACGGTTAAAGAACCTGCGTCACTAATTCGCTAAAACGGCGGAACATTTTAAATTTAACTAACGAATTTCCACAACAACTACATAATGGCCGAGACAATATTGTCTTACTGTAGTCAAGACGATATTTTTTCTTTTTCAGGACAGTAACAGATTCGACACGGTTTTTGTTTCCAAAATTGAGACTTCTGGGCGAATGTCTGTGTAAAATAAATAATGTTCTGTAACTTGACCGCCGTGTTAGAAGCACGTCTCCAGATCCAAACTAAACGCGGTGGTAGGACTCTCCTCGCACTATCCACAAAAACCCTGGTGTGATTTCATAAATTCCCTTGCAATAATATTCTCTGCACTAATATGCCGGAAATGCAGGAACAATTCGTTCCGCGGCCCTAACAACGCTGGTCATCTACCCCCTCGATCTTTGAGACACGCGTGCGCCACTTCAGGGGCAACCAGCAGGTCTACTACGAAGTCCGATAAACTATATATCGGCCGAAGTTATGGACGTTTCATACCACGAATCACAATCGGTCGGTTGATCTGATCGGGTGTTTCGTTCATCCCGACCGACGCTGATTTGACAGTTTTTGTGTCATCAACCGACCGATTGTGTTTCGTGGTATAAAACGTCCATAACTTCGGCTGATATATCGTTTATAAGACTTCGTAGTAGACCTGCAGAACCTGAGCGACGGACCGTCCAGAGTGTCTACCGCCCAAGGCCCCATTTCGATAGCTAGTAGGGTAGAGTCCATCAGAGGCCGACTGCCGTACTTCCGTCAATACCAAAAATATCCATTATAATATCATAATATCATATCCATTTCAACTTTCAATCCATTATTTATCAGTCATAATATCATATACAGTCTATTGTATTTCTTTATGCTGTGCTATTATTGAGTACTTTTACACGCAAATCGCCTCGTATCTAATTCATTTATTACAGGAACTACATGTTCATCCACAGGAGCGTTGGAAAGCCTGTGTTCGTAGTGGCTTACGCCATCAGCAAATATTTTTTATGTATATTTTTTTTTACAAAAAAATATTTTTTTATAATAATTTACTAAGAAAATCTGTTACACGTCATACAAAACAATTGGTTATTTTAAATTGGTATTGTACAATTCTGTGAAGTGTAACCTATTGCAAGGTATAATTCAACTATCCTATTAATATTATACATGTCAATGTTTGGATGTTTGTTCCTCAATCACGTCGGAACGTCTGAACGGATCGGACTGATATATCTATATATAGAAAACAGATTTTAGTCCGGAATAGCACATATTCTACTTTTTGTAACGGGAAATTAACCGGAACGGGAATTACGGGTAAAACCGTAGGGTGTTGTAGTGTTATAGTAGTTGTGACTATTTTCATCGTGATTCAGAAACATTCTAAGGAAACAAATATATTAGAACAGCAACTACAAACCATCACGCAACCGTTTTATTTAGATTGTCATGTTACAAACAATCCTCTTCATAGCCCTTGTCTATTTCCGTGTGGCGTTAGAGTCGCAAATATTTTAATATAAAGAAAATCTGTACACGACTGTTTAGTTCAAGATTTTTGCCCGTAGCCGCCGAGACTACGCAGCCGCTAATGACATCCACAGACATAAACCTACAACCTACTCAGGCTTGGTCAAAATTAGGCCAATGCCGTTGGAGATATAATTCTAGAATCTTAATACCATAACGCATACTGGCAAACGTGTTTGTTCTGGGCCGACTTAATTCTACGCAGTACCTAAGTTACTTGGAATCTTTTGAACAAAAGAATGATTTTTGAAGTGAACACTTCTGCAAATCCATGATTATGGCCACGTCCTCCGGTTTCACCCGCGTAGTTTCCAAAGTGAGCTATCAAATTCTGAGTTGTAGTTTTCATTTCTATCGGCAGTTCCTATGAATGCTATTTTAAAAAAATAGTAAATCGTGTAGGAACGATCAGGAGACGTGATTGGTGGTATTAAGCCTGCTGTATTAGGCCTGCTCACAACTCGCAACAGCACAGAAACGTTATTGGAACACGAAACGTCCAAATCATTATCTAGCACTGCACTGATTTATCTCTATTAGCCCAAGATCGCAGAACCGCCAGACGTCACGTATTTTCTGATGAACGAAATGTGGACGATTGAGTAGAGGTAGTACGTACATAGTCAATTTGAAGTCAATATTTCCTTTTACATGTCTCACTCAGCCTCGCGCTCTTACTCATAGAGGCATTAAAATTGAGTATAGGGGATGATTGGCCTCTTAGATCAGTCAGCCTTTTTGGAAAAGCTTTAAAATAATTGTCTGATAAACATATATCCAAATGGAGTATGAGAATTTAAGTGATGTTAAGTCTATTATTTTGGGAGTTTTATAGCGTCTGTTAAGCAAAAGCAACAAGTATTAAAGGGAGTATTAGGGGCTTATTTTTAAAGAAATTGCCTATAACATACGTGAAAATAAGTTACTAGAAAATACGTGAAGTAAATAATATTTTTAGGTACCTTCTGGACCTCATATTTCGAAATTGGCCGTCTAAGCAAGTTAGCGGGTAAGCATGTGTTCTTAGTACGTACTAACTCTACTCAATCGTCCACATTTCGTTCATCAGAAAATACGTGACGTCTGGCGGCTCTGGGATCTTACTCTATATATCCTGTAATTTCTCTAGAAACAAAACGTATAGAGCAGTTCAAATTTTTATTGTTCTAATTGTAGAGTTTATGATTCACTAGCTGCGTCCAGCGACATGACCTGCGGCTCAGCAGTTTTTCACAACACTATGTACCTCTAACAATTCAGGGTATGCAGTTGTTACCTGTTTGGCTTGCACTCCAAAATAAGTTGAAGTGGTGGCTTCTTGGTCTCAGTCTAGAGGAAACTGAAACCCTAATTCATGGAATCTACCATAAGTTATAATATTAATTTGTGTTTCACTCAACCGTCTGGATTGATTCCGATAAAATAATAAAATTATTGATTCCGATATTTAGGATCTTTCGCTATAGATAGATCTCCCAGCTCGGTTTACTGGTTCTCTGGCAGACCATTTGTTTCACTAATCTACTTTGTATTTTTGCGATGTAGTTTTGTTAAGGCAGATTTTATTGTATGGTCCTGTTTAAGGCCAGGTAGTTCTGTCATATTAGGCATTTAACGCTGTCTTGTTCTCGCGACCGTCACCGACCGCGGAATCGGTGCCACAGTGCAGAAATAACATTAAAATATTTGACTATGTAATTTAAACTCATTTTTTGTTCAAGATTTGTTTATACTAGTGATAACAATTTTGTGAATAGTGATAAGAGTTTTTTTGATATATGAACGAAGAAATATTAAATTTATCTATACTCGTAGATATACATAACTCAACCTTTTCTTTTTGGTCACACTATAAGTTGAGAACGGCTTTTCCAATTTCATGCATCTTTTTAAAATGTTTCCTAATAATTCACAAGTTCGTCAAACATTAAAAAAAAATGTGCTGAAACGTAATGAAAGGCCAGTAAAATAGAAGGTTTTTGTTCAACTTTGCACTAAATTTCTAATCCAATTTTTTCTAAGAGGTAAAGATCACTTACTGAGCATAAAATTACAAAATGCTCACAGATCCAGGTAGAGCTTCAAACGCCAATTGAAAAAAACTGTTTTAGCCGATATTTTGGAAACTATATATTTTGACAATAATTGTAGAAAATAAAATTTTGCATCTTTTGTTGCTAGTAAACTTTTTTTGTAAAACTTACCGTTTACGATTTATAACCCATTCAATGATACGATTGCTATGATGCCGATAATAGTGGATGAAAATGATGTTGTCTATGATGGAACTTGTTTCTCTAAAAGAAACTAGCACAGTGTACCTCGTAACCCCAAGGTTCGAACCTTCGACAAAAACCCACTCTGGCAATGCGTTTCGCAGCTTAGTTGTTCTTATTACAAAAGTGAAGACCAAACTCTTCGTTCAACTCTTCAATCATGATGATGAACGGTGCTGTTTATTCGAGCAACGAGCAATATGATAGAATAAGTTTAATTTAAAACCCCGACTACAAAAAATCTACATGTAAAAAAAATATTACCTACTATCTAAGGACACTTTGGCGAGTCAGACTAGTCTTAGAATATCTTAGTTACCAAAATCCATCCAGCCGTTTGGAAGATATGTGGAAATAAAAGATTTACAAACATAAAGATACGCGCGAAAAACATAACCCTTCTTCCATTCCGGTAAAAAGGGACACGTTTATGCTACTGGGAACAGAATTCACATCTTATTATTTTTACATTGTAATCATCAAATTTGACATAATAAATCGTAATCGGTAAGTTCGAAAAAAAAAGTTTACTGGCAACAAAAGATGGGAAATTTTATTTTCTACAATAATAATAGGCTGTATAACTTTTCAGAATATCAGCCAAAAACGTTTTTTCGAGCTGGCGCTTGATGGTCCACCTGGATTTGTTATTATTTTGTGATTTTATGCTCAGGAAATGATTCTAAACCTTATATAAAAAATGCGAATCGGAAATTTAGCGCAGAGTTAAATTCTACGAGTAATTTTACTGCCTAAAAGGCTTCTTATCAAATTTGGTCGAGTGTCTAAATTTTTATGAACAATATTAACATTTTCATACAAAACAAAAAGAAAAACCAATAAATGTTGGTGGTGTCACAAACTTGGAAAAGAAATAAAAAATAAAATTCTAACAAAACCATACGTGTATCTATGGAAAGGTGTTCAAAATTGTATTGAAGTTCCTAACATTTTTTTTCTAAACTGAATAGTTTGCGCGAAAGTCTCTTCCAAAGTGGTAAAATCTGTATGTGAGGACTTTTCCTTTTCCTTTGAGGACTTCCAAGTACTAAGTACCTTACTACCAAAGAATTTACCTAATGGTAGATAATGCAAGTTAGGTATCATTTATGATACCTTACTTGCATTTATATTAGATTTACGCAGGGATTTCTCCCCTCTCATTATTTCCTTATCCTGATCTCTGATTTAACAGACGAATATTTTACCGATACTTATCTATTTTCCATTGCATCCGCATTGAATTTTTTACTGATGTGGTATCGACGTCAGTTTTTTGAGACTCCCTTATTGGTCTACAACATAAAGTAAACAGCGTACTAATTAGTATCAGCGTCTATTTGCAATTCCAATGAAAACGGTATCAAAATCAAGATCATAGCGTGCTTCACTAGTAATACCTACTGATATTGTTATACTGTGGCACTATGATCGTAATATTTAAAATTTATCGGTTGTCAAAATTGCAAAATCAAGCACAGGCCCGTCGTCCGTGAGCGCCGAAACGCGACTGATCAGGCTGGCCGAACGGCGCGCTATATATATTGTAGATATTAAAACATAGTGAATAACTGATACTTTTTATCAAGTCGAACTCTGCGAATGCATCTATAACTTTTTAGTGGCTTTCGTTGAGTACAAAATTTAGTAAAAAATTCATTAGTTTAGTCATAAACTTGAAACAACTTTTTGAAAAGGGGTAACTTTGGGATTTTTTTCTATCAAGTAAAATTCATTAAATCGTGTTACTAACTGCGAATTGCACTAGATTAGATCCTTAACTAATACATATATTTTTTTCAGAGTTTAAAACACTATTTTAAAGGTCTTAAAGTTGTTTTAAAAATTCAAAATTACGGCCCACACGCCCTTAACATAACTCGCAAGCCCCATGACACAAGCTCGAGTTTAGTTTGGGGCTCACTGGCAAGCTTTTTACGTAGGCGTAATTTTGGTAAATAAAGTATTTGTACCTACCTATGTATTAAATGGATTTAAAAATAAATAAATACATCTTTGTTCCAAAAAAGTACGGCGTCGATCTTACCATCGACTTTGTTTATTACAACCTCCGGGCCTGTAAGTAATGGGACATGATCTCACGAGCTAAACATAGCCGTGTTCTCATGGAAATAAGTGTTTATGGTGACGGCGGTAATAACACATGCCACAGACGAAGTTACGGGACCTCTTTGTTACGCAAATTGGCGAGACTGTGGGTAATAAACATATCTTAGTTCTGATTCAATTAAAATTACTGTTACACGATTTACATACCGTTTTGCGTTTTTGCGGCTTTGCGTTTTTTTTTGTGGTTTATTGACGAAATGAGCAGACCATGTGCCTGATGGTAAGCAACATGCCGCCCATAACAGGACAGTGACACGCAGCTATTTGAACATGAAGAGTCCAAATCATTACCGAGCACCGCATCGCACTCATCACCTAAAGATATAAGATGTTTTTATCTTATCTGTAGGCCTGGTAATTTATCTGAAAACATTGTCCTTCAAACCGGAACACAGAGATGTTTTCACATTACTGCTTTGCGGTAGAATAACTGGCAAAGGTGCGGTAGTTCCCCAGACGGACTCTGAGCAGAACCCTTCCTACCACTGCAAAATTACAATGTCTATGTCTTGTTTTAAAAAATAATCTGACAGCTCTTCAATAAAACTAACAACACACGCCTTACGTAAAGAACATGTAGATTTTTATAATTTTAATATGTAAAAACACTATTCATACTATTGAAAAGAATAGGTACACAGGGCTTAATCGCAGTCTCAAATATTAGTCTAAGAAACTAAATATTTCTAACTTGAATTCCGATAGTGTGAAGAATAAACTATAGGTGTAAATGTTACTAATATTTTAAACGTCAATATTTAGTATGTTTGTAGCTCATCACATCGGTACATTCGAACGGGTCGGATTGAAATTCGAAACAGTTACATAAAAGTTAGTAATAGCTTATAGAAAATGACGTCAACTACACGGGTAAAACGGAGAGCCGCTGTTAGTAAGTAAATGTATCAAATATATAAGTAAATGTATGTATTTGTATCATATAATATACGTAGTATGTATCAATGAGTAAACTAGCTTATAACATAATTCTAGACAGCTAAAAGACAACGTAACGTCCTACGAGCACACTATCCCCAGCCTGCGTCTAGACCAATTGGAATCCCAACGGGTTAAACATGAATTTCAAGTTTAAATGTAATATTATGTCAACGTAATACATACCACACTATTTATGACATCTGATGACCTTAAACTTGGATTCGATAACATTGGGAAATAGAATTTATACTTATTATCGCACATGACCACGTTTGACCACCAATTTGCCTGCTGACAAAATACACAAGGTCGATGGTGTTGGTGACACACTAGGACAATTTCTATTCTCATGGCATAATCAACCCACTAAATGTCCTTCCCACTGATTAGACTCGGGGTTTTCTCTCGCAAAAAGAGAGTCAAGGCCATAATCCACTACGCTGGCCCATTTCGGGTTGGTGGATGAACTGACTACGAAAGATTCTAGGTACATCGTATACCTTTAAACGACCAATTCTTGTAGGTATATAGGTATATGTATATATATATAGAATCTGAATCTCGGAAACGGCTCGAACGATTTTCATGAAATTATGTATACAAGGGGTTTCGGGGACGATAAATCGATCTAGCTAGGTTTTTTTTTTTTTACATAATTTTATGCGCGTTTTTAGACAACGAAAAACCCCTATAATATCATTAGAATACGATAACTTATTTCGCCACTGTTCTTTAAGTCTAAATGGCTCAGACGGAATATGCTCGGAGTCAACAGGCCCCGGTTCGAATCCTGATAGTTACACTCGGGTTTTTTCTTTTTGTTCTTTTTTGTCTGAGAAAATCTTTTACTTAGAGCCCTTTATAAACGCATTTAAACCGAGCAGAGCTCGGTCAACCAGGTACTGTCGGTTTCATCACGATATGTTTTCCTGCATCGTTATAAGTTAGCAACATAACACACATGACTTTGAAAAGAGAATGGTGTGTATGGGATTTGAGTCCGGGGACTCCGGAACGGTAGACACCGTTCTCCCGAGTAGACCAGCCGTAACTTCGATTTACCTATTCCCACTCTGGCTTAAATTTTCGGACTGAAAAGACTTAAATTGTGTCTCTGAGAAAACAATGATTCCGGCAGCTTGTTCGACTCTTTAGCTCCTTATTTCTTTGCAATTTTGAGCAGAAGGAAAATTAATGGACAGATAGTATTTTAAGGAATTAATTCAGAAGCAAGGTTAGTCGACTGAATTCAGAAGATTAGAAGCAATTCAGAACCGAGCAGTATTCGCTTCTGAATTTAGAATGCTAAGCTTACTGAATGCTATTTCACTAAATTTTGCCAAACAACTAAATTTTGCCAAGCTTAAATAAGCCTTTATGATTGCATTTTTTTTTTGGAGTGAAATCTTCGTTTGTCGCATAACAGACAGATTTTTCGTAGGCAATGAATGTAATTCTAGCGTCACGCTCGGGAATGATCAGAAATGACCATGGCCTCGTTACCATGACTCGGGACCACGGCCACGCCTTCCGGTTTCACCCGCGTAGTTTCCAAACTAAGCGATCAAATTCTGAGTTATAAGTTTTCACTTCTATCGGCAGTTCCTATGACTGCCAATATTTTTTTATTAGAGACCTACGGCACAACCTGTTGGACATATAGCAATAAAGGGACCGACATCGAAGGACATCAAGACAGGTAAAGTTAGCAGTCCTATAAACGCATGACGTCAGCGCGTTCCGGGGACCAACCGGGATGAAGGCAGGCGTCAAAGCGCGAACTGGGACAGTTATTTCAAGGGAATCAATACCGCGGGTACGAGTCTGTTCGTCTGCTCCTATTGGATACGGGGAGGAGCGAAGGGAACCATTTATGATGTGAGTATTTATTTAAGTGTGTTTACAATATCAATTTTATGCAAATTAATGATAGGGTGGAATTTTGACTGAAAAAAATCCACGTCAAGTGGTAATAATTAGGCAAGGATTACCTGTGCTCTCGTTGACAAAAGCAATGGTTGTATGATATAATTAAATTGCGTCCCAATAGCAGCGTGTCATTGTGCTATAATGGGCAGACAACAGGCACATGTCCCGCTCGTCTCGTCACTATATAGTCTCTATGCTATTAAAAAAATGTTTAAAGCAGTCAAGGTAAATGCAGTTAGTGATGATAATCGTTGAAACGTGTAGATTAAATAATAATTTAAACAAAAAAAACAGTATTTAATTCAATAGAGCTAAATGGCGCTAATATAAAAAACTTCGCAAGGAAACCAAAATAAGAATACAAATATTTGTTCTGTGTCTGGGAGTTTCTAAATTGTTGTAATAAGTACGTATTTACTATAATATACGTATTGTATTAGCTATCTCACATACTTAATACAAGCGTTGCTTAGTTTGATACCATCCATGTATACCTAATATGGGCATACCACATATAATTTCACTTTCAATAAAGATTATGATTATGATATTTCTCTACCTTCGTCTGAGGTAAAATTACGATGCGGATTAATTCATAATTGGAGCCTGCTTATCTCTATAAAAAACCGAAGACACACAGATTTTATGCATCTGTTATCTTTGGCATCATGCCATTCTACACAGAACACTAGATCTTGGTAGCAGTAATGAGTCGCAATGAGTGCACTCGGCGGTCTATTAGCTAGTAGGGTTAGGTATTCAGCGCAGTCAACGAACTTTGATCAAGATAAGAGATGTTCGCGCCTGCGCACCGCGAGAATGTTACGGCATTGAGCAACAGCTCAGCTGACGAACGTTTCACAACTTACCAGCTACCCTCAATGTAATACCTCCAGCTAATTATTATATTACCTGTGCCTCTATACAGACCTTACATCATCATTATAAGCCCGTGTTCGTTCACTACACACAGAAGAAAAGCAGGGGATAGAGCTGAAATGCCGTTCAGCTCCATTGAAATGGAAGAGGCCTATGTTCAGCAGTGGACTAGGGTAGGCTGATGATGATGATACGTCCACTGCTAGACATAACCCTCTCCCATAACACATCACTTAGCCGGATCCTCGGTCTTACGTCTTCAGTAATGGTAAGACTCTTTGTAGAATCCGCCTGGGGAAGTACCACACCTTTCCTAGTTAACGCGTAAACACATATATTATATAGTACAAAGTAAGCCAGTGTTTATGATTCCGGTAATTTATTACAATAATAGCTACCAACCTTGTCTTGGCATCATTTATAATTTCAGATATAATCGCGACGTGTCCTTGGAGTTGTTTCCTCGAAACTTTTCATTATGATTATGTAGTATTAGATATAAATTATTTTATTTAGATTCCGCCATTCGACCGGAGATCATTCTAACACTAACAACTTTAATTATGCTATTCTCTGATGTTTTTTACGCTAAGACCATTTTAATATTTCAGTTAGTATTAAGAAATATGTGTGAGTAAATACTGAGAAAAAAAATGTGAAAAGCAGTGCAGAGTAAGTCTCTGAGTAATAAAGGTATACCTAACAACTTATGCAGATGTAGTACCGATATTTTTTATCTGCAAAGTGTTATCTTTAAAATATTGGCAGTGTTCCAACCCACATGAAAGTTCACATTGAGCGGAGGCATCCGCCAAGCGATATATAGCCACGTCTAGACGGGTTCCAGACGGGCGGTAGGAGGGTAGGTGACACTGACGGCGCAAGGGTACAGAATGACGACTTTGGACAAAAATCTTTCCACAGTGAAGATCGAAGGGTGGATATCGGCGGAATATTACTAGTTATCGGTTTAGAGAGTGTGCTATTGATCTGCACGCTCGAATACTCCCTTGTCCTTTTTTCTATCAAGCAGACCCAAACTAAACAAAAGTCCCAAACTGCAACTTGTTACAAAATGTTCCACGATGTTAGACAATGCGTTTAACCACGGTGGTAACATTCGTCCACATGTTATACTGTGTTCACGGACGTATAAACTTTTTTGTACGTCCATTACTATGTTATAATGTTATTGTATTACAGATTTTTTTACACATGACTGCTGTGTGGGCGCACTTTAAGTCATCTTTGTATGTCGCGTGTGTCGGGGTGCAGACTTATTGCTCTCATTGGCGGTATTTTAAGCTGACCCATTTGCTGTCGAGCTCTCAGACGGCTAACTGTCGTACGTGCGGTGAATGGATGAGGCACACTCGTTAAATCTCTGCACAAGTCGCACACGAGGACATCATCAATGTTATTATGTTATACTCTACTATTCAATTATAGAATAGAAAAAAAATTAGTATAAAATTCCATTTGTTTATTCTAACCATCACTAATATTATAAGAGCGAAAGTTTGTATGTTTGTCGCTCAATCACGTCGGAACCCCAGAATGGACTGAGTAAAAATTTGGAACGCATATCATTGTCTGGAATAACACAGGCTATTTTTATTACGGAAACAACACAGGTGACACCCCGGAGCACTGCGAGATATTTCGTAAGAAAACTTGCCAAACATTTTTTTGGACGACTTCAATAAAGGAAGCGATTTTCAATTACAGCCGCGACAACACTGCTACGCCAATATAGGTAATTGTGATTCAATTTTGAAAATTCTTTTGTTGTTTCGTACTTAGATCATACATACTTTAGTGCTACCTCTATATATAAAAATGTTATGTTGATTTGTGTACGCTTCAAAAACTCAAAAAGTTCTGCACCGATCGAGCTGAACTTTTACAATGATATATAATCCGCATCAAGGATTGTTTTTATATAATTTTTGCATCACAATGTGCAGGGTACAGCTATAAATTTCCGTATAAATTTCTACATATATTCAATCAAATATCTAAAATTTGTATTTATCGTTGATATTTTCGTTTACTCCGAAACCTACATGAACCTAAATTTTTAAATTTTAGTTAATTGTTCCAAAAACTGCTCGAGCGTTTATCATGGGACATGGGGCAATTTTAATGGGACCACCGAGATGAAACCCTAAATGAAACAACAAACAATTTTCCAAATCGGTTCAGGGTCTTCGAATGCATTGCAGGTGCAGATAAAGTCACTTAAAATTTTGGTAAGTGCTCAGTTAACTTTCTTTTTTGAAGTCAGAAGTTGTTTAGCACACATTGTTTTTGGTGCAAATTAATATTACACCATCTGAAGTACGAGTATTATAATACGGCCTTAATAAGATATGAATTTCTATAGCTTAAAAACAGCGACGTAGCAATAAGTTAAAAGTCCGAATTTAATCACCAACTCGCCTGATTTTCAATTAGCTTACTAATTAAATAATATGATATATTCTATGCGTAATCGAAATTCAATCGCGAAACCATTCTACAGAATATTATATTAAATACAGGGTAGCTTTACCAAATAAATGTTTTTTTTTTTAAATAATTTTCTCATCTCTTATCTGCTCATAGGACTTCCGACTATGTGCAGATGTATTGTTGAGACTTTTGAATTTTTTTGTGAGTACTATTTTTAACCCCCGACAAAAAAAAGGGGTGTTATAAGTTTGACGTCGATGTCTGTCTGTCTGTCTGTCTGTCTGTCGGTCTGTCTGTCTGTCTGTCTGTCTGTCTGTCTGTGTGTGTGTCTGTCTGTGGCACCGTAGAGCTCAAACGGATGGGCCGATTTCGATGCGGTTTTTTTTATTTGAAAGTTAATATCCGTGCGGGTGTTCTTAGCTATGTTTGGTTAATATCGATTCAAAATGGCCGCCTCCACAAAATGGCGGACAAAATATTTCTTCACAACCTACCTCAATATGGGTATCAAATGAAAGGGCTTGACTAGTAGAGTACTAAACGCTATCACAAATTTCAAATCCAAGATGGCCGCCACCACAAAATGGCGAATTATATAATATTTTCACTACTACCTCAATATGGGTATCAAATGAAAGGGCTTGATCAGTAGAATACTTTGCACTATGACAAATTTCAAATCCAAGATGGCCGCAACCACAAAATGGCGAATTACATTTCCTTTTTCACACTTCCCTTAATATGGGTATCAAATGAAAGGGCTTGACTAGTAGAATGTTCTACAGATAACAAATCTAAGGTAGTCGGGGGTTAATCAAAATTTTTAATTTTGTTCTTGTTAACTTTGTTTTGTTTTTAACTTTTAAAGGTTTACACTTGACCGCCATCTCGCCTAATGTTAAATAATGATGCGGTCTACGATGGAGCGTCTTTACCTAGAAGAAACCGATTCACTCTCGATTTGAAGACACAAAGATTGTAACTATCGGGAAAACCCCCCCCTCAGGCAACGTATTCCACGTTAACTAAAATACATTTAGTTTAGTATTATATTAGTACTTTTTGAAAACTTCTTTTGGCGCGCTATAGACAGATTTTTCGTGGGCTATGAATTAGTAGCTGGTTACGAATCAGTCAGTTACCAAAGTGGTCGAAGCGAATTAAATTCTGGCGTCACGCTCGGGAATGATAAGAATCTTCGTGTAAACTCGGGACCACTTCCATTGGCCAGCTAGAAATGTCTCAGCATTCCACATCCTCAGGGCCACGCCCTTCGGTTTCACCCGCGTAGTTTCCAAAGTAAGCTATCAAATTCTGAGTTATAACTTTTCACTTCTATCTACCAAAAAAGAACGAAATCTATGCTTCTATCGGCAGTTCCTATGACTGCCATTTTTTATGTTACTGTGGGATAAAAAGTAACCTATGCATATTCCAAACTATAACAATATGTGTTTCAAATTCCCAATCCGATCCGTTGACCCGTTCCGCCGTGATTGAGCAACAAATATCCGCACTTTCATATTTATAATATTGGTAGGATATAGTAGTACTTATAAGAAACATTATTAACGTTTGCGATTTATTGTCGAAGTACATTAATATACAACAAAGGAAGTAATAAGCAGGGGAGATTTTCCAAGGGGAGAAAAAAGGGAAAAATTTCCCGGAAACGTCGCAAAGATTTCTTACCGTTATTATTTTCTTCTAAATAGGTATCTCAGAGATTAAAGGGAGGGTGAAACCATTATGACTTTGCCAACATATTTTTTCTCGTTTTAAACGTCAACAATTTAAATTAAATTACTTAAATCGATAATAATATTCTTGTATTAATACATAACAGGTTACTAATACAAGAACAAAATTAAAAATTTTGATTAACCCCCGACCCCCGACTTCCTCGGATTTGTTATCTGTACAACATTCTACTAGTCAAGCCTTTTCATTTATACCCATATTAAGGGAGTTGTGAAAAAATAAATGTATTTCGACATTTTGTGGTAGCGGCCATCTTGAATTTGAAATTTGTCACAGTGCAAAGTATTCTACTAGTTAAGCCCTTTCATTTGATACCCATATTGTGGTAGTAGTGAAAAAAAATAATATAATTCGCCATTTTGAGGTGGCGGCCATCTTGGATTTGAAATTTGTTATTATGTATTGTGTTCTACTGGTGAAGCCCTTTCATTTGATACCCATATTGAGGTAGGTTGTGAAGAAATATTTTGTCCGCCATTTTGTGGAGGCCATCTTGAATCGATATTAACCAAACATAGCTAAGAACATCCGCACGGATATCAACCTTCGAATAAAAAAAACCGCATTGAAATCGGCCCATCCGTTTGAGCTCTACGGTGCCACAGACAAACACACACACAGACAGACATCGACGTCATACTTATAACACCCCTTTTTTGGTCGGGGGTTAAAAATAAAAAAGTCAGTCTTAAAGCCAGTGAAGTAAATGGCGACCGTGTCGCTAAAGGTAGCATTCGGATCAAGACGACCGCGACGCGAGACCGCGACTCGAGACCGCGACCGGCGACCGCGACCCACTGCTTTATATGAATTAATAGGAAGTGCTGACGGATGCAAGCAAATGAGTCGCGCGACGTGTGGGCGTGGCCTGCCGGCGCCTTGTGTCGCGCGACTCGGTCGCTCACAAGCATAGAATAGATAATACAGATGCTCACAAGGCAGTGCCGTGGCGCGACAGATGCAAAATGGCTGTGTTTTCTTCGCACGAAGACGAAAATTTAACAGAATTAGTTAGTAAAAACGTACCTTTATTTGATACGAGGCTTCAAGCTTATAAAGATAATACTGTGTATCGATTTTCATCCTTTTTTTCAGAATTAGAGCACATAATAAAAGAAGGATAGCAGAACCGTTTAGTAACTACAAGCATACTGAGTTTCGTATGGGTCGCACGACTCGTGTCGCGTAGATTCGTAGGTAGCTGTCGCCCTGCGACCTGCGACCGGTCGCCGGTCGCGCTCTCGGGTCGCGGTCTCTCGTCGCGGTCGTCTTGATCCGAATGCTATCTTAAGAGCGATCTCTTCTAAGTTTTCTTTATAAACTGTAACAGCACAAAGGATGGCTAGAAACATTATATACCTACCTCAATAAACAATCTAAATAATGTTTCTAGCCATCTTTCGGTTGCTCAGTTGGGTCATGGCAGTTCCGTTGAGATAACTGCCTAGCGACCTTTGCGCTACCGCAGAAGGCACAAAGCTCAACTAACCTAACCTTACTAACTGTACACTGTACGAACGTACATTAGTCGTACAGTTAGTAAGCTCGTACGTCTCTCTTCGTATAGGTACGTCGTTTGTTCTGTCAGGATCCTTGTCTTATGCACACATGATCAGGATTTTTTCCTATGTTAGTCCATCTAGACAGCAGGTGCCAGATTTTTTTATATTATTGTCAGCCAATCTTGCTTACATCATTCCGACAGGCAAAACATCCAGCCCATTTACTTTAAAGTAAAGATTGATCAACAAAAATTTCGATTCTGCTTTTCTGATGTCACGTACTTTCATCAAAAGTTGGCTTTTGATGAAAGAAATGATTTAGCTCGAGCCATGGCCCTTTGTGCACCTACAGCTAATTGTATGTTATACCTTAACCCCGAAAATGATCCTAAGAAGAAGTGATTGCTCAAGATAGTTCAATATCCAAACGAGGAGGGTTTCAAAATGAATCTGGCCAAATAAATTCATGACAACTGGATCTGTCAAAACATACTAAATCACTAACATGTTTACGACTCACCAAATGCCATACGCACTAATAAAAAAATTGATTATTACGGATTAAAGTTTGCCTCGGATAAAACCTGTGGAACCGGTAGACAGACCCTAGATCCAGCCGGGTCGCTGATCCAGACTGGTTTTGCAACTTCTGAAGCTAAATATGGAAACTTGGGAACCTTCCGGCGAATGCAGGGCCCTTATTCAGTCGTAACCGAGATTTGTGTCTCTGCAATCTCTGAATAAGCATGACGTAGATTCGATCGACTGTACCACCGCGTAGCTAGGTTAGGCTCATTGTGGAATAACAGTACCTGCCTGAAAAATTCCCTCGGAAATATTTCTCACTCGTATGTTGTTTAAAAACGAAGGCTGTTTAGATTCCTCCTAGGAAAGCCTAACACTACGAATATCCGTTCTACTGTAAACAGCTAGTCTCCATTCGTAGTGTTCTTCATAGACGGCACGGCGGTGACTACTTACCATCATGGTATACCATAAATTCTAACAAAATATCTAAATTCACCATTCGCACTGCAAACTGTGGAACCTCGACCAGAACCTGACCGCCTCGAAAGGTACAATCTAGGTATCTTCTAGGCTATCGTGCTACATCCTAGACCACGGTATTGCATCGGGCAATTAGCTATAACAGGGATAGAAATAAAATTTCCTACTCCTAACTCTTTAAATTCCTACTGCTGGCATTAACAAGAGCATTCAGACCCTTTTCTCACAAAGTCTATACCTATTATGTCAGTTCCAAACCAATACTTTTTTGTACATTTTCGGAGGAGAAAACATCAAGCTCTTCTTGGGAGGGAAAAATCTTAGAGTCGCGCCACAAAAAAGGGACGTAGCGTCGTAGAGGCGGTGGAGTTGTTTTTTGTTTCTGCCTCCGTCTTTCATTATCGTTGTCACCGATATATCGATCGTCTCAGAAAAGGCCCCCAGAACGCTTGCGACCGGCGACTGCCGACAGGGCAGCGATAATTACAAATGGTAATGCAGGAAAGCATCTTCACGCACGTGGAAATTGTGGAAAGTTGTTCTGATGTGCAGTATTTTTTGTTATATGTACTTAATTAGTTTTTATAAGTACTTAGAATAGCTGACACCAAGGAAGTGTAACGACATTATTACGCACAATTCGCAAGGAAGACGATCCGAAATGACAGACTAACCACAAAAACGACGTTGACGATTCATGCCAACCCTACTTGTGAGTCACAGCTAGGGTTGTCACAAACATATTTGCCAATGTAGTTGGATTGGTGCATTTTAGGTTTTGTGAGACCTGCAGGACTTTCCACCATTGAAAGACTATAATGATTTCATTTTACATTTTATTATAAACTAGCTGTACTCTGCCACGCTTCGCTGTGGCACATTGTGATTAAAAAATTAGATAAAAACAATCCTTGATGCGGATTATATATCATTCTAAAATTTCAGCTCGATCGGTGCAGAACTTTTTGAGTTTTTGAAGCGTACACAAACCAACATAACATTTTTATATATAAAGGACTAGCTGTACCCTGCCACGCTTCGCTGTGGCACATTGTGATGCAAAAATTAGATAAAAACAATCCTTGATGCGGATTATATATTATCATTGTAAAATTTCAGCTCGATCGGTGCAGAACTTTTTGAGTTTTTGAAGCGTACACAAACCAACATAACATTTTTATATATAGAGATTAATCAAATATCATGAGACAAGTTTAACTACTGTTATGTTATGAGATATTAGTATTGATATATATATATGATTTTCTACTTCCAATTATGACCTATTAATATATTTCAACACTTTAATTTTGAATCTGTATTAGAGTAATTGGCTGTTAAGTAAGTCATACTATTATCTAATCTAATATGTAAATAAATATGTCCCTATATAATAAAACTAAATTATATATAATAGGAAATATCCAATCGTGCTATGCATTCCAAAGTTTTTGTGTTCTTATTATGAAAGTCGAGTCAAACCTCTTCTTCAATTCATTAGAACATCAACATAAATGTTGCTTTCTAGATCTATAAGCAGTCTGACAGAAAAAAGGGCAAGGTCCTATTATATCATGCAGATCAGCTGCACACTCTATGAAATGTATCCAATAAAAAACTGATAAATATGCAAATTTGCAATGATGAACAAGACACATTATTTTAAAAGCAGTAATTAATTCTCAGTCCAGCCATATGAGCAATTTTTCATTTTCTTAATTTTAGAGGAATGCAAAAATACTGCTACAATTCATCATTTTGAATTTCACAGTTTTGTACAATAATTCTAATTATTTTGTAGATTTGTATCTACAAAAATATTTAAGATTTGATTGAAAAACTTTGAAATTTTAAATGATACAGTATTTATGGTTTCCACTAAAATTAAGAAAATAAAAAATTGCTCATGCAAATTGTCCTTACTTAAGTTAATTGTATGTTCTATTATCAGTAGATTTTAATAAGTTTTTTATTGTTTTATGCTATTTATTTAATAATACAAATTATACTACTCTGTTGTTCAGTATGTAAATGTAATGTAGAGTGTTGATCAAAGACAATGCACACTTTGTCCACTGCAGGCAGAACTATGACGCTGACTTTTAGTAGCATCTTCATATGAATTAAGTATAAAGGATTTATTCTTCTACTAGGAATATTGTATTCATATTTTAAGTTCAAGTTTTTTAAATAAATTTAGTTTAATCATTCCTCACACAACATGAATCGCACCATACTAAACAAAACTAACTTATATTATGAGACCTATGTAGCTGATATAAGTTCCCAGTCTTTCTTCTAATCAAGTGAGGTGAAAAGATTTGAATCAGATCAAAAATTTTGTATCAAGTTACTAATTTTTTTTTTTTATTCATTGACCAAAGTATTTAACTGAATTTGTGGCTTAGTTGGTAGTAGGTAGTAGTCCAGATGTTTGTATGTACAATAAGCATGTATTTACAACTAAATTAAAGTCATTACATCACTTTTCTGGCTCCCATAGTCCAGCTTTTAGATGGTGTTTTGCGAGAATTGTCCACTGATTTTTATTTATTTAAGTACTGATTCAACAGTTAGATCCAACTTAATCTCGTCAGTAATCAATCAAGAAATTGCTTCAAAATTGGTCCAATTGAAACATAGAACCTAAAATATTCTTGTTGCCAATACATCTTAGATCTCTGGGTGATGAGCGCAGTGCAGTGCTAGGCTGCTAGGCAATGATTTGGACTCTTCCTGCTCCACTAGTAGCGTGTCACTGTACTGTTATGTGGCAGGCATGTTGCTTACCATGAGGCACATGTCCTGCTCGTCTCGTCACATCTTATTTAGTAAAAAAAAATATTCACTAGCTTCAAAAATGTGGTATTATTTTAGGTACGAGTACCTACTTACTGGCAAAGTTTCATTTGAGTGTGAAACACCTAAAATTTTGGCCCTACAGCCAAAATTTTAAATTGTAAAAAATTCTAATGTGGTCAATTTCTAATCCAAGATTATTATTTTTTTGCCGTCCGCGTAAGATTAACAGACAGTAACCAGAAGCAAGGTGATGCATGAGGATAATGGTTTGAGTAACTGAAAACATGATAGGGATAGGTAATTACGAGTAGAAAAAGGGTCTAGTATTACAACACAAGCAGCTGTTAAATCTACCCTGAAATCCAATTTAATAGCAAAACACCGGTGATAGTAAGATGTACCGGCTACTCGCCCACACGATACAAAAATAAATAAAATTATCTTCTCTGCGAACTGGGAAAGGTCAGAATAATAATAGTTTTACTCACCTTTAGAGACATTATGAATCAATTGATCTTTTTCGTTTCAGGACACCACGTGAGGCCTATCCACACATTATTTACAAAATAATATTATCGTCACTTAAAACGTTTTCGCGAACGAAGTTTTGATTTTTATGGCTTGTCTTTAAAAACTACACAAGCTACAATTCTAATTAATCCTATTCTTCACATTTGCCGTTGTTTTTTGTACCAAACGATCGATAATGATTTGTTTTTCGCAATAAATTCACGAAAACACGCGATAGCCGTTCGCACTCGCTGTTTAATTTTCTCAGACTGATTTTTCCCGCTCGTTAGTTGTGCTTGCCAGAACTTAAATTTGCTATTGCATTATTATTGGTGGGATGTGGGTGAATTTTTTAGTAAAAATGGTTAAATTGGCCTAATATTCAATTATTTGAAATTATTGGTTATTTCATTCGTCTTATTTTTATTTTTGGTAGTTTTTTAAAGTGAAACTTCTTATGCGACTTCCAACAAGATTGCGTTAAGCGTTTAATGCTACTATGGAGGTGGTATGAAAGCTTGAAAGTAGTGTCCGACCGAAAGTTCGGTTTCGGTTTCGGTTTCGGCCGAGTTTCGGCCAAAAATCAAGTTTCGGCCACAGTTTCGGTTTCGGCCAAAATCGGCCGAAACTTTTGCCGAAACCGAAACTTAACAAGTTCAAACACGTTCACGATCGCCTAACTTTGTTTACCGCGGCAACGCTTTGGCGTACGCTGTCGGCCCTTTTCGGGAATTATCGTGCGCCGTTCGGATAGTTCTGTAGCAACCAGCGATGCCAACCGTACGAGGTTCCTCGTACAAATACGAGATTTGTAGTCTTTCGTACGAGGTACGAGGACACTATTAATTAACCTCGTACAAATAAGTACGAGATTATAATCACAGATTACTGATATGTAGCAAGCTATAATATTGCTATTATAAAATAAATAAATATAAATAAATAAATAATGAGATTTGAATATAAATAATGTGATTATCAATAAATAAATAATTTGATTATAATATTGCTATTATAAAATAGTGAAAACTAGAGCCATCTATCAGAACTTGTAAGGACTTACAAGACTTCTTACTGATTTCTTATCTATCCTATTATGATATATATTGTGTTTCCATTTCATGGCCTAATTAAGGCAAAATAATAGGTAAAATGCACCAAATTTCAGTATTTTAATAAATTATATACTTGACCAAGTGAGTTTCGGTTTCGGTTTCGGTTTCGGCCGAAACTGAATCCACGGCCGAACATTCGGTTTCGGTTTCGGTTTCGGCAGGAAAATCAGTTTCGGTCGGACACTACTTGAAAGCACTATTGCGGGGGAGAGGGAATAGAAAAAGACAGAGCAAGTTCCACTTTTTCTAAGCGGAGGGACTCCACCTACTATTTTTCAAGTGAAAACTTCTTTTGGTGCGCCTAGACAGATTTTTCGTGGGCAATGAATTGAATTCTAGCGCCACGCTCGGGTATGATAACACATTTTCGGGTGAACTCGGGATGCTAGAGCGAGAAAGAAAATATAGTGAACAAGAACGCCAGAGGGAGAAACATAATATGATAAATTGTCAACTGCCCTTCGCAGCCTTCTCTGTAGTGTCCCTGTATTTAGTAAATTCATGTTTTTTATCGCTGCGTTAACTTCTAGGTACTAACGACATTAATTGAACTTGTCACGAAGTATAAAATTTGCATTTCATATATATCGCAAAAAAAGTTTTTGTCGTAATATATATTACCTACTGTTTCATCACAGCACTTACAATACGTAAACACACAAAATGGTACCTATTTTCATCACAGTACTGACACATACACTATAGTTCATAGTTTTTTATAAATACCAAAACACAGATATAAGTCAACAGATGAAAAACAAAATTAAAAAATTGTCTTATTGTAATTAAAATTAAATCATAGCATATGTCAAAGAAAGTAATAATATTGATGAATAAAAAAGACTATTGATGAGAAAATGGATATTATGCACCATTTAAAAAAATGTTTTAAACTACTATGGCTTCTGTACTTTTAGCATTTCAAAATCAAAGAATGTCTGTTCAATAAGCCATCGCTTCAGGCGAGATTTAAACGACGCAAGGCGAAGAGCCCCAGTGATGCTATCTGGCAACATTTTGTACACTAGCGGGCCCATGGCATATGTAAGCTTTTCTGACTGCTTCAGCGTTACATTCACGCTGTCAAGGCAATCTTTCATTAGCGTCACATCAAATGTAGCTCCATAATCGACTGCCCTAGTGGCTTAGTTGGTAGTAGCTCTGCCTACGAAGCCGAGGGTCGTGGGTTCGATCCCCACCCAGTGCAAATATTTGTGTGATGAATTCAAATGTTTGCACTGTATCTGGGTGTTTCTATGTATAATAAGTACGTATTTAAAAGTATATAAGTATTATATCAGCTATCTGGCTGCCATCACACAAGCTTTGCTTAGTTTGGGGTTTGTAGTGAGATAGTGTTTGTGTGTGAATTGCCCACCAATATTCATATTTTTATACGAAGCCAAATTCATCCTCACATAGACTGCCACTTGAAATATTACAAGTGAAGGGAATAGAATATATTAATAGAATATCGTAAAACACATTATTATAATTTAATATTAGGTAATAAATTTGCTATAAATGATTTTAAATGCTCTATTTTTTATCTGTTGTCACGTGACTGAAAACACCAATACGAATTATTACGTCACTAGTCGCAAAACAAACTATCGAAAACTGACTAAACTGTTTAATGTTCTGCATTTTTTAGTATAGTTTGCGATCTTAGCGACGACGATTTTGATTGCTTGTATTCAAGTAATGATAAGAAAACACATGAACTGGACATACAGTCATGAATCGCGATCAATGTTTTGCGACTAGTGACATCATGTCAGCCGTTAGAGTATTAGCGGCAAAATTCAACATTAGTCTAATATTGTATGTTTACTCATCGAAAATACAAATATTTTGAAATAAAATGTTATCTATTACGGTAAACATAAAAGCAGTCAATCTTCAAAATAAAAGCAGTTCCGAAAAATTGTTAACATAGTTGTCCAGCGAAATCCTTGCGATGGCTCGGACTGCGCGTTTCTGCATTCTAAATGCACTTTATATAATTATATTACACATACTACATGGGCATTTAGTGAAATACCTATAAAATAAATAAATAGCAAACACTAAACAATTGGCGCGTCAAAACTCTATTTCCAAACCGCGTATTTTTTAAATTTATTCTTGGCCATGCATACTATTTATTTAGCCGCATGTTATTCTAGTGTTGTTATGTTTACTAGAACGGTATATTCAATTTAAAATTATAAATCGTTTAAATTTTTATTATTACAATTATTTAGTAGTCTCTAAATAGTTAAGTATTTCTTATTTTAGTTTTCTATTCTGCCGTGCGGTCTTAAGATCACACATTTTTAACATAGAGGAACGAGACAAGCAGGATATTTGCCGGATGGCAAACAACATGCCAGCCCATAGCAGAGACATGCAAAACTAGAGTATGAAAAGTTCCAATCATTACCTAGCACTATACTCTATACTGCGCTCGTCACTCAAAGATATAATAGCATTTTATCTTTATGTTCTGTGATTTCACTGGAAACATTGCCCTTCAAACTGGAACAAAGTAATGTTTTCACAGCACTGCTTGGCTGAAGAATAACATGACTAGTAAAGATGTGGTACTTCTCCAGCCAAACTCTGGAAAGAATCCTACCACCACGAGCTTACTTGAATGCTATATGTTTGTGTAACTTCATTGCTAAGCATTGATAGCTATTGCGAGCCCGAATTCTGTTCTGTACAGTATACTCTTATGTTATAGTTTATATTTATTACATTCTGTTTTGTGTGCTCATTGAATTAATAAATAAATAAATAAATTATTATTAAAAATACATCGATTATATATATATTTATACGAAAAAAAGAAACTAAATATGCACCAATGTATTATGATGTTTTATTGTAATACTATGGTACATGTTACACTACTAGGTACGTTACAAACGAATTGCTCCCGGTTCGCATTTCATTACCCAACTCTTCAGGTAATTATTTAAGTGTGTCGCTTTTGGAACGTATCGAATGAGTAAAGATGTCAAAGTCAAAAAACGTCTTCGCCGGACAGAACAGATCTGACATCTGCGGAAAATAAATAATGTTATGTAAAGAGACATCTGTGCTAAGTCGTTATGAACTAAGATAAGCGCTGGGAGTCTCTTGAATAGCGAGGCGCGGTTTCAAGATGCCTATGAACATAACGAAGATAGTTCTCAATTTTGTTATAGATGACGCTATTTCACATTATGAATAATTTAATATTAAACTAAATTAAACATTGCCGCTTCTTTTGGGAAGATTTAGAGCTATAGTTGATATTTAGATGAATATTTGTGCGGTGTCTGGGCGTGTTCTATCTTTAATAAGTATGTATTTTCTATAGTCTATACAACTATCTTCTATAGTCTATACAAGTTTTGCTTAGTTTGGGAAGTTTTGGGGTCAGATGGTGTTGTGTGTGAAATGTCCACCAATATTTATTTGCAAAATTGCAACCTTTAATTTTATGTAAAATGTATTTACCTAACGCTACATTAAAAGTTTGAAAGGCAAAGAAACAAAAGGGTCAAATTTTCGATTTAAGTAGGTTCAAAAAAATATTCTCCTTTGATTTCGGCTTCTGCTTGAGTTGCAAAACAGTGCATGCGGGTTCCAGTTTCGAGCAACTAAACGTAACCTAATGACAAATACTCAAAATTGTATGAAAATTAAACATCTTTTAGAAATTACAGATACCTTTATTTACAACATGTTCCATTTAATTTTTGTTTTATTTTGGGACATTACATATCCTAGTTGCCGGCAAACAAGTTGAGCCAATGGTTTTGGCTCGACTTGTTTGCCGGCCACTAAACTCGTACTTACCTCCTAGCCTTCTACTAAATTTTTTGAAGAAATTGTGTCATATGAATATAAAATTGTCAACACCTTCAGATTATAATCTAACGAGTGAGATTATAACAGGTTAGATGAGATTAGTTAATAATCTTTAACAATAACGGAGACAAATGGGTACACAGACTTTACAATACATGAATTTAGCGTCACGGTATGTAGGTATATAAAACTAAAAAAACCTAAGCGGTCTTAAATGTTTCCTCTTCTACTGTGGGTATATTTCGTTTTGTGCTTTCATGAGATGTGTCTTAGCAGCTTCCACAGCCGTCTTCACGTTGTACCGATCGCCGTGGTCGGCGACCAAATGCTTCCGTAGCTCCGACGCCATGTTGGTCCTGTACTCGCAGCTCCTGCAGTGGTAGAGGAACACGTCCTTGTGGCGGCCGCTGCGGAGAACGTGCTTCCGAAGGTTTTCCTGCAATAATAAATTGAATTTCCACGATAAGTCCAAATTTTCCTCTTCTTCTCCTTATCCAAGATATGTGTAAAAAACGATAATTGTAATGACAAAGATCACGGACCCCGGAGTCTGTGGAGTGGCCAATTTAAATAAAAAAAAAAAAAAAAAAGTCCAAATACAAAATCTGCGTTTATAAATGGACAGTAATGTTTTCGAATAGTGCTTGATTCAAATACTTTATGCACACAAACTCCTTAAAATATTACCTAATAGGTACCTAGTTTTGAAAGATCTATTTAGGGCAGTTTGATCCTCGGATCTAATGACCATCGCGGTCTGCTATACGTTGAACCAAATGTAGTAGGTATTCGTTGTATATTTACGCTCATTGTACGCTTGCGCCGCATCTGTCAATGATTTGTTTTGACGTCGTCACCTAAACTATCGTTCGGAAACCAACCGACTTTGCCAAAAACCAATTTTGTTTAGATTATACCCCAAACTGGCACTTGTCCATAGAATAGAGATAATATTTGAAATGTTTTATTAATTTCTAAATCCCAATAGTGTGAGCCTACTACCGCCATCTAGTACGTAGTTGGGAACTATTTTATCTCATTAAAAGGTCCTAGTGCGTTAATAACACACCAGATGGCAGTTAAAATAATCGATTTTACTTTTTTCGGGGATACTCTTGGAAAGTTTTTGCGCAACATTTTATTGCGCTCTCCTCTGTCTCAAACTATTTATATTGCTCAATAATAATAAAAAACAATAATTACATAGGTACTTCGATAATAGTATAATAGTGTGTATTATGTCCAGCCGCAAACCAATGCAAATGTTTTATTTAATATGGAGCCTTGGAGCCTGATATATTTATATCTTATTATTCATTTAATAAAAGTAATTATTGTTGGTAATGTCATGGACGTACAAAAAAAGTTTTTTTTTATACGTCCATCGTCCATGTGTAATGTAATATGTAATGTATAATATTACCAGGCTTCCGCACGTAAAGTCACAGTGCGGGCAAGCGTATGGTTTGTCTCCTCTGTGGCACTGTAGGTGTCTCTTCAGATGACTAGCTTGGTTGGTTTTAAATTCACAAAGTTTACATTTGTGGCGTTGGTTGTCGACGATCCCGTGTTTCGTTGCATGTCTGAAATAGAAATTAATTATTCCTATTAATACCTGCACTGAGTACCGATAGTATGCTTCAAGGTCAATCACCTACTAAAACTGATAAGGCTAAAATTAGAAATACTTTTACATATTATATTTATAATATTGTAAATGGGAATGAAAAATATGGAGTTCCTTAGAGAAGAGACATTTTCTTCATCCTATGCCGATGAAGCGATGGAATTAAAAATTATTGTTATTATAACGTACATACTACAAATCCAGATTCTTTTGGGACTTGGATTATTGTTTTATTCAGAGGTAGAGTTACCTAATAACATAATAACATATATAGGTACTTATTTTTAATGCGCACCAATAATGACTGAACTTTAATATTTGTTTTCTTCGTATTTGTTTTACTCATACTTGCAAATTTCGAATATTTTGCACATACGATAATTCAGCTTATATTATGATCATAATTATGATATTTTTTATTATAGCTATTGTACTTGAATTGTGTCATCTGTGAATGTTCTACGGAACTTTTTCAATTCATAACGGTGAAACTAACACATGCGTAAACTTCTAATCGTTCAACATATTTTCACTAGATGTCTCTTTTTCAAACTAGGATAATCTATGTACAGCGAGCATTCCGTGCTTGCGCGGAAGATCGAGTTGCTCGATGACTATGTATGATATAGGAATCCCTACATTTTTATGAAATTAAATTTCTGTCTTGATTACGTACTTTGAAAGTCGCTCTGCACTCGATGTAACAAAAAGGCATTCCTTGAGAAGGCTACACTTGAAGACATTGGAAGTACTGGTGCTGTCAGCACTGCAGATGTGTTGTGATTTGATGAACCTGAAAAATGTATAAGTAAACTTAGTTATTTTTTCAGTTGCATGTTGCTTCTTTAAAATATTTTAAAACATTAGAACAAAGACAATACGCTTCATCGTAGACCGCAGCGTCCGATGACGGTCAAGTGTAAACCTATAGCGTAAACGGCCCACTAAATGTTCCCACTGCTGAGAGAGTTAAGACCATAATCCACCACGCTGGCCAAGTGCGGGTTGGTGGATGACACATGACCTCGAAAGATTCTAGGTAGGTACATGTCGGTTTTTTCACGACGTTTTCCTTCACCGTTATTAAGTTAGCGGCATCACGCACACATGACTTCGGAAAGACAGTGGTGCGCGTGGTAGGATTCGAACCTGGGAGCTCCGGATCGGCAGTCACCGTTCTCCCGACTAGACTAGCCGTAACTTACTAGACCAGCCGTAAAGAACTTCTAAACCTATAACCATAATAACAAGAACAAAATTAAAAATTTTGATTAACCCCCGACTACCTTAGATTTGTTATCTGTACAACATTCTACTAGTCAAGCCCTTTCATTTGATACCCATATTAAGGAAGTTGTGAAAAAAGAAATGTAATTCGCCATTTTGTGGTAGCGGCCATCTTGGATTTCAAATTTGTCATAGTGCAAAGTATTCTACTAGTCAAGCCCTTTCGTTTGATACCCATATTGCGGTAATAGTGAAAAAAATATATAATTCGCCATTTTGTGGTGGCAGCCATCTTGGATTTGAAATTTGTTATAGGTTATAGTACTTTGCTAGTCAAGCCCTTTCATTTGATACCCATATTGAGGTAGGTTGTGAAGAAATATTTTGTCCGCCATTTTGTGGAGGCGGCCATTTTGAATCGATAT